>OX456985.1:120505494-121005494 GCA_949752695.1 Melanostoma scalare
TGAACATTTTTACCGTGTTTCGCGTTTTTTATTTTCTTTTACCTTCGTTTTTAGTTGATTTCTTTTGATTTTTTTTTTGATTTTTTTTTTGATTTTTTTTTGATTTTTTTTTTTTTTTTGGTAGGAAGTTTTTAATAAGATTAAAATGGAGTTAAGTCACATTAATAGGTTAGCGCAGGATGAAATAATTTATGAGGTAGAATGCAGAGAGTTGAGTGTAGGGTCCGTTGAGGACATGCGCAAAGCGCTTAGGGTAGCTATCAAATTAGAGCGTAGGAATTCTTTTGTTTTACCCGCATATCCGTTCACTTTCGAACAGGATTCAGAAGAAGTTGATTGAAATTAATAAGTTCCTAGAGAATCCTCCGAAGTCAGAGACTTCGAAGGAGTATGTGAAGATTTTGATCAAAGTTGAATGGTGTCTGCGTAGGTTGGATAGGAGCATTCCTGAGAATGAAAAGGATGAGAAATTGAAGTCGAAACTAAGGAATGTTGTGGTGATGGCGATGACTATTTTGGATGGGGATGAGGATGAGGATGAAGATGTGGATGATGATGAGGACGTAGTAGAAGGAGTTGGTTTGCTGGATAAAGGTTCAGAAAAGGGTAGTGAGGTCGCAAAGCAGCATTCAGCTGCACCTCAAGATATTAGTGCTAGGGAAAATACTATCGTTAGTCATGACAGTGCAGAGTTTAGGAAATTTCACAATATTGCGAAGTGGGAAGTGAAGTTCACTGGAGAGCGCTGTGGCACCTCAGTGAACTCATTTCTAGAAAAGGTTGAGGAAATGAGACAGGCTAGGGGTATTTCGGAGGCTTATCTTTTTAGAGCAGCGGTGGAGCTCTTTGTAGGCAAAGCGTTGATTTGGTTTAGGGCGATTAGGATTTCTGTTAATTCATGGTCAGAACTAGTTAAGGAGTTGAAACTAGAGTTTCTACCTCCTAACTATGATGATCAGCTCCTCGATGAGATTAGGCACCGCACACAAGGGAAGGATGAAACGATAGGCGTTTACGTTGCTACGATGCAAAATTTATTCGGTCGGTTAAATGATCCTATTTCGGAAAATAGGAAGTTGCTAATGATTCAGAGGAACTTGACACCTTTCTACCAAACCCAACTGGGTTTGGCTAAGCCAAGCTGCGTGTCGGATTTGGTCGCGTTAGGTCGCAATTTAGAAGCAGTTAGGGCAAATGTTGAGGCGTATGTTCCCCCACCCAATGTTAGGAGTAGTAGGACCTTGCTAGAACCGGATCTAGCATACGTAGGTGTTGATCATCCTTCGGTTTCTGTTGTTGCGGAGAAGAACGAAATCAATCGTCAGGCCCCATCTTCAAGTGGGCAAAATCCTTCTGTTAGGTGCTTCAATTTCAATGGAACAGGCCATTTTGCAAGTTGTTGTTCCGCTCCTAAGCGTTGTTTTGGCTGCGGGGCTGCGGGGGTGACTAGGCAAAATTGTAGGAAGTGTTCGGGAAATGGGAAACGGGCTTCTGCGCCAGCAGGGCGGGAAGTCCGCAGACAGTGAGAGGGTCGCCTGCTGGAGACCAGCACGCAGATAGGGTTCCTTTAGGGTTTACGTTAGAGGCAAACGGTAGTGATAGGAGACCTTTTTTAACAGTTAGTATTTATGGTTCGAGATTTTTAGGATTATTAGATTCAGGAGCTACTCAAACTATAATAGGTAGGGACGCATGGAAAATCCTGCAGAATTTAGGGCTAATCAGTAGGAAGGACACGGTTCACTGCGTGTCTTTGGCAGATGGAACAGGAGTCGAAGTGTTAGGGACGATCTCTCTTCCAATTATAGTTGAGGATAGGGCCATATTAGTAGACTGTTTAGTCATTCCGTCGTTACCACATACGGTGATCCTCGGCGCAGATTTCGGATTTAAGGTCTCGTAGTTGGAGGTTTACAGAACAGGATAGTTCCATTTCGATCTGTTCTATTACAGAACGTTCGGAATTGAGTGTGAGGGAATTAGAAACATTAGAGACATTAATTCAAGAATTTTCAAGGAAGATGCCTGAGGGCTCAGGGTGTACGACTTTAGTCGAACATAAGATTAGGACGTCGGCGTCGGCGGAGCCGATAAAACAAAGGTATTATCCGGTCTCCCCGGCAATGCAGGAACATATAGATATTGAACTTAATGAAATGTTAGAGGCAGGAGTTATTGAGAGATCGACTAGTGCTTGGTCATCTCCAATAATATTAGTTAAAAAGAAAGATGGCTCCTATAGATTCTGCGTGGACTATAGGAAGCTAAATAAGAATACAGATAGGGACGCGTACCCACTTCCATACATTAATTCAATTTTAGATAGGCTTCGAGGTGCTAGGTTCCTGTCTTCACTGGATATCAAGTCAGCGTACTGGCAGATACCTATGGAGGCAGAATCAAAACCTTACACCGCTTTTACAGTTCCGGGGAGGGGTCTTTATCAGTTTAGGAGAATGCCTTTTGGCCTTCACAACTCGCCCGCGACGTGGCAGAGATTCATCGACACGGTTTTGGGTGCCGAATAAGAGCCATTTGTTTTCGTCTATTTAGACGACATTATCATCATTTCAGAAACTTTTGAGAAACATCTCGAAATTCTGAGGTTTTGAAAAGATTATGTGAGGCAGGTTTGAAGGTTAGCAAGGAGAAGTGCAACTTTTGCATGTCATCCTTGAAATTTTTAGGGTATATAGTTGATCAGAACGGATTACATGTAGATCCAAAAAAAGTAGGAAGTATGGTTAGGATTCCGGCACCGAGGAATGTTTAAGAGGTTAGGAGCTTTATAGGGACTGTTTCATGGTACAGACGTTTCGTACCGAGTTTCGCAGAGTTGCTAAGGCCCTTAACGGACCTACTAAAGAAAAATAGGAAGTTTAGTTGGACAACGGAATGTGAGGATAGCTTTAGGAAGGCAAAGGAGTGTTTGGTGACAGCACCTATACTCACATGCCCAGATTTTAAGCGACCATTCGTCGTACAAACAGACGCTTCAGATTATGGGATCGGTGCAGTTTTATCCCAAAACTTTGGGGAAGTTGAAAAGGTTGTCTGTTACCTTAGTAGGTCTTTGAATAGGAATGAGCGTAACTATAGCACTACAGAAAAGAAATGTTTAGCGGTACTGTGGGCTATTGAGAAATTGAGGCCTTATCTCGAGGGTGTTAGGTTTACAGTAGTAACTGATCATTACTCACTGATATGGTTAAGTAATTTGAAAGATCCGCAGGGTAGGTTAGCTAGATGGGCTATTAGGTTACAACAGTTCGACTACGAAATCATTCATCGTAAGGGGAAAGAGCATGTTGTTCCGGATATGCTGTCTCGGGGAGTGCCGCAGTTGGGTGGTATCTCGGAAGAGGTTTTAGATCCTTGGGTGTTAAAAATGATTTCAGAAGTCAATACAAATCCACTTAGGTATCCGGCTTGGAGGGTTGAACAAGGCAAGTTGTTCAAACTCGTAAAGCCCAATCATATAGTAATTCATGAAACCAATCAGGAATGGAAGAGAGTGATAGGGAAAAATGAGAGGTTAGGTATTTGACAGGAGAACCATGATAGTCCTTTAGCGGGTCACATGGGAGTTAGGAAAACGTTTGCCAGAATTGCGGCGAAGTTTTACTGGCCAAAGATGAGGGCCGATATAACAAAATATGTTAGGAGTTGTAAAGTTTGCCAACAGGTTAAGCCAATTAATGAGAAGCCAGCTGGTTTGATGAAGGAAAGAGTAGGAGTCAAATCACCTTGGGAGATGATTTGTATAGATTTAGTAGGGCCACTTCCAAAATCTAGTAGAGGTTTTATTTATATATTAACAGTAGTGGATTACTTTACGAAGTTTCCACTGCTATTTGCGCTAAGGTCGGCTACGGCTAAAGCAATTTGTAGGGAACTGGAAGAAAATGTTTTCCTACTTTTTGGAATACCAAAAGTCAGTATTTGTGACAATGGTCCACAGTTCCGTTCCAAGGAACTCAAAACGCTTTGTGACGCTTATGCGTCGAAACTACGTTTCACTGCGCACTACCATCCGCAGGCTAACCCTGCAGAAAGGATCAATCAGATCCTAAAGACGACACTACGAGCTTACGTTGCTGAAAACCATAGAGTGTGGGATTCACAACTAAGCAAGGTGGCGTGTGCAATTCACACGTCACAACACGAGGTTTTGGGTGTTTCACCCTACTACGCCAATTTTGGGAGAGACATGGTGACTTCGGGTCAGGAAGCACCAAGTGTAGGAGAGAGTTCCGAGGATGTTTAGGATCTGGATGAGATCACTGAACGTTTTCGGGAACTGAGAAGAGACATAGAGACGAAGTTGAAGGCAGCATCTAAGAGAGCTGCAGAAGCTTATAACCTTCGACGGCGTGATATGGTTTGGCGAAGGAACTTCACGTTATCGGATGCCGCGAATTACTATGCAGCCAAATTAGCACCGAAGTTTGTCGGTCCGTTTTTGATTAAGAAATGTGTGTCACCTTGGACATACGTACTTCAAGATAATAATAATAAAGAGCGCGGGACTTGGCACTTTTAAAACCGCAAAGATTTAAAACCGTATAACGATGCATCCGAAAACGATTAATGTTAACGTAGCTTATTTTTTTTTTTGTAATCTTATAAGTCACAGAAACGTGATTGAGAATTATTGTTTAGAGTTTTTCTTTTCTGATGGAAAGTCCTTTTCCCACACCTTTTAGTCCTAGGCACATCTTTGGAAGTTTGTTACAGTTCTTACGAAATGTAAGCTCACTTCTGAGGAGGTGAGGGTGGGATTTGTTGCGGTAAAATTTACCACAACAAGTTCTATCCGCCGTTCTTCTCCCACTAATAAACTTTATCTATAGCTGCTCGGAAGTAGTAGAAGAGTTCAGTTGAAACCTGTGTTACGGTAATATTTCACCGCAACAAAGATCTTCCCTTAAGATCTGATTTGTGTTTCTATTCCCTTTCTTTTAGTCCCCAAACCCTCCTCATCATTTCTTCGACCCACCATTTTTCCGTTGTTTGTTCTTAGCAATGTGAAAGGAACATTGCTTTGAACAAATAACAAAAGCAGGTACACCTTATCAGCGGATGAGCTGAATGGTTTGTTGAGCCAAGATACAAACCTGGTAGATGGCTAGGGAGAATTGCCATTTCCAAACACAAAATGAGATACACACATATACACAAACATCACATAAAATAGAAGACACCATGTACACTATATACAACATCATACAATATACATCATCATCCAATATACAACATCACACAATATACACTATCACACATTTCACATTACACATCATCATCAGAAATACACATTTTTACATGATGTAATCAAGGCTTAAGCCCATCCTAAATATTTAATTGAGTGTCAAAGGTTGGAACGTTAATAGTTTTCCCTTCTCTCCCCCAAATCTGCAAAAGGGTCCACCGGCGTAAGTTAGGGTTCGCGATTAAGAAAGATTTCTTCCGGCTATGATTCTTCTCGGAAAATTGTACATTAAAAATAGAGTATTTTGGAAACTGTGCCTTCCTCGATTCACTATTTGCGCGATTTAGATTAACTGGGAGATTGCCCAGATGAAACTTGATTCTTGTTCAATAACTTTCAATTTTCTCGAAAGGTTTTGACATTGGGTAATTGGGGTCTGGACTCACCAATGAGATCGTCAAGGTTTGGACGACACCAACAACTTGTCGAACTCGCTGAATTGAGAGAGTGAGTACGAGCACTTTCGTTGGGTATTCGACAGCGATGGCAGAACCCCATTGGTGGTTGATGTCGTGGAACTGAATCCCACGAAACGTGATTGGTTGAGAGATCGGATTTGTGTGTGTATGAGTGAGGTGTTGGGTCCAGACAGGGAGCTAGACTTGAAGTGGGAGACACTTCTTGGTTTGCTATCAAGCTGCAAAGTGGTTTTCTGAGACAGAGAATTTTTCGAGAGTTTTTGAACAAAGATTAAGCTTTGATTTTTTTTAGCGGAGAAGAAATAGAAAATTGAAAAAAAAGTGAAGGAAATAGTGAGTCGAGGCAGGAAGACAGGATTTGAGGAAAATAAAAGGAGTAAAAGAAGACGTCAGCAGGACGTAATTTGTGAGGAGAACTACAGAGGAGAATAGCCGGCGGACATCTTGTCCAAAAAGGAAAAAAGATAAGTAGTGTATTTTTTTTGTGAGTGCGGTAGTTTTTTATTGAACTTGTGATTTGTGAAATTTTTTTTTAACCGTGTGGCCCCTTTCCATTTTTTTTATTTGCCCAGAAAAATATCTGGTATAGAACCCATTTAAATTCTTCTCATCTTGAGAATCTTCGGGAAATTTCCATTACCGTTCCAATCTTCGTCATTTGCCTTTGCAAAGTCACATAGCGGTCCTTCAGACCCCTTTTATATAATTCAACTTGTATAACGTCATCTATTTACTTTTTTTTCATCCATTTTATAATATTCACTTGTTTGAAAAGATTTGGGTTTTTCATCCAAGTTATCTACGGTTTTCCCAACAAACATATAATAAATCATTACGTTCCTATTCAAACCAATCGTGTTGTTTACCTTTTCATTTATCGTTCTTTTTCCTTTGGTCGCTTTTCCACTTTTTCCTTTTTAGCAAAAGGTTTGAAAATTCCTTTTTCAAAAAAAATTTTCTGGCGCCCACCCTTATTCTTTCTTTTCATATAACAACACTGAACTTTATTAATACTTACCTATTTAATATCAAAACCTTTTTTTTTGAATAATTAATCTAACCTACCTTAATAAACTTCACATATATTATCATCATCGAACATACCCAACACCCAGCTGAGTAGCCGTGGCTGACAGCATCTCTATATGCTGTATGTTGCATTTTTTTTTCCTATTAACCCTTTATTCAGCCATTGTCTTTATTACTCATTCAATCGCAATTATCCATTCGGTGCACTTCGTGCAAAATTTTCTTTATAACTTTCTCTGTTTTGTTCGCGGTTTTTAAGTCTCGAGAACATCATAAAAGTAACTTGTTTTAGATTTAGTGTTACTACCAAAAATAAATATAACCCCTGGAAGAAGGGAAGTTAAAGAATAGAAAAAAAAGGTGCAACAATTAGGCGCCCAACGTGGGGCTCGTGAAGTTTTGTGTGGAAAAATTCTTGTTGTTTTTGTGTCGTTTTGGAAGTGTTTGTTGCGTTTTTGATATAAATTCTGTGAACTATTTATTGTGCTTTTGTTTTCTCTTCCCAATTTAGGTCAAATTGTAAAAGAATTAGTGCGGTTCTTGAGGAAAAATTCATTTATTCTACCTGTGGTTGGAAAAAAAAACAATCTCTTCGTTGGAAACTGTCATCGCATCACATAAGTATACAAAGTAAAAGTATACACTCAAGTAGGTTATTCTTTTGATTTACTTTTTTATATACATACATAGGTACGGTCTTTTCTTGTGCTGAACTGGTACAAATCTTTGTGCATTTATTTTGGCTTTATTTTTACATATTATTAATTTATTTTTCGTGAATTTGAGTGCATTTTTTTTTTATTTATTGATCATTTTGCATAGATATTTATTTGACATATAATTTGTTCCTAAACCAGTGCCATCAGCTTATCAGCATCGGTGCTTTGCTTTGAATATAATTTACATACATACGCACATACATATTGCCGTACACAATTGGCATAGCCAGCCGGCTTTGGTTTCGTTTTGTGTACACAGTTATCATATTATATTTTCGTAGTGAGAGATTAGGGTCGAGTACACGGCGTACGAAATCGACATAAATTTGTTGTTCGATTTATTTTCGATTAATTTTTTTTTTCTCGATATTTTTTATTTCGATATTTTTTTTATTTCGATATTTTTATTTTTTTTTGATAGTTTTATTTCTAATTTGAGTTTCAATTTTGAATGTCGATTGTGTTCTGAGTTTTATTTTTTTTTTCTTCGAATTTGTTTTAAATTTTGTTGGTTTTCGTTGAATTTTTTTTCTTCTTTCGAATTGTTGAATTGGTTTCGATATTTTTGTCAGTTTTGAATATTGATTTTGTTGGTTGAAAGAGTTGAAGTTGGAGCGATAGTTTTTTTTTGTTAATAAGAGTCGAATAGACATCGTTGTTGGCTTAGGTTTTTGAATTTGGTTTATTGTTGAGTTTTGGTTGAATTGATTTTAAAACTAGTTTTGGTGAGTCACGAGTAATTATTGTGGAAGAATTTTTTTTGAATTCCAGGTTGGAATATTTATTTTGAAAGTTTTGAGAATAGTGTTTTTTTTTTTAAAATAGAGTTTTGAATAGTCTTCAGCTTTCTAATAAAGTTTTGAAAAGTTTTTTTGCACCGGTTTTAATAAAGTTTTGAAGAGCTTTTTTATTGTTTCTGTTAAAGTTTGAAAGTTTTTAGTGTGATTAGTCATGGATATTTATAGGCTAGCACAGGATGAGCTCGCCTACGAGATGGAATGTAGGGGCTTGGATATAGGGACAGTTGAGGAAATGAGGAAATCATTGAGAGGTGCTAGGATGTTAGAGAGAAGAGGGTCGTTAGGTGCTCCTGCCAAATATCCGTTCAGCTTCGAACAAGATGATAAGGCAATCGAGAGCAAATTAGTGGAAATAGGGAAATTGTTAGAAAATCCACCCAAATCAAGAAAATCGAAGGAGTATCTGAAAGTTTTAGCTAAAGTTGAATGGGGAATAGGTAGATTAGATAGGTCTCAACCAGAAGATGAGAGTGAGGAAAAACGGAAACTAGTCTTGAGGAACAAGCTAGTTATGGCTTTAGCGGATTTGGAGGAAATCGAAGATTTGCAAGAAGAAGAGGCTCAGCTATCAACCGATAGACTGAACGCTTCAGCGGCAGGACCAGCACCAGCCTCAGCAGCAGCACCAGCAGGAACATCAACATCATTAACAGGACCAGCAGAAATAGGAGCATCGACATCATCAGCAGCAGCAGGACTTGTAGCAGTTTCAGCTCAAGTTCCATCGAGAAGTTTAGGGGAATCTAGGGATAGGAATTTTGAAGAAAGCGGCAGGGATAGCATTGGTAGTAGGGAATATAGTTATAGTGATAGGGTAGATAGTTTTGGTGGAGATAGGATTTTTGTAAACGCGAATAGGTTTGAAAAAATTTCAAAATGGGACGTGAAGTTTAATGGAGAACGCTGTGGTTCTTCATTGAATGCGTTCCTGGAGAGGGTAGAGGAGATTAGGTTAGCTAGAGGAGTTTCGGAGGCCCAGCTGTTTCGGTCAGCTGTAGACTTATTTGTAGGAAGAGCTTTGTTGTGGTTTAGGGCCGTTAGGGTTTCAATCAATTCATGGCAAGAACTTGTCAGTGAATTGAAGTTAGAGTTCCTCCCACCCAATTATGATGATCTGCTAATAGACGAGACTAGGCGTCGCACGCAAGGCCGCGATGAATCCATCGGTGTCTACGTTGCGATAATGCAGAATATGTTCAGGAGGCTTTCTGAACCCATCTCAGAGGGGCGAATGCTGTCTATGGTTCAAAAGAACCTGACACCATTCTACCAGACGCAGCTCGGATTGGCTAATCCGACTTGCGTTTCTGAGCTGGTTAGATTAGGGCGCAATCTTGAGATGGTTAGGGCGAACGTGGAATCTTACGTTCCACCCCCTAACAATCGAAGTAGGAACCTACTTGAGCCGGATCTGGCTTACGTAGGAGGTGAAACCCCAAGAGTCGCGGTTGTTGAGGAGAGCAACCAGACTCGCCAGGTCGAAAGGAGTTCAAATCAGAATTTGAATTCTAATCCTTTTAGGTCGAATGGTAGAAGAGGTTCGGTTGTCGAAGACAACAACCAATCTCGTCCAGCGGGACAAAATTCTGATAGGTCGTTGGTTAGGAGAGTTTCTGCTGTTGAGAGCAGGCAAACTCGCGAACCCTTGAATTCGAGTTCGAATCAGAATTCGAATTCTAACTCGTCGAACTCTGTGGTTAGGTGTTACAATTGCAATGGGTTGGGCCACTTTCCAAATAGGTGTTCTGCCCCTAGGAGTTGTTTCGGATGTGGAAAGCAGGGGGTTACGCGAAGTAACTGTTCTACCTGCTCGGGAAACGTGAGACGCACTCTCGGGTCAGTAGGACGAGAGCGCCGTTGAAATCTGTGAGGTCGCCTACTGGGGACCAGTCGGTGAATTTTGAAGTAGGTTTTACACTAGAGGAGAATGGTAGGGATGGAAGGCCATATTTAGGAGTTAGTGTTTATGGAGTTAAAATGTTAGGACTTTTAGACTCAGGCGCTTCACGCACAATAGTTTGTAGGGAAGGATGGAGAATTTTGAAAAGTTTAGGTGTTAGATTAGGGAAAAACAAAACTGAAAGAGTTACATTAGCGGATGGAAAGGGTATAGAGGTAGAGGGTATAGTGTCACTCCCTATTAACGTCGAGGGAAAAATAATCTTAATAGATTGTTTAGTAATTCCGAACATTCCTCAGTTCATGATTTTAGGAGCAGATTTTTGGGCTCTCTCGGGCATTGTCCCGGATTTGAAATCAGGGGAATGGGATTTTTCCAGCCAGTGTGATGTAGCATCAGTTTCGGAAGCAACACACTTAGCTGATTTAGGAGAGACACAAAACCAGGAGTTAGGGACATTTTTAGATAGGGTATTTAAAGAGATGCCAGAGGGATTAGGGTGTACCCAATTAGTGGAACACAAAATTAGGACAGATTCAGACCCAATTAAGCAGAGGTATTATCCTGTATCTCCAGCTATCCAAAAATTCATTGATAAAGAATTGGAAGATATGTTAAGAGACGGCGTGATTGAGAAATCAGACAGCCCTTGGGCGTCCCCCATTGTGATGGTGAAGAAAAAGGATGATACCTACAGATTTTGTGTAGATTATAGGAAACTCAATGGAGTTACAGCTAGGGATGCTTACCCCCTCCCTTATATCTCAGCCATCTTAGATAGGTTAAACAACGCGAAATTTCTGTCTTCCATGGATATTAAGTCTGCTTATTGGCAGATTCCAATGGAAAAGGAGTCCAGGAAATTCACGGCGTTTACAGTTCCCGGGCGTGGACTATTTCATTTCTTGAGAATGCCGTTCGGATTGCACAATGCACCCGCAACTTGGCAACGTTTCATAGATACAGTCCTTGGCCCTGAGTTAGAACCCTTCGTTTTTGTCTATCTCGATGATATTATCATCGTAACAGACACTTTCGAGAAACATATTGAGATTTTGGGAGAAGTTTTTAATAGGCTTATTAAGGCAGGTCTGAAAGTAGGTAGGGACAAATGTCACTTTTGTAGGCCTTCATTAAAATTTTTGGGCTATGTTGTAGACCGCAATGGTTTGCACATGGACCCTGAAAAAGTTGAGAGTATGCTAGGTATCCCACAACCGAAAAATGTTAAGGAAATTAGGAGCTTTTTAGGAACGGTTTCCTGGTATAGGAGATTCATACCGAACTTTGCTAGTTTGGTAAAACCGTTGAACGAGTTATTACAAAAGAGTAGGAAATTTATATGGACTGAGGAATGTGAGGATAGTTTTCGTAGGGCAAAAGAGTGTTTGGTTGCGGCTCCTATCCTGACCTGCCCGGATTTTACGAAGCCATTCGTAGTTCAGACGGATGCTTCGGATTTCGGGGTTGGAGCTGTCCTTAGTCAGACTACTGACGAAGGGGAAAAGGTGATCTGCTATTTGAGTAGATCCCTCAACCGATGCGAAAGGAACTATTCCACAACGGAAAAGGAGTGTTTGGCAGTGCTATGGGCCATAGAAAAACTGAGACCTTACTTGGAGGGAGTTAGGTTCACGGTTATTACAGACCACCATTCCTTGGTCTGGTTGAGCAAATTGAAAGATCCTGTTGGTAGACTGGCGCGGTGGGCGGTACGTCTACAACAGTTTGATTTCGAAATAATTCATAGGAAAGGCAAAGATCATGTGGTTCCAGATATGCTTTCGAGAAGCGTACCGGTCTTATCCGGGATTTCGGAACACAACACAGATCCTTGGCTGAAGAAGATGATCGATCAGATCGAGAAGGACCCGTTAGCGTTTCCATCATGGAGGTTCGAAAACGGAACACTTTTTAAACATGTTAGGGCAAAACATATTTTAGTTAGGGACAATAACGAATGGAAAATTGTAGTAGGTAGGAGTGATAGGAAAAATATTTTAGAAAAGTGTCACGATCATCCGCTAGCAGGGCATATGGGGGTTAGAAAGACTTTTGCTAGGGTAGAAGAAAATTATTATTGGCCGAAAATGAGAGCAGATATAGCAAAGTACGTTAGGAATTGTAAAGTATGTCAGAGTGTAAAACCAGTTCATGATAAACCGGCAGGTCTAATGACGGAGAGGAAAGGGGTTTCCA
The DNA here is from genome assembly GCA_949752695.1 of Melanostoma scalare. Lineage (NCBI taxonomy): Eukaryota > Metazoa > Arthropoda > Insecta > Diptera > Syrphidae > Melanostoma > Melanostoma scalare. Next base: position 120,517,830 of record OX456985.1, read on the forward strand.
ATCCGTGGGAGATGATTTGTGTGGATCTCGTTGGTCCGTTACCTAAGTCTAGTAAAGGATATATGCATATCCTTACCGTTGTGGATTATTTCACAAAATTTCCTCTTTTATTTCCCCTTAGGTCTGCAACAGCGAAAGCTGTGTGCAAGGAACTTGAAGATAACGTCTTTTTGCTATTTGGTGTACCAAAAATTGTAGTCTGCGATAATGGTCCTCAATTTAAGAGTAGGGAGTTAAAATCTTTATGCGATGGATATAGGTCGTCAATTAGGTTTACTGCGCACTACCACCCTCAGGCTAATCCGGCAGAACGGATTAACCAAATCTTGAAAACGACACTACGTGCTTATGTGTCGGACAACCACCGCGTTTGGGACGCTCAGTTGGCGAAAGTCGCGTGTAGTATCCGCACTTCCCAACATGAGGTCTTGGGATTATCACCATATTATGCTGTATTCGGGAGGACGATGGTTACCTCCGGGTCAGGGCTCGCGAGCGCCACACCTCCCGACGAGTCTGTTACCAATAATGATACCGGGGGACAAAGGGACATGGGCGAAATAGAGAGTAGGTTTAGAAAGCTTAGGGAAGAAATAGGTAGAAAATTAGAAGCGGCTAGCAAGAAGTCCGCCAAAACTTATAATCTTCGAAGAAGGGACGTGAAGTACTTCCCGAACGAATTAGTTTGGAGAAGAAATTTTACGTTGTCCGACGCCGCAAACTATTACGCCGCTAAGCTGGCCCCAAAGTATGTGGGGCCATTCAAAATCAAGAAAAGAGTTTCGCCATGGACTTATGTCCTAATGGACGAAAATGGTGCAGAAAAAGGTACATGGAATGTGAAGGACTTAAAACCGTACCACGATGAGCCTGATGATTCCCAATATTAGTCGCGTAGCCGAGGATAGGCTCGCTAAGAGGAACTGAGAGCCGAAACGCTCTGTGATGTGCATTTACTCTCGCCTAGAGCGATTGAGATATGGTTGTGTTGTCTATTAGAGATTTCCTTGTGTTGGTGTTGTCGAACCTTATCTAATCCTTTTACTTCGGCTTTTCTTTCGTAAAGCCAATTTCAACTCTTGGTAGGTAAGGGGGGAGTTTGTTACGGTAATATTTCACCGCAACAAATATCTTCCCTTAAGATCTGATTTGTGTTTCTATTCCCTTTCTTTTAGTCCCCAAACCCTCCTCATCATTTCTTCGACCCACCATTTTTCCGTTGTTTGTTCTTAGCAATGTGAAAGGAACATTGCTTTGAACAAATAACAAAAGCAGGTACACCTTATCAGCGGATGAGCTGAATGGTTTGTTGAGCCAAGATACAAACCTGGTAGATGGCTAGGGAGAATTGCCATTTCCAAACACAAAATGAGATACACACATATACACAAACATCACATAAAATAGAAGACACCATGTACACTATATACAACATCATACAATATACATCATCATCCAATATACAACATCACACAACATACACTATCACACATTTCACATTACACATCATCATCAGAAATACACATTTTTACATGATGTAATCAAGGCTTAAGCCCATCCTAAATATTTAATTGAGTGTCAAAGGTTGGAACGTTAATAGTTTTCCCTTCTCTCCCCCAAATCTGCAAAAGGGTCCACCGGCGTAAGTTAGGGTTCGCGATTAAGAAAGATTTCTTCCGGCTATGATTCTTCTCGGAAAATTGTACATTAAAAATAGAGTATTTTGGAAACTGTGCCTTCCTCGATTCACTATTTGCGCGATTTAGATTAACTGGGAGAATGCCCAGATGAAACTTGATTCTTGTTCAATAACTTTCAATTTTCTCGAAAGGTTTTGACATTGGGTAATTGGGGTCTGGACTCACCCATGAGATCGTCAAGTTTTGGACGACACCAACAACTTGTCGAACTCGCTGAATTGAGAGAGTGAGTACGAGCACTTTCGTTGGGTATTCGACAGCGATGGCAGAACCCCATTGGTGGTTGATGTCGTGGAACTGAATCCCACGAAACGTGATTGGTTGAGAGATCGGATTTGTGTGTGTATGAGTGAGGTGTTGGGTCCAGACAGGGAGCTAGACTTGAAGTGGGAGACACTTCTTGGTTAGCTATCAAGCTGCAAAGTGGTTTTCTGAGACAGAGAATTTTTCGAGAGTTTTTGAACAAAGATTAAGCTTTGATTTTTTTTAGCGGAGAAGAAATAGAAAATTGAAAAAAAAGTGAAGGAAATAGTGAGTCGAGGCAGGAAGACAGGATTTGAGGAAAATAAAAGGAGCAAAAGAAGACGTCAGCAGGACGTAATTTGTGAGGAGAATTACAGAGGAGAATAGCCGGCGGACATCTTGTCCAAAAAGGAAAAAAGATAAGTAGTGTATTTTTTTTGTGAGTGCGGTAGTTTTTTATTGAACTTGTGATTTGTGAAATTTTTTTTTAACCGTGTGGCCCCTTTCCATTTTTTTTATTTGCCCAGAAAAATATCTGGTATAGAACCCATTTAAATTCTTCTCATCTTGAGAATCTTCGGGAAATTTCCATTACCGTTCCAATCTTCGTCATTTGCCTTTGCAAAGTCACATAGCGGTCCTTCAGACCCCTTTTATATAATTCAACTTGTATAACGTCATCTATTTACTTTTTTTTTCATCCATTTTATAATATTCACTTGTTTGAAAAGATTTGGGTTTTTCATCCAAGTTATCTACGGTTTTCCCAACAAACATATAATAAATCATTACGTTCCTATTCAAACCAATCGTGTTGTTTACCTTTTCATTTATCGTTCTTTTTCCTTTGGTCGCTTTTCCACTTTTTCCTTTTTAGCAAAAGGTTTGAAAATTCCTTTTTCAAAAAAAATTTTCTGGCGCCCACCCTTATTCTTTCTTTTCATATAACAACACTGAACTTTATTAATACTTACCTATTTAATATCAAAACCTTTTTTTTTGAATAATTAATCTAACCTACCTTAATAAACTTCACATATATTATCATCATCGAACATACCCAACACCCAGCTGAGTAGCCGTGGCTGACAGCATCTCTATATGCTGTATGTTGCATTTTTTTTCCTATTAACCCTTTATTCAGCCATTGTCTTTATTACTCATTCAATCGCAATTATCCATTCGGTGCACTTCGTGCAAAATTTTCTTTATAACTTTCTCTGTTTTGTTCGCGGTTTTTAAGTCTCGAGAACATCATAAAAGTAACTTGTTTTAGATTTAGTGTTACTACCAAAAATAAATATAACCCCTGGAAGAAGGGAAGTTAAAGAATAGAAAAAAAAGGTGCAACACCTGGTCCATCAGCTAGAGACCTGTTCTTCTAAAACTTTCGAAATGCCATTTTCAGGTCACATTGTTCCTCGATGCAAAAGATTGCACAGTAGAAGACACTTTTCTTGTGTGACGGTCGGTCCACAATAGGCGTACGGCAGGTGGCCTACGCAAACATTGATAAAAGGAGAAAGGCATGAAGATCGAGATCCATGTCCAACAATGTGTGAACTATATTCACACCAACCTAAATTTTCTAGTAAATTTCAATTAAAAGTAAATTGAGTATCGTCAACATCAAGAAAGAATCACTAAAAGACGTGTTTCCGTTTTTATTCCCCTTTCTTTTTTTTTCTAACTATCTGAACGAAGGTCTACGGAAAGTATTCGTCGAGCTTTTAGACTTAGCATCTTTTGTTCTTCGTTCTCTTGGAAAATATCTTCTCTATATTTTAGTTTGGGCCGGTTTGGGCTGGGGACTTTGCGCGAGTAAAATAATTTTTCGGAGTAAGTCTTTCTGAAAGAGGTTGAACTCGTCCACTCGGCTACTGGTGATCACATCACCTGAACGCAATGGACCGTTGGTAGTTGATTCGTGGCATCTCACTTGCACATCCCAGCCTAATGGCGGAATGCTGCAGTAAAAGTGAGACCGAACAACACCACGCTTAAAGGTCTGACGAGGATGGCTGCATGGCCGATGCCGGATGGAGGAGAAAAACCCGCCATCTTGATGGTCTCTTGACTTTTGGCGACGAAAGTGTGAAGATATAGAGAAAGCGTGCAAAAAATTATTGCGATATAGTTTGCGTTCTATTGAGATTTTTGGAGCTATTGAATTTTCCTTTTGAGATACTCAGTCGACTTAATCGATTAAGCGGCAAAATTCCAGTTGGGAATTTTGAGGAGAAAAATTGGGACATGTCCGGAGAAGGTATTTTCAAGGAGTGCAGGAGGAGTGAAAAACAGACAGACAGAAGAGCTAAGTATTTTTGGTTTTATTTTTTTTTGTATCTTGCGTATCGAAAAATCTTTCTTTTTCAAGGGTTTTTCGAACAAATTTAGAGTCGCTTTATTTGCGGCAAAACTTAGATCCGCTAGGCCTTCGTTGACCTAACGTTCTACTATCCCGAGATTGCAGGACTCGCGACCGTTTTTTTTTCTTTACTTCTATCTTTACTTCTATTTTTTTTTCTCGGAAACTTTCCTTAGTGATCCTATCTTGTGTTCAAACGACACACCAATCTGTTTATAATCTTGCCTAACTTTCTTACATTTTCTTTATTTCGAGAATTGGCCTCCTGCCAACCTCGAAAACCACTTTGTACCTTTCTTTTATACCGAAAAGATTCTGGGTTTTTATCCAGGTATCAGCCACGGTTTCCCAGGCCCCCTAAAAATATAATAAAAATCTATAATTTTCCTTCTGAAATTTAGTAGTGTTTTATTTCATTCTACCCTAGTTTCTTCTTTCGTCTTTAACTATTATTTCAGCTTTGGTTAAGGCAAACCACCATCTTAAAAGGTTTCCTGGCGCCCATATTAGAAGTGAGCTAGTACGCCCTTATACTCTCACTCATCAAATTGAGTTTTATTAATTCTTGATATTATTTTATAACTATTTGATATTACCTTTTAATCAAATCGGATTAAAAAGGAATATCAAATCGAACCCACCCATCAGGCTGAGCTACGGGAGACAGCACTGAAGTGTTGTTGGTTTTTATTTATTTGTATCGTTTACGTTTTGATTTTGCTCGCGTTATTTGTAATAGATTTCCAACGTTTTAGATTAATAGTTCAAAGTTCGGTTCGCGTAATAAATTCGGTAACAATGTACATACTTTAATATTTTCATACAGGTACTCAGTGCCCCTGTTCTGTAACTATCGCCTCGATAAAAGCAGGCGATAAACGGTGGAAAATGGAACGAAATCCTACTAAATTCATAGAATTTCGTTCCATTTTCCACCGTTTATCGCCAAGGCGATAGTTACAGAACAGAGGCACAGGTGTTTTTGTGTGAATTACCTTGTGCAGAAAAAGGCAATTTCGAAATTTTATGTACTGGGACAGAGTGCAATTAAAGATATTGATACTAAAAGCAGATATATGGTCATATCTTCGAACACCATATACAGTCACTCACACTCAAAGTAGGACACCTAAGAAATAAAATCTTCAATAAACTTCTTTACGAAAAAAAATGCAGATTTGCTCACTTTTTTAAATAATTTTTATTTTTATTGCTTAATATTGACCTCAAATTATTATAAAATAAAAAAAAATATCAAAAAACAACCCAGATTTGTTTAAAAAAAAAAAAGATGAAAATGATCTGTCTAGCATTTTTTTTTAATGCTGGTCACACTCAAAGTGGGACACCTGCTGTTTTCTAAGAAAACTAACTGTAATTGCCACGTTATCTATTTTATTTAGTCGCAGTTTTTGTAGAGCTTTCATTGTGATAGCATTAAAAAAATCGAAATATCAAGGCAAACAACCTTTGAAGAAAGGCAAAATGTGATTTTCAATTACCAAAAAGGAAAATCCGTTCGCAAAATAAGTGAAGTTGTCAAAAAAGTGTGGTACCCGTGGTGTGATGGATAGCATGTCCGCCTGTTAATCCAGAGGTTCGAGTTCGAATCTCACCAGAGGCAAAAATGTTTTTTCTACGGGTATCGCCTTTCGCGAGGAATTGGCAAATCCTCCGTTAGTATTCATTGCCATGAAAAGCGCATTCTCGATTAGCCGTTCGGAACCGGCAGAAAATTGTAGGTCCCCTCCATTCCCTCACAAGGCATGGTTGTGAGAAATGCGCTAGGCCCAGGGGCTCTTCGCCCTGTATCGCCACCCTATTTATTTTTTTTTTATTTATTTATTTATGTCAAAAAAGTAAATCTATGGTGTTTAGTGTAATAAAACGGTTTCGGGAAGGTCGAATAGAAAATAAACCAAAAAGTCTTGAAAGCAAAACAAAAATTTGCGATAGAAATGTGCGGTTTCTTTTAAGAAAAATAAGAAGTGATTCTTTGCTGTCCGCCATTGGCCTTTAAAAAATGTTAAAGGACACTTAAAATGTAGACCTAAGGGTAGAAAGAGTTCGCCGGTTTGTTAGGAGAAAAGAATTGAGTGGCTGAGTTGCGCCCAAAAAGCCGTTAATATAAGAAAAGAATAGTCGTTTAAAAATGCAATTCGCCAAAGAGCATGTGACTGTCACGTCTATTTTCCATACTGTCAAACATTCATTAAGCTACAATACTTTTATGCGACTCAAAAATTACCAGCAAAATAAAATGTGGTCGTACAAAAGCGGAGGTAATTGTTAAGCAGGTTATTGCCAAAGATTCTATTCATACTGTTTTAAAAAAAATTAGAGACGAAAAATTATATTTTTCAATCGCAACTGAAGCAAGCAATAGAAAGAACCGGAAAATGTTTCCTATTTGTATTACATTCTTCTCAAGTTCAGGAATTGAAAACAGACTGCTTGATTTTTTAGAAAACAACAACGAATCTGCAAAAAGAAGATCCGATTTGCAAGATCAATTTGAAAATAACCAAATGGAGTGGGAAGAAATTATAAAACATGTCTCTACTAGATCTTTGTCACTTGGTCCAGCTGTGGAAAGAATACTTAAAATATGGCCAGCTTTAAAATCACACTTCCAAGAGTCTAATAATGAATGTCCTCGTCTGATTGAGAAAGCAATTCAATCAGATATTGACGAAAAACGAACACTCACTTATTTATATTTTATACACAATGTGATGTTTTCTGTTGAAACAATTATTAGAATAATCGAATCAGATTCTCTTACTGTACTTGAAATGCATTTAAAAATGCACACCATTCGAGACAAATTTAAAGACAGACTTTAAGATAAATTCTTTGGAAACAGGGCAAAGGCGTTTCTTTTTGAACTTACACCTGATATTAAGGATTATATACAAAATGATTTCTTAAGGTTTTATACTAATTTTATTGAACATATAAAGAAACGTTACGATTTTTCCGATAATAATGTTTTGTCCAAGCTCGCATTTTTAAATTTAAATGATCATTTAAATTTTGAAAATTTTTAAATGGCTACGGATTTATTACAAATTAATGAAATAGAGGCTGATTCCTTATATGAGGAATATCAAATAATAAGAAACTCTCTGGATGAAATTGTTAATTTAAATGAGAAAATGAACTCTTTAACAAATTGGAATGGAATACTGAAATGCTTTTCTATTGGAGATATACCAAATATTTTCAAATTAATTTCTTTTGTATTCAGTATTCCAAGTTCTAATTGTTTCGCAGAAAGAGTTTTTTCGCAGATGGCTTTAAAGTGGACAGATGTTCGAAATAAATGTAAGCCGGAGTTAATTAAAGCCGAGCTACAAACATCATTTAACTATAATTTAAACTGCATGCAGTTTTATAATTATGTAAAAAATAATCAAGAATTAATAAAAAAAGCTAAACTAAAGCTTCCTTTAAATATACTAATAATTGTGAGTAGATACCTTTATTTTTAAACTTTATTTTCAAAAACTGAACTGAACTGATCTGAAGAGACTGTTTTGATTTATTTATTTTTATTTATAAATTAAATACAACGTATTCATATAAAAATTATTATATACGTAATAATAAAATTGTTTATTAATGGAAAAAATTGATTTTATTTATTTTGTCCCGGGAAAACTTTCAAAATCCCGGGATTTTTCGAATTTTTTGTGATTTGTCCCGCTGAGCTCTAAAAACCATCTGGCAACCCTAATGTGACATCAGAATCAAAAAGATTAGTTTTGGCTTCGTCCGTAAAAAGGACTTTAATGAATTGACCGAATTATGATTGAAGTTGGAGAACAAAATGCGACTTACCTTTGACCAGAAACTCATATCCTTTGTCACATTTTCTTTGGCGAATTGCATTCTTAAAAGACTATTCTTTTCTGATATTTCTTTGGCCAATTGCATTCTTAAACGACGATTCTTTTCTTATACTAACGGTTTTTTGAACGCAACTCAGCCGCTCAATTCGTTTCTCCTTAGAATTGGGCAAACTGTTTCTGCACTTAAATCAACATTTTCAGTGTCCTTTAACATTTTTTAAAGGTCAATGGCGGACAGAAAGGGATCACTTCTTATTTTTCTTAAAAGAAACCACCTACCTCTATCGCAAATTTTTTTTTTTTACTTTCAACATTTTTTGGTTTACTTCCTTTTCGAACTTCCGAAACCGTTTGATTACATTAAACACCATAGATTTACTTTTTTAACAACTTCACTTATTTTGCGAACGGATTTTCCTTTTTGGTAATTGAAAATCCCAATTTGCCTTTCTTCAAAAATTGTTTGCCTTGACATTTCGATTTTTTTTTTTTTAATTCTATCTAAATGAAAGCTCTACAAAAACTGCAACTAAATAATATAGATAACGTCACAATTGCAGTTAGTTTTCTTAGAAAACAGCAGGTGTCCCACTTTGAGTGTGACCTGCATTAAAAAAAAAAATAGGTACTAGACACTAGATAGATCATTTTCATCTTTTTTTTTAAACAAATCGGGGCTGTTTTTTTTATTTTTTTTTTATTTTATAATAATTTGAGGTCAATATTAAGCAATAAAAATAAAATTTTTTTTTTTTTTTTCGTAAAGAAGTTTATTGAAGATTTTGTTTCTTAGGTATCCCACTTTGAGTGTGAGTGACTGTACATAACGAGTCATGTCATTGAAGACAACACGTAGTTTGTTTTCAGATAAAGAATCAAGCTTTGGATACACAACCTCAGAGAAAGAAATTATAGGTAATAGTAAAGTTCTTATCAGATGGAGTCTAGTTTCTTGCGGAGTAAAGCTGCTAGATATCCAGAGTTTTCTCAACGTTCCATAGATACGACTAATGATATAATTAACGTGTTCTTTACAAGAAAGATCTCTCGAGACTTTGAAGCCAAGACTTGTGACAGAGTTTACAAAACGAAGATTTCCACTATTGAGAATGATAGAAGGTAGATCTTCATAGTTATAAGTCTTCTTTGCGGTTAGAACAGCTTCACTTTTTCCAGCATTAAGCATGAGTCCATATTCTTTGACCCAATCGTAGATTCTTTGAAGGTCATCATTAACACGAAAAACTAAATCTTCAATCAATCCAATTCTACGGGAAAGATATATTTGTATATCATCCGCATAAAGATGCAAAGAAACATTCTTACAAACTGAAGATAGATCGTTAATATATGTGCTGAACAAAATTGGACCCAGAAATGAGCCTTGGGGCACACCCATCTTTAAATGTGATAGTGTGGAGAGATTTTCTCCAACAGCTACACGCTGAGTTCTATTACATAAGTAACTTAGAATGAGGCTCACAGCGGAGACTGAAAAGCCAAAATAATAGTTTACTTTTTTACAAAGCACTTTGTGATCAACTTTGTCAAACGCTTTTGAAAAGTCTAAAAGACACAATACTGTCACATTGTCACTATCGTATTCGACTCTTACGTCCTCTAAAATCTTAACCATGGCAGTTGAGCAAGAATGGTTAGCTCTAAATCCAGATTGGAAAGGTGATAACAGTCCTTATTGGCCGATAGTCTGTGGGTTCCATTGTTGGTTTTTTTGGAAAAGGAGTTATTCTGGCTGTTTTCCAAGCGGTTGGAAAAGTTGAAGTGACAATACAGTGATTTAAGAGATGAGTTAGAGCATTGATTAAGTAGGGCAAAGTAAGCTTAAAAAACTTCAGAGGAATACCGTCTTCTCCTCAGGCCTCAGATTTTAAAGCCCCAAAAGTCCGGATAACATCATGTTCAGTTACTGTTTCGAAATAGAATGAGCCTGGTTGGTCAAAACGCAGCACATCCCTGAGTACAAAGCTAGTAGGAAGTTGGGTGGTCTGAGTAAACTGGTTGTTAAGATCATTGGGATCTAACTCATATTTGGTACTCAGTTTTTTTCCTACACCAATTTCGCGAAGATTATTCCAAAGCTGCTTTGAAGAGAGACCGGTGCATAGCTTAGACGAGATGAAACTTTTCTTCGCAGATCAAATGATTGAAGTAGCTTGATTACGGAGAAAGCAATATTGTCGCCAAGTTGTAGGATTTTGTAGACTTCTCCACTTAAGGAAATATTTTCTACGATTTTTAATGGCATTCTTGACTTCAGTTGTGTACCAAAGACATTTCTTATTTTGAACTCTTACTGTTTTCAAGGGAACGTATGTTTCAAATAATCTTTTGATATGGTTATGCATAAAATCAAGCTAATTGTCTACATCGGGTATATTAAGACGATCTCCCCAAGCCACACTGTTAGCATCATAGAAGAGGCTTTCAGTGTTGGGTGCTTTAAAATTCCTAAATTTAAAGGTCGATGGTAGTCGAGAATGTGAAAAATCAATATTATGTCGTGATCGGATATACTATCCAAGGATAATTGATCATTGAGTAAAATATTTGTTGGTTCAGATACAATAATGAGATCAAGTAGACTAGAATGACAATTAGGAGCATATGTTGTTGGGTAGGTATTAATAACATTGAGACCTAAAGCAGCAAGAACATCAAGAAATTGAGCACTTGTTCGGTCCGTTTTGAGAAGATCAACATTAAAGTCGCCAAGAACAATGATACGTTCATATAATGTTATGGAAGGTTCTACCGATGTAAAAAAAGGTGTGAGAGAACAGGTTCTGTTAGGGTTATAAACACAGGCCAACATACATTTAACATTGGAGTCTGAAATTTCTGTATTCGACTCCATTATTTTCCGATTTGGCTAGTATCTTGCACTTCAGTCCAGCTCTACAATAAATTGCAACTACACCACCTATAGTAGGAGTAAATCTATCATTACGTATAAGGGTGTAGCTATGTAAGTCTCTAATATGATCAGGAATTTCTGGAGAAAGCCAAGTTTCACTCACACAAATAACATCTAATTTGTTACCATTGAAAATGTTCTGTATGTAATCAAATTTTTCATGATTTAAGCTTCTGGCATTAAAATGACACACTTTGAAACCAGCTTGAGCCTATGATAGAAGACCCATCACTAATTTTGCAGTTTTGAATTCAGCACTGCCATTTATTGTATTATACAACTGAGTCATGAAAGACATAATTTAAAAAGAGCACCAAACGGTAGAGAAGATTCAGCAAATATCCAGAGTAAAAGCATAAAGCAAAAAACATCACTAAGAAAATGTATATTTTTTTTTTTTTTTTTTTTTTTGTCAGGAGTAAATCTTCAAAAGACACTTAGTAGTAATCGATACCAAGTAGTGTGGGATTCTTACCCACTAAAAACTCCTCATAATCAGAACCAATCTATAACGATCGACAACAGATTTTTCTTTCTCAATAATATTATCTCTTTAAGGGAAGCTTAAACTTTTAATGCTTCCCATGACTTTTAGGCCATTAGCTCGTGTGGCTTGGTTCTTCTTAATCTCCGAACATTGCCTCTCGTATTTAATACGGACTCCATTTCAGAGTTGATATGACTATGCAGTCGCTGATTATGTGATACAGCATGTTTTCTTACAACTTCTGTAACCGTTTCTATTTGTAGGTCACGATGTAAATCGCTATTTCTTATATACCATGGTGCATTTACTATTCCACGAAGGACTTTGTTTTGGAACATTTGGATGATTTCAGTATTTGTTTTCTTTGAACAGCCCCATAATTGGATTCCATAGGTCCAAACAGGTCTAAGTACTTGTTTATAAAGCATTATTTTATTTTCGACAGATAAGTCCGAATTTCTACCGAGTAACCAGTACATTTTTCTATATTTCAAGTTGAGCTCTTCCCTTTTCTTTTTGATATGCTCTTTCCATTTTAGCTTTGCATCCAAATTCATCCCAAGGTATTTGGCCGTATTGGCGTAGGGTACAGCTTGATTGTTGATGAATATTTGAACGTAGCTTAACTTTTTATTTGTAAAGTTTATATGTGCAGATTTAGCTTCATTGAGCTTGATACGCCATTTTTTGGTCCAATCACTAACGGTGTCGACGGCATTTTGCAATTTCTCAGCAGCCTTGGCGACGCACTTACTGGATGCCAAAATTGCGGTATCATCCGCAAAAGCAGCCATACTGGTGTTGTTATCCACTGGAATATCCCTTGTATATAGCAAATACAGGGTAGGTCCTAGGACGCTTCCTTGTGGAACACCGGCTTGTATTTTACATAGCTTTGCATATTCTTGATCATACCGTACTCTGAAGAACCGGTTTGAGATATAAGATTTTAGTATTTCGTAGTACTGCCTGGGTAGGTCCCTTTCCAGTTTATACTCTAGCCCCTCATGCCATACCTTGTCGAATGCTCGATCAACATCTTAAAATATAGCCGAACATACTTGTTTTTCTTCTAATGCTTTTTCAACTGCATCCGTTATTCTATGAACTTGGTCTACCGTTGAATTTTTATATCTAAATCCAAACTGATGATTTGGTATTAGATTTTTTTCTTCTTTGACTTTGCTTAGTCTTTTCAGTAGCAATTTTTCAAAGACTTTTGTAATTTTTTTTAAAAGCGATATTGGTCTGTAAGACGTTACTTCTGTTGGTGTCCTACCTTGCTTTGGTATAACAATTACTTCAGCAATTTTCCAATGATGTGGGACATATTGGGTCTTTAGGCATGAAGAAAAAAGGAAGAAAGATCAATGTACAGAAAGATGAAAATGAAAATGAGAATAATAATAAAAATAGTGTTTAAATAAAAATGTACACCTTGTACTTGATAGAATGAACTGCACTTTATTGTTATTTCTTAACTTAAGTCTATTTATACTAATTATTTTGCTTGCAAAGCAATTTATTATTATTTTCTTATTCTTTACACAATATTCTGTCTAATAATCAACTTCCATATAAACATTTAATTGACCTCAATATGTTTTATTGATGTCTTAAAAGTTGCTTAAAAGGCGGAATATTAATTGTGTATTACTCATAAACAAGTTCCCGTCGAAAAAAAAGGAACTTATGTTCTACATTTTTTTACATCTAAACTGCGGTCGTGTTAATGTGGGGTGTCGTATCGCGGTGAATCATATAATCCTGTAGCCAACTTCCAGGTATCATGTCTTCTTTGTTTAGGTAGCTAATAGTAGCAATCTCTGATCTTTGTCTTGGGCGGCATTTGCAGAGGTTGGTGATCGAAAATACAGCGATACAGATGAGAATACAAATAGCTCCTAAATACCAGTGCTGATGTTCCCATAGATCCCAGTCATCGGCATCTAGTTCAGCTTCTAGTTCTGCTTTAAGTATAGCAAGACGAGGATCATCAGTGGGTTCTCTGATATGGTCAATTTCGGGAGGAGACATTGAGTCTTCCAGCGAGAGATTTTTGATGTCAGTTTTGATTTTTTGAATATCTTTACTAGGTGACATCACATCAAACTGGGAGCTGGAGATTCTGCAGCCTGGAAACCTCACAATATTGACTTTTCCAACGAGTGATGACTGTGTAGCGTTGCACACAATAGATACTTTGTTTGCAATTGTTTGATATATGACAGCAAAATCACTCTGTAGTCGGTATATCTTATCAATTTGCTTTTTAACTGGTGTTGGAGTGCATATGTTGAAAAGCAAAAGGGAAGAGGGGTTTCTTAACATCTCTCTCTAGCAAGCACTTAGTGGTATTTCCTTAACACTGTCGTAGATTCCGTAGCCTAGATCGATGGCTTGAATTGGATCGAAGGAAGTATTATTGTCCTTACAGAGCACGATTTCTTTCTCCACGGTCGAAAAGAATGGCATGATCCTCAGCGTTTGGAACACTATTATAAATGCAATTTTAGAAAAAATTCTTGTTTGGACTAGAGGAATGTTGAAGGTCACTATAACCATATTATTGCGGATGGTCGTCTTAATCGTGTTTAAAGTGAATAGTGAAGCTGCGTTGGATATAGTTGGAAGCCTGCAAAAATATCCTTTTTATTTTAGTGTCCATTTGCTCGATTTTATGTTCCAATTGGTTATGCTCGACAGCCTGATATGCAAAGCCGGCAGTCAAGAGTATTTGGGGACCATATTTGATTACTCCTTTTAAAGCAAGAGAGCCAATGGAACGTTTGGTTCGTTCACTGAAGTAGCTAGCAACTATGCCTTCTTTAATCGTTATGGCTTCACGTCTAAGAGTTTCTTCCAGGGAACGGCAGTGCTGATAATATTTTAAGTAAGTGCTGTTTTGATATTGTAGGCAATGATTGTAAAATTCTGTCACATGATTTTCAATGGAAATCATACCGGCCGTAAAGTTCAAAGAGGTTTCGACTGAGAACTCCAAGTCGGAGTATTTAATAAAAGCGTCACCCAATCGGTGAGTATGGATTCCAGTAGTGAGCGTTTCGATTTCTAGGGCTTTTGTTGTCAGGGTAGTGAGAGCCATCCACCATAAAAGAACACGGGTTATCAGTGAGGTGGTGCGTACATGCTCTCGATTGCTTCGACGAACGATTGGCTCATGGGCAGCATCTTCTGGAAAAAGGGGAACCAAGCGATTTGTTGCGCGATGTACTTCATCCCGTTTGGTGGTCTTGACATCAACTCTACGAACATCTCCTTTAGTGTCAGGATAGCATTTAATAATTCGACCCATTTTCCAATCGGCAGGAGTAGTACTTGGTTCTTGTAGTAGAACTAGATCCCCTATGTTGAGTGTTCGAGCCGGGAATCTCCATTTATTTCTCTTCTGCAATTGATGTAGGTACTCTTGGTGAAAACGCTCCCAGAACTGTTGTTGAAGTTGTTTCACTTGTAGCCAGCGCTTTGTGATTGGGACAGCAGTTGATAAACTTGCATCGATGGCAGAGTTTCTGAAGCTTCGTTGTGTGATGAAATGGAAAGGGGTAAGGGCAGGTGCATCTTCTACTTCCGTTGATTCTGGATGCAATGGTCGACTATTCAAGATTCCTTCGATCCGACATAATAATGAGTTGAATTCTTCATACGTCAGATTGGTTATACTAGCCATTTTCTTAATAAGATGTTTCATGGATTTGACAGCAGCCTCCCAAAGTCCACCAAAGTTAGGACTGTAAGGTGGATTGAACTTCCAAACAATCTCCTGGAGCGCTAGTCTTTCCTGGCAGTTTTTGGTAGCCTTAACCCATTCTTGGTTGATCTTCCTTTTTGCTCCAACGAAATTTGTACCATTATCCGAGAGGACCAGGGATGGCCAGCACCGTCTATTCGCGAAGCATGTAAAGGCTGCTAGGAACATATCCGTACTAAGTTGGACAGAAATTTCTGTATTCGACTCCATTATTTTCCGATTTGGCTAGTATCTTGCACTTCAGTCCAGCTCTACAATAAATTGCAACTCCACCACCTATAGTAGGAGTAAATCTATCATTACGTATAAGGGTGTAGCTATGTAAGTCTCTAATATGATCAGGAATTTCTGGAGAAAGCCAAGTTTCACTCACACAAATAACATCTAATTTGTTACCATTGAAAATGTTCTGTATGTAATCAAATTTTTCATGATTTAAGCTTCTGGCATTAAAATGACACACTTTGAAACCAGCTTGAGCCTATGATAGAAGACCCATCACTAATTTTGCAGTTTTGAATTCAGCACTGCCATTTATTGTATTATACAACTGAGTCATGAAAGACATAATTTAAAAAGAGCACCAAACGGTAGAGAAGATTCAGCAAATATCCAGAGTAAAAGCATAAAGCAAAAAACATCACTAAGAAAATGTATATTTTTTTTTTTTTTTTTTTGTCAGGAGTAAATCTTCAAAAGACACTTAGTAGTAATCGATACCAAGTAGTGTGGGATTCTTACCCACTAAAAACTCCTCATAATCAGAACCAATCTATAACGATCGACAACAGATTTTTCTTTCTCAATAATATTATCTCTTTAAGGGAAGCTTAAACTTTTAATGCTTCCCATGACTTTTAGGCCATTAGCTCGTGTGGCTTGGTTCTTCTTAATCTCCGAACATTGCCTCTCGTATTTAATACGGACTCCATTTCAGAGTTGATATGACTATGCAGTCGCTGATTATGTGATACAGCATGTTTTCTTACAACTTCTGTAACCGTTTCTATTTGTAGGTCACGATGTAAATCGCTATTTCTTATATACCATGGTGCATTTACTATTCCACGAAGGACTTTGTTTTGGAACATTTGGATGATTTCAGTATTTGTTTTCTTTGAACAGCCCCATAATTGGATTCCATAGGTCCAAACAGGTCTAAGTACTTGTTTATAAAGCATTATTTTATTTTCGACAGATAAGTCCGAATTTCTACCGAGTAACCAGTACATTTTTCTATATTTCAAGTTGAGCTCTTCCCTTTTCTTTTTGATATGCTCTTTCCATTTTAGCTTTGCATCCAAATTCATCCCAAGGTATTTGGCCGTATTGGCGTAGGGTACAGCTTGATTGTTGATGAATATTTGAACGTAGCTTAACTTTTTATTTGTAAAGTTTATATGTGCAGATTTAGCTTCATTGAGCTTGATACGCCATTTTTTGGTCCAATCACTAACGGTGTCGACGGCATTTTGCAATTTCTCAGCAGCCTTGGCGACGCACTTACTGGATGCCAAAATTGCGGTATCATCCGCAAAAGCAGCCATACTGGTGTTGTTATCCACTGGAATATCCCTTGTATATAGCAAATACAGGGTAGGTCCTAGGACGCTTCCTTGTGGAACACCGGCTTGTATTTTACATAGCTTTGCATATTCTTGATCATACCGTACTCTGAAGAACCGGTTTGAGATATAAGATTTTAGTATTTCGTAGTACTGCCTGGGTAGGTCCCTTTCCAGTTTATACTCTAGCCCCTCATGCCATACCTTGTCGAATGCTCGATCAACATCTTAAAATATAGCCGAACATACTTGTTTTTCTTCTAATGCTTTTTCAACTGCATCCGTTATTCTATGAACTTGGTCTACCGTTGAATTTTTATATCTAAATCCAAACTGATGATTTGGTATTAGATTTTTTTCTTCTTTGACTTTGCTTAGTCTTTTCAGTAGCAATTTTTCAAAGACTTTTGTAATTTTTTTTAAAAGCGATATTGGTCTGTAAGACGTTACTTCTGTTGGTGTCCTACCTTGCTTTGGTATAACAATTACTTCAGCAATTTTCCAATGATGTGGGACATATTGGGTCTTTAGGCATGAAGAAAAAAGGAAGAAAGATCAATGTACAGAAAGATGAAAATGAAAATGAGAATAATAATAAAAATAGTGTTTAAATAAAAATGTACACCTTGTACTTGATAGAATGAACTGCACTTTATTGTTATTTCTTAAGTCTATTTATACTAATTATTTTGCTTGCAAAGCAATTTATTATTATTTTCTTATTCTTTACACAATATTCTGTCTAATAATCAACTTCCATATAAACATTTAATTGACCTCAATATGTTTTATTGATGTCTTAAAAGTTGCTTAAAAGGCGGAATATTAATTGTGTATTACTCATAAACAAGTTCCCGTCGAAAAAAAAGGAACTTATGTTCTACATTTTTTTACATCTAAACTGCGGTC
The DNA here is from genome assembly GCA_949752695.1 of Melanostoma scalare. NCBI lineage: Eukaryota > Metazoa > Arthropoda > Insecta > Diptera > Syrphidae > Melanostoma > Melanostoma scalare. The sequence goes on from OX456985.1 coordinate 120,535,663, forward strand.
GTGTTAATGTGGGGTGTCGTATCGCGGTGAATCATATAATCCTGTAGCCAACTTCCAGGTATCATGTCTTCTTTGTTTAGGTAGCTAATAGTAGCAATCTCTGATCTTTGTCTTGGGCGGCATTTGCAGAGGTTGGTGATCGAAAATACAGCGATACAGATGAGAATACAAATAGCTCCTAAACACCAGTGCTGATGTTCCCATAGATCCCAGTCATCGGCATCTAGTTCAGCTTCTAGTTCTGCTTTAAGTATAGCAAGACGAGGATCATCAGTGGGTTCTCTGATATGGTCAATTTCGGGAGGAGACATTGAGTCTTCCAGCGAGAGATTTTTGATGTCAGTTTTGATTTTTTGAATATCTTTATTAGGTGACATCACATCAAACTGGGAGCTGGAGATTCTGCAGCCTGGAAACCTCACAATATTGACTTTTCCAACGAGTGATGACTGTGTAGCGTTGCACACAATAGATACTTTGTTTGCAATTGTTTGATATATGACAGCAAGATCACTCTGTAGTCGGTATATCTTATCAATTTGCTTTTTAACTGGTGTTGGAGTGCATATGTTGAAAAGCAAAAGGGAAGAGGGGTTTCTTAACATCTCTCTCTAGCAAGCACTTAGTGGTATTTCCTTAACACTGTCGTAGATTCCGTAGCCTAGATCGATGGCTTGAATTGGATCGAAGGAAGTATTATTGTCCTTACAGAGCACGATTTCTTTCTCCACGGTCGAAAAGAATGGCATGATCCTCAGCGTTTGGAACACTATTATAAATGCAATTTTAGAAAAAATTCTTGTTTGGACTAGAGGAATGTTGAAGGTCACTATAACCATATTATTGCGGATGGTCGTCTTAATCGTGTTTAAAGTGAATAGTGAAGCTGCGTTGGATATAGTTGGAAGCCTGCAAAAGTTCAAACCATTGTAAACTTGGTGACATACGTCTATAGAGCTTCAACGGGTCGGATGGAGATGATGTTTTGATGATTTGCCTGGATAGCGCTGATAAGGATTTGAATGCTAGCTGAATAATCATTCATTTGATCTTGAAGCCGTAGTTGCTGCTGCTCTCCAACTAAGGCATGGAGTTTCCCATCAACAGACTTCTGTCTGCCATGAGCCGGGAAGCTTCTAATATCCTTTTTATTTTAGTGTCCATTTGCTCGATTTTATGTTCCAATTGGTTATGCTCGACAGCCTGATATGCAAAGCCGGCAGTCAAGAGTATTTGGGGACCATATTTGATTACTCCTTTTAAAGCAAGAGAGCCAATGGAACGTTTGGTTCGTTCACTGAAGTAGCTAGCAACTATGCCTTCTTTAATCGTTATGGCTTCACGTCTAAGAGTTTCTTCCAGGGAACGGCAGTGCTGATAATATTTTAAGTAAGTGCTGTTTTGATATTGTAGGCAATGATTGTAAAATTCTGTCACATGATTTTCAATGGAAATCATACCGGCCGTAAAGTTCAAAGAGGTTTCGACTGAGAACTCCAAGTCGGAGTATTTAATAAAAGCGTCACCCAATCGGTGAGTATGGATTCCAGTAGTGAGCGTTTCGATTTCTAGGGCTTTTGTTGTCAGGGTAGTGAGAGCCATCCACCATAAAAGAACACGGGTTATCAGTGAGGTGGTGCGTACATGCTCTCGATTGCTTCGACGAACGATTGGCTCATGGGCAGCATCTTCTGGAAAAAGGGGAACCAAGCGATTTGTTGCGCGATGTACTTCATCCCGTTTGGTGGTCTTGACATCAACTCTACGAACATCTCCTTTAGTGTCAGGATAGCATTTAATAATTCGACCCATTTTCCAATCGGCAGGAGTAGTACTTGGTTCTTGTAGTAGAACTAGATCCCCTATGTTGAGTGTTCGAGCCGGGAATCTCCATTTATTTCTCTTCTGCAATTGATGTAGGTACTCTTGGTGAAAACGCTCCCAGAACTGTTGTTGAAGTTGTTTCACTTGTAGCCAGCGCTTTGTGATTGGGACAGCAGTTGATAAACTTGCATCGATGGCAGAGTTTCTGAAGCTTCGTTGTGTGTTGAAATGGAAAGGGGTAAGGGCAGGTGCATCTTCTACTTCCGTTGATTCTGGATGCAATGGTCGACTATTCAAGATTCCTTCGATCCGACATAATAATGAGTTGAATTCTTCATACGTCAGATTGGTTATACTAGCCATTTTCTTAATAAGATGTTTCATGGATTTGACAGCAGCCTCCCAAAGTCCACCAAAGTTAGGACTGTAAGGTGGATTGAACTTCCAAACAATCTCCTGGAGCGCTAGTCTTTCCTGGCAGTTTTTGGTAGCCTTAACCCATTCTTGGTTGATCTTCCTTTTTGCTCCAACGAAATTTGTACCATTATCCGAGAGGACCAGGGATGGCCAGCACCGTCTATTCGCGAAGCATGTAAAGGCTGCTAGGAACATATCCGTACTAAGTTGGACAGAAATTTCTGTATTCGACTCCATTATTTTCCGATTTGGCTAGTATCTTGCACTTCAGTCCAGCTCTACAATAAATTGCAACTCCACCACCTATAGTAGGAGTAAATCTATCATTACGTATAAGGGTGTAGCTATGTAAGTCTCTAATATGATCAGGAATTTCTGGAGAAAGCCAAGTTTCACTCACACAAATAACATCTAATTTGTTACCATTGAAAATGTTCTGTATGTAATCAAATTTTTCATGATTTAAGCTTCTGGCATTAAAATGACACACTTTGAAACCAGCTTGAGCCTATGATAGAAGACCCATCACTAATTTTGCAGTTTTGAATTCAGCACTGCCATTTATTGTATTATACAACTGAGTCATGAAAGACATAATTTAAAAAGAGCACCAAACGGTAGAGAAGATTCAGCAAATATCCAGAGTAAAAGCATAAAGCAAAAAACATCACTAAGAAAATGTATATTTTTTTTTTTTTTTTTGTCAGGAGTAAATCTTCAAAAGACACTTAGTAGTAATCGATACCAAGTAGTGTGGGATTCTTACCCACTAAAAACTCCTCATAATCAGAACCAATCTATAACGATCGACAACAGATTTTTCTTTCTCAATAATATTATCTCTTTAAGGGAAGCTTAAACTTTTAATGCTTCCCATGACTTTTAGGCCATTAGCTCGTGTGGCTTGGTTCTTCTTAATCTCCGAACATTGCCTCTCGTATTTAATACGGACTCCATTTCAGAGTTGATATGACTATGCAGTCGCTGATTATGTGATACAGCATGTTTTCTTACAACTTCTGTAACCGTTTCTATTTGTAGGTCACGATGTAAATCGCTATTTCTTATATACCATGGTGCATTTACTATTCCACGAAGGACTTTGTTTTGGAACATTTGGATGATTTCAGTATTTGTTTTCTTTGAACAGCCCCATAATTGGATTCCATAGGTCCAAACAGGTCTAAGTACTTGTTTATAAAGCATTATTTTATTTTCGACAGATAAGTCCGAATTTCTACCGAGTAACCAGTACATTTTTCTATATTTCAAGTTGAGCTCTTCCCTTTTCTTTTTGATATGCTCTTTCCATTTTAGCTTTGCATCCAAATTCATCCCAAGGTATTTGGCCGTATTGGCGTAGGGTACAGCTTGATTGTTGATGAATATTTGAACGTAGCTTAACTTTTTATTTGTAAAGTTTATATGTGCAGATTTAGCTTCATTGAGCTTGATACGCCATTTTTTGGTCCAATCACTAACGGTGTCGACGGCATTTTGCAATTTCTCAGCAGCCTTGGCGACGCACTTACTGGATGCCAAAATTGCGGTATCATCCGCAAAAGCAGCCATACTGGTGTTGTTATCCACTGGAATATCCCTTGTATATAGCAAATACAGGGTAGGTCCTAGGACGCTTCCTTGTGGAACACCGGCTTGTATTTTACATAGCTTTGCATATTCTTGATCATACCGTACTCTGAAGAACCGGTTTGAGATATAAGATTTTAGTATTTCGTAGTACTGCCTGGGTAGGTCCCTTTCCAGTTTATACTCTAGCCCCTCATGCCATACCTTGTCGAATGCTCGATCAACATCTTAAAATATAGCCGAACATACTTGTTTTTCTTCTAATGCTTTTTCAACTGCATCCGTTATTCTATGAACTTGGTCTACCGTTGAATTTTTATATCTAAATCCAAACTGATGATTTGGTATTAGATTTTTTTCTTCTTTGACTTTGCTTAGTCTTTTCAGTAGCAATTTTTCAAAGACTTTTGTAATTTTTTTTAAAAGCGATATTGGTCTGTAAGACGTTACTTCTGTTGGTGTCCTACCTTGCTTTGGTATAACAATTACTTCAGCAATTTTCCAATGATGTGGGACATATTGGGTCTTTAGGCATGAAGAAAAAAGGAAGAAAGATCAATGTACAGAAAGATGAAAATGAAAATGAGAATAATAATAAAAATAGTGTTTAAATAAAAATGTACACCTTGTACTTGATAGAATGAACTGCACTTTATTGTTATTTCTTAAGTCTATTTATACTAATTATTTTGCTTGCAAAGCAATTTATTATTATTTTCTTATTCTTTACACAATATTCTGTCTAATAATCAACTTCCATATAAACATTTAATTGACCTCAATATGTTTTATTGATGTCTTAAAAGTTGCTTAAAAGGCGGAATATTAATTGTGTATTACTCATAAACAAGTTCCCGTCGAAAAAAAAGGAACTTATGTTCTACATTTTTTTACATCTAAACTGCGGTCGTGTTAATGTGGGGTGTCGTATCGCGGTGAATCATATAATCCTGTAGCCAACTTCCAGGTATCATGTCTTCTTTGTTTAGGTAGCTAATAGTAGCAATCTCTGATCTTTGTCTTGGGCGGCATTTGCAGAGGTTGGTGATCGAAAATACAGCGATACAGATGAGAATACAAATAGCTCCTAAACACCAGTGCTGATGTTCCCATAGATCCCAGTCATCGGCATCTAGTTCAGCTTCTAGTTCTGCTTTAAGTATAGCAAGACGAGGATCATCAGTGGGTTCTCTGATATGGTCAATTTCGGGAGGAGACATTGAGTCTTCCAGCGAGAGATTTTTGATGTCAGTTTTGATTTTTTGAATATCTTTATTAGGTGACATCACATCAAACTGGGAGCTGGAGATTCTGCAGCCTGGAAACCTCACAATATTGACTTTTCCAACGAGTGATGACTGTGTAGCGTTGCACACAATAGATACTTTGTTTGCAATTGTTTGATATATGACAGCAAGATCACTCTGTAGTCGGTATATCTTATCAATTTGCTTTTTAACTGGTGTTGGAGTGCATATGTTGAAAAGCAAAAGGGAAGAGGGGTTTCTTAACATCTCTCTCTAGCAAGCACTTAGTGGTATTTCCTTAACACTGTCGTAGATTCCGTAGCCTAGATCGATGGCTTGAATTGGATCGAAGGAAGTATTATTGTCCTTACAGAGCACGATTTCTTTCTCCACGGTCGAAAAGAATGGCATGATCCTCAGCGTTTGGAACACTATTATAAATGCAATTTTAGAAAAAATTCTTGTTTGGACTAGAGGAATGTTGAAGGTCACTATAACCATATTATTGCGGATGGTCGTCTTAATCGTGTTTAAAGTGAATAGTGAAGCTGCGTTGGATATAGTTGGAAGCCTGCAAAAGTTCAAACCATTGTAAACTTGGTGACATACGTCTATAGAGCTTCAACGGGTCGGATGGAGATGATGTTTTGATGATTTGCCTGGATAGCGCTGATAAGGATTTGAATGCTAGCTGAATAATCATTCATTTGATCTTGAAGCCGTAGTTGCTGCTGCTCTCCAACTAAGGCATGGAGTTTCCCATCAACAGACTTCTGTCTGCCATGAGCCGGGAAGCTTCTAATATCCTTTTTATTTTAGTGTCCATTTGCTCGATTTTATGTTCCAATTGGTTATGCTCGACAGCCTGATATGCAAAGCCGGCAGTAAAGAGTATTTGGGGACCATATTTGATTACTCCTTTTAAAGCAAGAGAGCCAATGGAACGTTTGGTTCGTTCACTGAAGTAGCTAGCAACTATGCCTTCTTTAATCGTTATGGCTTCACGTCTAAGAGTTTCTTCCAGGGAACGGCAGTGCTGATAATATTTTAAGTAAGTGCTGTTTTGATATTGTAGGCAATGATTGTAAAATTCTGTCACATGATTTTCAATGGAAATCATACCGGCCGTAAAGTTCAAAGAGGTTTCGACTGAGAACTCCAAGTCGGAGTATTTAATAAAAGCGTCACCCAATCGGTGAGTATGGATTCCAGTAGTGAGCGTTTCGATTTCTAGGGCTTTTGTTGTCAGGGTAGTGAGAGCCATCCACCATAAAAGAACACGGGTTATCAGTGAGGTGGTGCGTACATGCTCTCGATTGCTTCGACGAACGATTGGCTCATGGGCAGCATCTTCTGGAAAAAGGGGAACCAAGCGATTTGTTGCGCGATGTACTTCATCCCGTTTGGTGGTCTTGACATCAACTCTACGAACATCTCCTTTAGTGTCAGGATAGCATTTAATAATTCGACCCATTTTCCAATCGGCAGGAGTAGTACTTGGTTCTTGTAGTAGAACTAGATCCCCTATGTTGAGTGTTCGAGCCGGGAATCTCCATTTATTTCTCTTCTGCAATTGATGTAGGTACTCTTGGTGAAAACGCTCCCAGAACTGTTGTTGAAGTTGTTTCACTTGTAGCCAGCGCTTTGTGATTGGGACAGCAGTTGATAAACTTGCATCGATGGCAGAGTTTCTGAAGCTTCGTTGTGTGTTGAAATGGAAAGGGGTAAGGGCAGGTGCATCTTCTACTTCCGTTGATTCTGGATGCAATGGTCGACTATTCAAGATTCCTTCGATCCGACATAATAATGAGTTGAATTCTTCATACGTCAGATTGGTTATACTAGCCATTTTCTTAATATGATGTTTCATGGATTTGACAGCAGCAGCCTCCCAAAGTCCACCAAAGGACTGTAAGGTGGATTGAACTTCCAAACAATCTCCTGGAGCGCTAGTCTTTCCTGGCAGTTTTTGGTAGCCTTAACCCATTCTTGGTTGATCTTCCTCTTTGCTCCAACGAAATTTGTACCATTATCCGAGAGGACCAGGGATGGCCAGCACCGTCTATTCGCGAAGCATGTAAAGGCTGCTAGGAACATATCCGTACTAAGATCCGAGCAAATTTCTAAGTGAAGGTCTTTGGTAACTAAACAGACAAAGACCGCCACCCAAACTTTTATGATTCTATCGAATCGTATTGCGCTTGTTTTGATGGAGACAAGTCGACTCCGATTTTACTAAACGGTGGTCCTGGGGTTATCCGTTCTGCGGGTAGGTCTCCCATAATCGGCTGGACAGTTTGCGCCTTCCATCGAATGCATAATGGACAACTTCGAATACATTTCTTGACTCCTGATTTTATAGCAGGAATCCAGAATTCTTCTCTTATTAAATGTTCGGTTAGTGAATTTCCGCAGTGGTGGTGATCTAGATGTGTTTGACGTACTATTAGATCAACTAAGTGACATTTGGCTAACAATATTGGATGCTTATGACTTTCCGGGAGGTTAGCAAGAGAAATCCTTCCCCCAACGCGAAGGATGTTGTCACCTGGACCAAACATTGGAGTTAGGGATATCATCCAGCTTTTTTTCGGTAAAGTTTTTGATTTTTTGAAGTGTTCTATTTCGTTTTTAAATGAAAGATGTTGCTGAAATAGGATGATTTTTGTCTTAGCATTGGTTATTTCTTCAGCTGAGATAGGACCGCTCTCACGTATTTGCTTTTTTCTTGCCCATCGAAGGCAATAGGCGGTCACTCTTAGTAAGCGCTTGAAGCAGGAGAACCTTTCAATAAAGTTTTCTTCATCAACCAAGTTTTGAGTCACATGCGTCACGGTTATTTGCATATTCTTTAAAGGGGTGCGTGGAAGCTGATCGTGCAATAACCAGGCTGGGCCATCAAACCAAATCCGGTTGTTAATAGCCCCATTCACACTGTACAATTAGTTGGACAGACTTAGGCTTGACAAACCAATGCTTGATAGTGTGAACCCTTCATACGACCGCTTGTCCAACTTGTTGGATGGTTTTCAAAAATTTTTGAAAATCTAGAATTTGGATGGAGTGGAAGGGTATGTGACATAAAGTTGGACGACAAGCTTGATAAGTGTGAACGCAAACTACATCAGACAATCCAACTTCCATCAAACGAAGTCTGTCCAACTAATTGTACAATGTGAACAGGGCTCATAAGTTTTTCAGGAGTTAGTCCACGAGAAGCCGGGTCCGCAGGATTATCTTCAGATTTAACGTAATGTATGTCCCCCGGACTGATGATTTTTCGAATTTTGGCAACTCTTTTGGAAACAAATTTGCTGTTGGTAGTGTTGCTATTACGTACGTACCCACTAAGGGCTACTTCACTATCGGTATACAGGAACACCGTGATATTAAGATAGTGTAGCTTGCTTCTGACTTCTGAAGCTCGGTTAGGAGTACGATTTCTTCTAGCTCCATCTTAGGAATCGTGCACAATTTATTGTCTTTATTTGCTCTTGTTTTGAGTGGGGTGACTCGTCCTTTGGCAGCTAGTAATCTGGTTGCAGATACGTTCTCATTTTTGACTCGACTGTATAACACTGCTGCATAACCGTCTCCTGATGCATCGCAAAATCCAATGAGCTGGATTGGTGTATCTTGAGTTCCTTGAATCGAGTGAGGGATTCTAATGCTCCGTAGTTGAGGTAAGTTTTCATATATTTTTTGAAGTTTCTGCTGTATTTTCTCGTCTATTTGTTCATCCCAGTTGTACCTCAATATCAACAACTCTTGTATGCGTATCCGTAGAAGCATGATGACTGATAGGACCCAACCCATGGGATCGTAAATGGATGCGGCCATAGACAATAGACCCCTTCTAGTATATGTTACTGGTTCTTGACTCGGGATACGGATGAGAAATGCATCCTCTACTGGGTTGTAGTTGATGCCCAAGATTTTAATAGTTGGATCGACAGTTTCTTTGCACGAGTCGATTTTTTTATTGTCTTCTATATTGTGAAGAAGAAAGCTGCACAAAGCTTTCAATAAATCAGTTTTGAACTTAGAATCATTTTCTTCTCCCTGTAGCTCTGTTGAAATATCTACATCTACAGATGACCTAGAAACTTCAATTCCCCAGAAAGCTCTCGATTTAAATAATCTCAATGCTCAGTCTACTTCGTCAGCAACTAAAAGTTCTGCCTTGATTCCAAGTACAGAGTCTAAAAAAAATCGTGAAGGCGTAGTGACTAGCAAAAATTTGAGCCCTCCTTCAAAGCGCAAGACTTTGAGAAGCAACTCGGCCAAAATCAATATTCCTTCTGTCCCGTTGGAACCAGTAGTTGAAGTTGTGGATCTTGAAAATAGATCATTGCCATCTAATTCTAGTTCTGATCCTGAATCTGGTGCATATTTTACACCAATGGAGGCAGTTCCAAAACCTAAGTTAATTTTTGTGTCTCGGCTTAGGCCAGATCTTAATTCAAACGATGTTTTGCGCTATCTAGTATCAAAGAAATTAATTCCTAATGAAAATTTTATTAAATGTAGTAAGATAAGCAAAACCGACAGCTTTGTGTCTTCGTTCAGATTGCTTGTCCCGCCCTCGTCTTTTGACTCTATTTGTGACAGTAACTCTTGGCCTGTGCCCTATTTCACCAAAATGAAAGTTACAACCACAAATTTGTAGTTGTAATCTACAATTACAAATTTGTAAACCCGTTTCTTGTTTCACCAATTGCAAGATCTTATTTCACAAACTTGTGATTGATTCTAATAAAGCGGTAGAAAAATGAATTGTAGGTCACAAGTGATCAAAATTCCTGTTGCACCGGCAGCAAAAATAACTTGTTATTTATAACAGTTTTTTCACAATAGACGACTGCGGTGCAAACTCTATGTACGCATCCGCAAACTGTTGACTTAGAAATCACTCGAGTGGTTTTTTGCGGTCCAATAATTGAAATTATATCCTCTGCTTTACATCGACTCATACGAAATTTTTCATTAAAATGAAATAACTTAAATATATCATAATTTATGCGCGGCCGATAAATTCTTTTTTCACTATCAAAATATCATCACTTTGGCTGTTATTGCTACTCTATGCCTTCGTCGCAAAGACATTTTTGTTATGAAAGTAAGGAATTACAAATTTGTAACAAAAATTACACGTCTACCTTCACCTGTAGAATATTCTTACAAACCTAACAAATTTTGTAAGTCTATTTTCTTTGGTGAAATGAAAACTCACAAATTAGTGTTATATAAACAAGTTTGTTACTTGTAAAGTACAACTTTAATTTTGTATTGGTGAAACCGAAAAGGAAATTTTTCCACAAATTTCCTTTTGTAAAATACTACTGCAATATTGTAATTAACAAAGTTTGGTGAAACAATATTTTTACAAAAACCCACAAACTTTGTTAAAAAACGCTTGTAATTACAAATTTGTGAGTTGGTGAGATAGGGCACAGGTGGTGCTCTTGTTAAAGAATTTTCCATCAACAGGAGAGTTAAAAGCAAATTGCTTATTAATACTGCTCCAAAAAAATAATTAGATTCTCCCTCTTTTATCAAAACGTAAGAGCTCTTCGCAGTAAAACTGCTGATTTGTATGTTAATTCCCACGTTTTAAAACATGACGTATTTGCTTTGACTGAAACTTGGCTAAATTTAAGTCACTTACACACCGAAATCTTGAGCCCTGAATTCTCGGTCTACCGTAAAGATCGGCACGTAGACAGACCAGATGATGTCGGGGGTGGTGTTTTGATTTCGGTCAGGAACACATATATGTCGTCTCGTATACTCTTTCCGTTTGAACTGTCTATTGATGTTGTTTGTGTGAAAGTCTGTACACTGTTAAAAAATATTTTTATTGTTAATGTATATATTGTTCCAAAAAGTTCAGCCTCAGCTTATTCTGAACTGGCCCTGATTTTGGATCATATTTTTGAATTGTCTGATTAAGAAAGCCAAATTCTTTTAGTCGGTGACTTTAATCTACCATACGTTCAATGGTTACTCTCTGACGATGGATCTTTCCAAAAACCTTCTCCAACGTCACCACAGAGTGAGCTTTCTTGTTTAGATAATATTATTTCTACTGACTTACAGCAAGTTAGCTGTATTAGAAACTATCAAAATCGTATGTTAGATTTAGTTTTCTCATCCGAAGCTATTAGCGTTCTTCAATCAAATTCAGGCATTACTAGAATTGATGATTTCCATCCCCCTTTAGATATTTTTATAGAATTGAGCAACGTCTCTCAAGATATTAATAATTTAAAAGACTGTGTGTATACTTTTGACTTTCGAAAAGCGAATTTCGATTTGCTATCGAATGAATTATGCATTGCTGGTATTGAAAATATATCAACTATTGCAAATATTGACGAAGCAGTCGCTTGCTTCTACTCGATTTTAGAAAATAGCATGAAAAAAACAATTCCCCAAAAGTTGCTTAGAAATAGTAGTTTCAGTCAACCGTGGTTTACCAAGGAATTAAAGACTCTGAGGAACAAAAGAAACAAAGCTTGGAAGATCTATTTAACTACTCTCTCTCCAACTGACCACCAACTATTCATAAGTCTTTTTGAAGACTCCAAAACGCTTTCTCAAAATCTATACTCTAACTATGTCAATCAAATGGGGTGCTCTCTAAAAAATGACCCAAAAAGTTTTTGGTCCTTTGTAAACTCTAAAAAAAAATCAGACGGGTATCCCCTCAACTTTGTTTTTAATAGCACTTCTTTAAAAAATACTCCTGAGATTTGCAATGCCTTTGCAAACCATTTTTGTGGATCTTTTTGTAGTACGAATTTAGAAATTGATGAACATTTTTTTCAGTATTTAACTCACTCCTCGCAAGTGAACTTTAATAGTATCCCTATTCACAGAGACAGAATTACTTACTTCCTTTCTTCTCTTAAAGATGACTTTTCTTCTGGTCCGGACTCCATTCCGCCAATTGTTTTAAAAAAGTGTTCTTCACGTTTATCATCTCCACTTGAATATCTTTTCAAGCTTTCTTTAAAATCTGGAATATTTCCCACTCTTTGGAAAAAATCTTTTATAACACCTGTTTTCAAGAAGGGTGAAAAAATTGATATAAAAAACTACAGGCCAATTTCAAAGCTCTCATGCATACCCAAGCTATATGAACAATTAGTCTGCGAAAGCCTATCCTTCTTTGCAAGGAATGTTATCTGCCATCAGCATCATGGATTTATGCAAAGAAGATCGACGGCTACCAACCTTCTATCTTTTTATCATAAATGTTCCAACGCCCTTGAATGTGGGAACGAGCTTGACTGCATTTACACTGATTTCTCTAAGGCGTTTGACCAACTGTCTCATAATATTATACTATATAAACTAAAAGCATTTGGATTTCCCCCATAATTTATTGTTTGGATAAGCTCCTACTTAAAAAATAGGTCTTATGAAGTCAAATTTCGAAATGTTTTATCAAAACCTTTTATTGCTTTGTCTGGTGTGCCACAAGGAAGTCATCTTGGTCCCTTACTTTTCATTGTTGCATTTAATGATGTGCATCTCCTACAGCGACATTTTAATCTTTGCTGATGATATGAAGATTTTTAAAACCATCAAAAATGCTTCAGATCGAGATTTCTTACAAAAAGATATCGACTGTTTTGCTCTATGGTGTTCTAAAAACGGACTTAGTTTGAACGCTTCCAAGTGCCAAAGTATGACCTTCTCCCGGAAAAGATCGCCAAGTATTGGACAATATTCAATATCGCAACAATCCCTATCTCAAGTTTTTAGTTTCCGTGACCTCGGTGTTCTATTTAGTACCAACCTCGAGTTTAATGAACACATCAACCTCATTATTAACAAATCAAATTCAATGCTTGGCTTTATTAAGCGATGGGCAAAAGAATTTAATTTATTATTTAAGATCCTTTCAATCTCCCCCCTTATGAAAATCGTATTCGCCTATTAAATCTTCAAACCCTTTCACAGAGACGAATCAACAATGATTTAGTATTCTTTCATCAATTAATATCCGGTTCGATGCCCCGACTTGCTTTCCCACATTAGTTTCAACTATCGTGGAGGATCTCACCAACTACGTAATTTAGAGTTTTTACATTGCTCCCACCACAGAACTAACTATGGCATGCATGAGCCATTAGCTCGCATGAGTAGGTTATCTAACTCCTATCCTTTTGTTTCCGATTTCAACCTAAGTAAAAATACTTTAAAATTAAAACTAAGAACCAGTGTGCCACCTGAATGACTTATATTTGATATTTTGTTATTGTTATTTAATTTCTGTTTTTATTTATAGTTTTTGATTAATAATGTTTCTCTAGTTTATTTAATTCTATTTAATAATGTACTTTTATTTGTTTTTTTTTTGTTAAAAATTGTAACGTCTTTAGTTTTTTTCCTCGTATACGTTCTCTTTGTGCTTGTGTTGGCGTTATTTACTAACCAGTAACACTTGCATTAATGATGAAGAGCGTAGATAAGCGTGTACAAATGAACTTGCTCTAAGTTCAGTACCGCTTAAGACTCTGAGATGCAAAAAAAAAAAAAAAAAAGAACTGCTGAGTTATTAGCAGACCATTTTGTCAGCGTCAGTTTTCCGGCCTCCAGAGTTGAGATAATTTTAGTGATTTGTTCTTGGCATTCCTTGATGCTGTCGGCTCCATGAAACAGATCGTCCATATAAATAGAATTGATGATGATATCCTTCGCGTTGGGGGAAGGACAAAGACCGCCACCCAAACTTTTATGATTCTATCGAATCGTATTGCGCTTGTTTTGATGGAGAAAGGGCCACACAAGTCGACTCCGATTTTACTTAACGGTGGTCCTGGGGTTATCCGTTCTGCGGGTAGGTCTCCCATAATCGGCTGGACAGTTTGCGCCTTCCATCGAATGCATAATGGACAACTTCGAATACATTTCTTGACTCCTGATTTTATAGCAGGAATCCAGAATTCTTCTCTTATTAAATGTTCGGTTAGTGAATCTAGGTGATCTAGGTGTGTTTGACGTACTATTAGATCAACTAAGTGACATTTGGCTAACAATATTGGATGCTTATGACTTTCCGGGATGTTAGCAAGAGAAATCCTTCCCCCAACGCGAAGGATGTTGTCACCTGGACCAAACATTGGGGTTAGGGATATCATCCAGCTTTTTTTCGGTAAAGTTTTTGATTTTTTGAAGTGTTCTATTTCGTTTTTAAATGAAAGATGTTGCAGAAATAGGATGATTTTTGTCTTAGCATTGGTTATTTCTTCAGCTGAGATAGGACCGCTCTCACGTATTTGCTTTTTTCTTGCCCATCGAAGGCAATAGGCGGTCACTCTTAGTAAGCGCTTGAAGCAGGAGAACCTTTCAATAAAGTTTTCTTCATCAACCAAGTTTTGAGTCACATGCGTCATGGTTATTTGCATATTCTTTAAAGGGGTGCGTGGAAGCTGATCGTGCAATAACCAGGCTGGGCCATCAAACCAAATCCGGTTGTTAATAGCCCCGTTCACACTGTACAATTAGTTGGACAGACTTAGGCTTGACAAACCAATGCTTGATAGTGTGAACCCTTCATACGACCGCTTGTCCAACTTGTTGGATGGTTTTCAAAAATTTTTGAAAATCTAGAAGTTGGATTGAGTGGAAGGGTATGTGACATAAAGTTGAACGACAAGCTTGATAAGTGTGAACGCAAACTACATCAGACAATCCAACTTCCATCAAACGAAGTCTGTCCAACTAATTGTACAATGTGAACACGGCTAATAAGTTTTTCAGGAGTTAGTCCACGAGAAGCCGGGTCCGCAGGATTATCTTCAGATTTAACGTAATGTATGTCCCCCGGACTGATGATTTTTCGAATTTTGGCAACTCTTTTGGAAACAAATTTGCTGTTGGTAGTGTTGCTATTACGTACGTACCCACTAAGGGCTACTTCACTATCGGCATACAGGAACACCGTGATATTAAGATAGTGTAGCTTGCTTCTGACTTCTGAAGCTCGGTTAGGAGTACGATTTCTTCTAGCTCCATCTTAGGAATCGTGCACAATTTATTGTCTTTATTTGCTCTTGTTTTGAGTGGGGTGACTCGTCCTTTGGCAGCTAGTAATCTGGTTGCAGATACGTTCTCATTTTTGACTCGACTGTATAACACTGCTGCATAACCGTTTCCTGATGCATCGCAAAATCCAATGAGCTGGATTGGTGTATCTTGAGTTCCTTGAATCGAGTGAGGGATTCTAATGCTCCGTAGTTGAGGTAAGTTTTCATATATTTTTTGAAATTTCTGCTGTATTTTCTCGTCTATTTGTTCATCCCAGTTGTACCTCAATATCCACAACTCTTGTATGCGTATCCGTAGAAGCATGATGACTGATAGGACCCAACCCATGGGATCGTAAATGGATGCGGCCATAGACAATAGACCCCTTCTAGTATATGTTACTGGTTCTTGACTCGGGATACGGATGAGAAATGCATCCTCTACTGGGTTGTAGTTGATGCCCAAGATTTTAATAGTTGGATCGACAGTTTCTTTGCACGAGTCGATTTTTTTATTGTCTTCTATATTGTGAAGAAGAAAGCTGCACAAAGCTTTCAATAAATCAGTTTTGAACTTAGAATCATTTTCTTCTCCCTGTAGCTCTCTTGAAATATCTACATCTACAGATGACTTAGAAACTTCAATTCCCCAGAAAGCTCTCGATTTAAATAATCTCAATGCTCAGTCTACTTCGTCAGCAACTAAAAGTTCTGCCTTAATTCCAAGTACAGAGTCTAAAAAAAATCGTGAAGGCGTAGTGACTAGCAAAAATTTGAGCCCTCCTTCAAAGCGCAAGACTTTGAGAAGCAACTCGGCCAAAATCAATATTCCTTCTGTCCCGTTGGAACCAGTAGTTGAAGTTGTGGATCTTGAAAATAGATCATTGCCATCTAATTCTAGTTCTGATCCTGAATCTGGTGCATATTTTACACCAATGGAGGCAGTTCCAAAACCTAAGTTAATTTTTGTGTCTCGGCTTAGGCCAGATCTTAATTCAAACGATGTTTTGCGCTATCTAGTATCAAAGAAATTAATTCCTAATGAAAATTTTATTAGATGTAGTAAGATAAGCAAAACCGACAGCTTTGTGTCTTCGTTCAGATTGCTTGTCCCGCCCTCGTCTTTTGACTCTATTTGTGACAGTAACTCTTGGCCTGGTGGTGCTCTTGTTAAAGAATTTTCCATCAACAGGAGAGTTAAAAGCAAATTGCTTATTAATACTGCTCCAAAAAAATAATTAGATTCTCCCTCTTTTATCAAAACGTAAGAGGTCTTCGCAGTAAAACTGCTGATTTGTATGTTAATTCCCACGTTTTTAAACATGACGTATTTGCTTTGACTGAAACTTGGCTAAATTTAAGTCACTTACACACCGAAATCTTGAGCCCTGAATTCTCGGTCTACCGTAAAGATCGGCACGTAGACAGACCAGATGATGTCGGGGGTGGTGTTTTGATTTCGGTCAGGAACACATATATGTCGTCTCGTATACTCTTTCCGTTTGAACTGTCTATTGATGTTGTTTGTGTGAAAGTCTGTACACTGTTAAAAAATATTTTTATTGTTAATGTATATATTGTTCCAAAAAGTTCAGCCTCAGCTTATTCTGAACTGGCCCTGATTTTGGATCATATTTTTGAATTGTCTGATTAAGAAAGCCAAATTCTTTTAGTCGGTGACTTTAATCTACCATACGTTCAATGGTTACTCTCTGACGATGGATCTTTCCAAAAACCTTCTCCAACGTCACCACAGAGTGAGCTTTCTTGTTTAGATAATATTATTTCTACTGACTTACAGCAAGTTAGCTGTATTAGAAACTATCAAAATCGTATGTTAGATTTAGTTTTCTCATCCGAAGCTATTAGCGTTCTTCAATCAAATTCAGGCATTACTAGAATTGATGATTTCCATCCCCCTTTAGATATTTTTATAGAATTGAGCAACGTCTCTCAAGATATTAATAATTTAAAAGACTGTGTATATACTTTTGACTTTCGAAAAGCGAATTTCGATTTGCTATCGAATGAATTATGCATTGCTGGTATTGAAAATATATCAACTATTGCAAATATTGACGAAGCAGTCGCTTGCTTCTACTCGATTTTAGAAAATAGCATGAAAAAAACAATTCCCCAAAAGTTGCTTAGAAATAGTAGTTTCAGTCAACCGTGGTTTACCAAGGAATTAAAGACTCTGAGGAACAAAAGAAACAAAGCTTGGAAGATCTATTTAACTACTCTCTCTCCAACTGACCACCAACTATTCATAAGTCTTTTTGAAGACTCCAAAACGCTTTCTCAAAATCTATACTCTAACTATGTCAATCAAATGGGGTGCTCTCTAAAAAATGACCCAAAAAGTTTTTGGTCCTTTGTAAACTCTAAAAAAAAATCAGACGGGTATCCCCTCAACTTTGTTTTTAATAGCACTTCTTTAAAAAATACTCCTGAGATTTGCAATGCCTTTGCAAACCATTTTTGTGGATCTTTTTGTAGTACGAATTTAGAAATTGATGAACATTTTTTTCAGTATTTAACTCACTCCTCGCAAGTGAACTTTAATAGTATCCCTATTCACAGAGACAGAATTACTTACTTCCTTTCTTCTCTTAAAGATGACTTTTCTTCTGGTCCGGACTCCATTCCGCCAATTGTTTTAAAAAAGTGTTCTTCACGTTTATCATCTCCACTTGAATATCTTTTCAAGCTTTCTTTAAAATCTGGAATATTTCCCACTCTTTGGAAAAAATCTTTTATAACACCTGTTTTCAAGAAGGGTGAAAAAATTGATATAAAAAACTACAGGCCAATTTCAAAGCTCTCATGCATACCCAAGCTATATGAACAATTAGTCTGCGAAAGCCTATCCTTCTTTGCAAGGAATGTTATCTGCCATCAGCATCATGGATTTATGCAAAGAAGATCGACGGCTACCAACCTTCTATCTTTTTATCATAAATGTTCCAACGCCCTTGAATGTGGGAACGAGCTTGACTGCATTTACACTGATTTCTCTAAGGCGTTTGACCAACTGTCTCATAATATTATACTATATAAACTAAAAGCATTTGGATTTCCCCCATTATTTATTGTTTGGATAAGCTCCTACTTAAAAAATAGGTCTTATGAAGTCAAATTTCGAAATGTTTTATCAAAACCTTTTATTGCTTTGTCTGGTGTGCCACAAGGAAGTCATCTTGGTCCCTTACTTTTCATTGTTGCATTTAATGATGTGCATCTCCTACAGCGACATTTTAATCTTTGCTGATGATATGAAGATTTTTAAAACCATCAAAAATGCTTCAGATCGAGATTTCTTACAAAAAGATATCGACTGTTTTGCTCTATGGTGTTCTAAAAACGGACTTAGTTTGAACGCTTCCAAGTGCCAAAGTATGACCTTCTCCCGGAAAAGATCGCCAAGTATTGGACAATATTCAATATCGCAACAATCCCTATCTCAAGTTTTTAGTTTCCGTGACCTCGGTGTTCTATTTAGTACCAACCTCGAGTTTAATGAACACATCAACCTCATTATTAACAAATCAAATTCAATGCTTGGCTTTATTAAGCGATGGGCAAAAGAATTTAATTTATTATTTAAGATCCTTTCAATCTCCCCCCTTATGAAAATCGTATTCGCCTATTAAATCTTCAGACCCTTTCACAGAGACGAATCAACAATGATTTAGTATTCTTTCATCAATTAATATCCGGTTCGATGCCCCGACTTGCTTTCCCACATTAGTTTCAACTATCGTGGAGGATCTCACCAACTACGTAATTTAGAGTTTTTACATTGCTCCCACCACAGAACTAACTATGGCATGCATGAGCCATTAGCTCGCATGAGTAGGTTATCTAACTCCTATCCTTTTGTTTCCGATTTCAACCTAAGTAAGAATACTTTAAAATTAAAACTAATAACCAGTGTGCCACCTGAATGACTTATATTTGATATTTTGTTATTGTTATTTAATTTCTGTTCTTATTTATAGTTTTTGATTAATAATGTTTCTCTAGTTTATTTAATTCTATTTAATAATGTACTTTTATTTGTTTTTTTTTTGTTAAAAATTGTAACGTCTTTAGTTTTTTTCCTCGTATACGTTCTCTTTGTGCTTGTGTTGGCGTTATTTACTAACCAGTAACACTTGCATTAATGATGAAGAGCGTAGATAAGCGTGTACAAATGAACTTGCTCTAAGTTCAGTACCGCTTAAGACTCTGAGATGCAAAAAAAAAAAAAAAAAAGAACTGCTGAGTTATTAGCAGACCATTTTGTCAGCGTCAGTTTTCCGGCCTCCAGAGTTGAGATAATTTTAGTGATTTGTTCTTGGCATTCCTTGATGCTGTCGGCTCCATGAAACAGATCGTCCATATAAATAGAATTGATGATGATATCCTTCGCGTTGGGGGAAGGACAAAGACCGCCACCCAAACTTTTATGATTCTATCGAATCGTATTGCGCTTGTTTTGATGGAGAAAGGGCCACACAAGTCGACTCCGATTTTACTTAACGGTGGTCCTGGGGTTATCCGTTCTGCGGGTAGGTCTCCCATAATCGGCTGGACAGTTTGCGCCTTCCATCGAATGCATAATGGACAACTTCGAATACATTTCTTGACTCCTGATTTTATAGCAGGAATCCAGAATTCTTCTCTTATTAAATGTTCGGTTAGTGAATTTCCGCAGTGGTGGTGATCTAGGTGTGTTTGACGTACTATTAGATCAACTAAGTGACATTTGCTAACAATATTGGATGCTTATGACTTTCCGGGATGTTAGCAAGAGAAATCCTTCCCCCAACGCGAAGGATGTTGTCACCTGGACCAAACATTGGGGTTAGGGATATCATCCAGCTTTTTTTCGGTAAAGTTTTTGATTTTTTGAAGTGTTCTATTTCGTTTTTAAATGAAAGATGTTGCAGAAATAGGATGATTTTTGTCTTAGCATTGGTTATTTCTTCAGCTGAGATAGGACCGCTCTCACGTATTTGCTTTTTTCTTGCCCATCGAAGGCAATAGGCGGTCACTCTTAGTAAGCGCTTGAAGCAGGAGAACCTTTCAATAAAGTTTTCTTCATCAACCAAGTTTTGAGTCACATGCGTCATGGTTATTTGCATATTTTTTAAAGGGGTGCGTGGAAGCTGATCGTGCAATAACCAGGCTGGGCCATCAAACCAAATCCGGTTGTTAATAGCCCCGTTCACACTGTACAATTAGTTGGACAGACTTAGGCTTGACAAACCAATGCTTGATAGTGTGAACCCTTCATACGACCGCTTGTCCAACTTGTTGGATGGTTTTCAAAAATTTTTGAAAATCTAGAAGTTGGATTGAGTGGAAGGGTATGTGACATAAAGTTGAACGACAAGCTTGATAAGTGTGAACGCAAACTACATCAGACAATCCAACTTCCATCAAACGAAGTCTGTCCAACTAATTGTACAATGTGAACACGGCTAATAAGTTTTTCAGGAGTTAGTCCACGAGAAGCCGGGTCCGCAGGATTATCTTCAGATTTAACGTAATGTATGTCCCCCGGACTGATGATTTTTCGAATTTTGGCAACTCTTTTGGAAACAAATTTGCTGTTGGTAGTGTTGCTATTACGTACGTACCCACTAAGGGCTACTTCACTATCGGCATACAGGAATACCGTGATATTAAGATAGTGTAGCTTGCTTCTGACTTCTGAAGCTCGGTTAGGAGTACGATTTCTTCTAGCTCCATCTTAGGAATCGTGCACAATTTATTGTCTTTATTTGCTCTTGTTTTGAGTGGGGTGACTCGTCCTTTGGCAGCTAGTAATCTGGTTGCAGATACGTTCTCATTTTTGACTCGACTGTATAACACTGCTGCATAACCGTCTCCTGATGCTTCGCAAAATCCAATGAGCTGGATTGGTGTATCTTGAGTTCCTTGAATCGAGTGAGGGATTCTAATGCTCCGTAGTTGAGGTAAGTTTTCATATATTTTTTGAAATTTCTGCTGTATTTTCTCGTCTATTTGTTCATCCCAGTTGTACCTCAATATCCACAACTCTTGTATGCGTATCCGTAGAAGCATGATGACTGATAGGACCCAACCCATGGGATCGTAAATGGATGCGGCCATAGACAATAGACCCCTTCTAGTATATGTTACTGGTTCTTGACTCGGGATACGGATGAGAAATGCATCCTCTACTGGGTTGTAGTTGATGCCCAAGATTTTAATAGTTGGATCGACAGTTTCTTTGCACGAGTCGATTTTTTTATTGTCTTCTATATTGTGAAGAAGAAAGCTGCACAAAGCTTTCAATAAATCAGTTTTGAACTTAGAATCATTTTCTTCTCCCTGTAGCTCTGTTGAAATATCTACATCTACAGATGACTTAGAAACTTCAATTCCCCAGAAAGCTCTCGATTTAAATAATCTCAATGCTCAGTCTACTTCGTCAGCAACTAAAAGTTCTGCCTTGATTCCAAGTACAGAGTCTAAAAAAAATCGTGAAGGCGTAGTGACTAGCAAAAATTTGAGCCCTCCTTCAAAGCGCAAGACTTTGAGAAGCAACTCGGCCAAAATCAATATTCCTTCTGTCCCGTTGGAACCAGTAGTTGAAGTTGTGGATCTTGAAAATAGATCATTGCCATCTAATTCTAGTTCTGATCCTGAATCTGGTGCATATTTTACACCAATGGAGGCAGTTCCAAAACCTAAGTTAATTTTTGTGTCTCGGCTTAGGCCAGATCTTAATTCAAACGATGTTTTGCGCTATCTAGTATCAAAGAAATTAATTCCTAATGAAAATTTTATTAGATGTAGTAAGATAAGCAAAACCGACAGCTTTGTGTCTTCGTTCAGATTGCTTGTCCCGCCCTCGTCTTTTGACTCTATTTGTGACAGTAACTCTTGGCCTGGTGGTGCTCTTGTTAAAGAATTTTCCATCAACAGGAGAGTTAAAAGCGAATTGCTTATTAATACTGCTCCAAAAAAATAATTAGATTCTCCCTCTTTTATCAAAACGTAAGAGGTCTTCGCAGTAAAACTGCTGATTTGTATGTTAATTCCCACGTTTTTAAACATGACGTATTTGCTTTGACTGAAACTTGGCTAAATTTAAGTCACTTGCACACCGAAATCTTGAGCCCTGAATTCTCGGTCTACCGTAAAGATCGGCACGTAGACAGACCAGATGATGTCGGGGGTGGTGTTTTGATTTCGGTCAGGAACACATATATGTCGTCTCGTATACTCTTTCCGTTTGAACTGTCTATTGATGTTGTTTGTGTGAAAGTCTGTACACTGTTAAAAAAATTTTTTATTGTTAATGTATATATTGTTCCAAAAAGTTCAGCCTCAGCTTATTCTGAACTGGCCCTGATTTTGGATCATATTTTTGAATTGTCTGATTAAGAAAGCCAAATTCTTTTAGTCGGTGACTTTAATCTACCATACGTTCAATGGTTACTCTCTGACGATGGATCTTTCCAAAAACCTTCTCCAACGTCACCACAGAGTGAGCTTTTTTGTTTAGATAATATTATTTCTACTGACTTACAGCAAGTTAGCTGTATTAGAAACTATCAAAATCGTATGTTAGATTTAGTTTTCTCATCCGAAGCTATTAGCGTTCTTCAATCAAATTCAGGCATTACTAGAATTGATGATTTCCATCCCCCTTTAGATATTTTTATAGAATTGAGCAACGTCTCTCAAGATATTAATAATTTAAAAGACTGTGTATATACTTTTGACTTTCGAAAAGCGAATTTCGATTTGCTATCGAATGAATTATGCATTGCTGGTATTGAAAATATATCAACTATTGCAAATATTGACGAAGCAGTCGCTTGCTTCTACTCGATTTTAGAAAATAGCATGAAAAAAACAATTCCCCAAAAGTTGCTTAGAAATAGTAGTTTCAGTCAACCGTGGTTTACCAAGGAATTAAAGACTCTGAGGAACAAAAGAAACAAAGCTTGGAAGATCTATTTAACTACTCTCTCTCCAACTGACCACCAACTATTCATAAGTCTTTTTGAAGACTCCAAAACGCTTTCTCAAAATCTATACTCTAACTATGTCAATCAAATGGGGTGCTCTCTAAAAAATGACCCAAAAAGTTTTTGGTCCTTTGTAAACTCTAAAAAAAAATCAGACGGGTATCCCCTCAACTTTGTTTTTAATAGCACTTCTTTAAAAAATACTCCTGAGATTTGCAATGCCTTTGCAAACCATTTTTGTGGATCTTTTTGTAGTACGAATTTAGAAATTGATGAACATTTTTTTCAGTATTTAACTCACTCCTCGCAAGTGAACTTTAATAGTATCCCTATTCACAGAGACAGAATTACTTACTTCCTTTCTTCTCTTAAAGATGACTTTTCTTCTGGTCCGGACTCCATTCCGCCAATTGTTTTAAAAAAGTGTTCTTCACGTTTATCATCTCCACTTGAATATCTTTTCAAGCTTTCTTTAAAATCTGGAATATTTCCCACTCTTTGGAAAAAATCTTTTTATAACACCTGTTTTCAAGAAGGGTGAAAAAATTGATATAAAAAACTACAGGCCAATTTCAAAGCTCTCATGCATACCCAAGCTATATGAACAATTAGTCTGCGAAAGCCTATCCTTCTTTGCAAGGAATGTTATCTGCCATCAGCAGCATGGATTTATGCAAAGAAGATCGACGGCTACCAACCTTCTGTCTTTTTATCATAAATGTTCCAACGCCCTTGAATGTGGGAACGAGCTTGACTGCATTTACACTGATTTCTCTAAGGCGTTTGACGTCTCATAATATTATACTATATAAACTAAAAGCATTTGGATTTCCCCCATTATTTATTGTTTGGATAAGCTCCTACTTAAAAAATAGGTCTTATGAAGTCAAATTTCGAAATGTTTTATCAAAACCTTTTATTGCTTTGTCTGGTGTGCCACAAGGAAGTCATCTTGGTCCCTTACTTTTCATTGTTGCAATTAATGATGTGCATCTCCTACAGCGACATTTTAATCTTTGCTGATGATATGAAGATTTTTAAAACCATCAAAAATGCTTCAGATCGAGACTTCTTACAAAAAGATATCGACTGTTTTGCTCTATGGTGTTCTAAAAACGGACTTAGTTTGAACGCTTCCAAGTGCCAAAGTATGACCTTCTCCCGGAAAAGATCGCCAAGTATTGGACGATATTCAATATCGCAACAATCCCTATCTCAAGTTTTTAGTTTCCGTGACCTCGGTGTTCTATTTAGTACCAACTTCGAGTTTAATGAACACATCAACCTCATTATTAACAAATCAAATTCAATGCTTGGCTTTATTAAGCGATGGGCAAAAGAATTTAATTTATTATTTAAGATCCTTTCAATCTCCCCCCTTATGAAAATCGTATTCGCCTATTAAATCTTCAAACCCTTTCACAGAGACGAATCAACAATGATTTAGTATTCTTTCATCAATTAATATCCGGTTCAACTGATGCCCCGACTTGCTTTCCCACATTAGTTTCAACTATCGTGGAGGATCTCACCAACTACGTAATCTAGAGTTTTTACATTGCTCCCACCACAGAACTAACTATGGCATGCATGAGCCATTAGCTCGCATGAGTAGGTTATCTAACTCCTATCCTTTTGTTTCCGATTTCAACCTAAGTAAAAATACTTTAAAATTAAAACTAAGAACCAGTGTGCCACCTGCATGACTTATATTTGATATTTTGTTATTGTTATTTAATTTCTGTTCTTATTTATAGTTTTTGATTAATAATGTTTCTCTAGTTTATTTAATTCTATTTAATAATGTACTTTTATTTGTTTTTTTTTTGTTAAAAATTGTAACGTCTTTAGTTTTTTTCCTCGTATACGTTCTCTTTGTGCTTGTGTTGGCGTTATTTACTAACCAGTAACACTTGCATTAATGATGAAGAGCGTAGATAAGCGTGTACAAATGAACTTGCTCTAAGTTCAGTACCGCTTAAGACTCTGAGATGCAAAAAAAAAAAAAAAAAAGAACTGCTGAGTTATTAGCAGACCATTTTGTCAGCGTCAGTTTTCCGGCCTCCAGAGTTGAGATAATTTTAGTGATTTGTTCTTGGCATTCCTTGATGCTGTCGGCTCCATGAAACAGATCGTCCATATAAATAGAATTGATGATGATATCCTTCGCGTTGGGGGAAGGACAAAGACCGCCACCCAAACTTTTATGATTCTATCGAATCGTATTGCGCTTGTTTTGATGGAGAAAGGGCCACACAAGTCGACTCCGATTTTACTTAACGGTGGTCCTGGGGTTATCCGTTCTGCGGGTAGGTCTCCCATAATCGGCTGGACAGTTTGCGCCTTCCATCGAATGCATAATGGACAACTTCGAATACATTTCTTGACTCCTGATTTTATAGCAGGAATCCAGAATTCTTCTCTTATTAAATGTTCGGTTAGTGAATTTCCGCAGTGGTGGTGATCTAGGTGTGTTTGACGTACTATTAGATCAACTAAGTGACATTTGCTAACAATATTGGATGCTTATGACTTTCCGGGATGTTAGCAAGAGAAATCCTTCCCCCAACGCGAAGGATGTTGTCACCTGGACCAAACATTGGGGTTAGGGATATCATCCAGCTTTTTTTCGGTAAAGTTTTTGATTTTTTGAAGTGTTCTATTTCGTTTTTAAATGAAAGATGTTGCAGAAATAGGATGATTTTTGTCTTAGCATTGGTTATTTCTTCAGCTGAGATAGGACCGCTCTCACGTATTTGCTTTTTTCTTGCCCATCGAAGGCAATAGGCGGTCACTCTTAGTAAGCGCTTGAAGCAGGAGAACCTTTCAATAAAGTTTTCTTCATCAACCAAGTTTTGAGTCACATGCGTCATGGTTATTTGCATATTTTTTAAAGGGGTGCGTGGAAGCTGATCGTGCAATAACCAGGCTGGGCCATCAAACCAAATCCGGTTGTTAATAGCCCCGTTCACACTGTACAATTAGTTGGACAGACTTAGGCTTGACAAACCAATGCTTGATAGTGTGAACCCTTCATACGACCGCTTGTCCAACTTGTTGGATGGTTTTCAAAAATTTTTGAAAATCTAGAAGTTGGATTGAGTGGAAGGGTATGTGACATAAAGTTGAACGACAAGCTTGATAAGTGTGAACGCAAACTACATCAGACAATCCAACTTCCATCAAACGAAGTCTGTCCAACTAATTGTACAATGTGAACACGGCTAATAAGTTTTTCAGGAGTTAGTCCACGAGAAGCCGGGTCCGCAGGATTATCTTCAGATTTAACGTAATGTATGTCCCCCGGACTGATGATTTTTCGAATTTTGGCAACTCTTTTGGAAACAAATTTGCTGTTGGTAGTGTTGCTATTACGTACGTACCCACTAAGGGCTACTTCACTATCGGCATACAGGAATACCGTGATATTAAGATAGTGTAGCTTGCTTCTGACTTCTGAAGCTCGGTTAGGAGTACGATTTCTTCTAGCTCCATCTTAGGAATCGTGCACAATTTATTGTCTTTATTTGCTCTTGTTTTGAGTGGGGTGACTCGTCCTTTGGCAGCTAGTAATCTGGTTGCAGATACGTTCTCATTTTTGACTCGACTGTATAACACTGCTGCATAACCGTCTCCTGATGCTTCGCAAAATCCAATGAGCTGGATTGGTGTATCTTGAGTTCCTTGAATCGAGTGAGGGATTCTAATGCTCCGTAGTTGAGGTAAGTTTTCATATATTTTTTGAAATTTCTGCTGTATTTTCTCGTCTATTTGTTCATCCCAGTTGTACCTCAATATCCACAACTCTTGTATGCGTATCCGTAGAAGCATGATGACTGATAGGACCCAACCCATGGGATCGTAAATGGATGCGGCCATAGACAATAGACCCCTTCTAGTATATGTTACTGGTTCTTGACTCGGGATACGGATGAGAAATGCATCCTCTACTGGGTTGTAGTTGATGCCCAAGATTTTAATAGTTGGATCGACAGTTTCTTTGCACGAGTCGATTTTTTTATTGTCTTCTATATTGTGAAGAAGAAAGCTGCACAAAGCTTTCAATAAATCAGTTTTGAACTTAGAATCATTTTCTTCTCCCTGTAGCTCTGTTGAAATATCTACATCTACAGATGACTTAGAAACTTCAATTCCCCAGAAAGCTCTCGATTTAAATAATCTCAATGCTCAGTCTACTTCGTCAGCAACTAAAAGTTCTGCCTTGATTCCAAGTACAGAGTCTAAAAAAAATCGTGAAGGCGTAGTGACTAGCAAAAATTTGAGCCCTCCTTCAAAGCGCAAGACTTTGAGAAGCAACTCGGCCAAAATCAATATTCCTTCTGTCCCGTTGGAACCAGTAGTTGAAGTTGTGGATCTTGAAAATAGATCATTGCCATCTAATTCTAGTTCTGATCCTGAATCTGGTGCATATTTTACACCAATGGAGGCAGTTCCAAAACCTAAGTTAATTTTTGTGTCTCGGCTTAGGCCAGATCTTAATTCAAACGATGTTTTGCGCTATCTAGTATCAAAGAAATTAATTCCTAATGAAAATTTTATTAGATGTAGTAAGATAAGCAAAACCGACAGCTTTGTGTCTTCGTTCAGATTGCTTGTCCCGCCCTCGTCTTTTGACTCTATTTGTGACAGTAACTCTTGGCCTGGTGGTGCTCTTGTTAAAGAATTTTCCATCAACAGGAGAGTTAAAAGCGAATTGCTTATTAATACTGCTCCAAAAAAATAATTAGATTCTCCCTCTTTTATCAAAACGTAAGAGGTCTTCGCAGTAAAACTGCTGATTTGTATGTTAATTCCCACGTTTTTAAACATGACGTATTTGCTTTGACTGAAACTTGGCTAAATTTAAGTCACTTGCACACCGAAATCTTGAGCCCTGAATTCTCGGTCTACCGTAAAGATCGGCACGTAGACAGACCAGATGATGTCGGGGGTGGTGTTTTGATTTCGGTCAGGAACACATATATGTCGTCTCGTATACTCTTTCCGTTTGAACTGTCTATTGATGTTGTTTGTGTGAAAGTCTGTACACTGTTAAAAAAATTTTTTATTGTTAATGTATATATTGTTCCAAAAAGTTCAGCCTCAGCTTATTCTGAACTGGCCCTGATTTTGGATCATATTTTTGAATTGTCTGATTAAGAAAGCCAAATTCTTTTAGTCGGTGACTTTAATCTACCATACGTTCAATGGTTACTCTCTGACGATGGATCTTTCCAAAAACCTTCTCCAACGTCACCACAGAGTGAGCTTTTTTGTTTAGATAATATTATTTCTACTGACTTACAGCAAGTTAGCTGTATTAGAAACTATCAAAATCGTATGTTAGATTTAGTTTTCTCATCCGAAGCTATTAGCGTTCTTCAATCAAATTCAGGCATTACTAGAATTGATGATTTCCATCCCCCTTTAGATATTTTTATAGAATTGAGCAACGTCTCTCAAGATATTAATAATTTAAAAGACTGTGTATATACTTTTGACTTTCGAAAAGCGAATTTCGATTTGCTATCGAATGAATTATGCATTGCTGGTATTGAAAATATATCAACTATTGCAAATATTGACGAAGCAGTCGCTTGCTTCTACTCGATTTTAGAAAATAGCATGAAAAAAACAATTCCCCAAAAGTTGCTTAGAAATAGTAGTTTCAGTCAACCGTGGTTTACCAAGGAATTAAAGACTCTGAGGAACAAAAGAAACAAAGCTTGGAAGATCTATTTAACTACTCTCTCTCCAACTGACCACCAACTATTCATAAGTCTTTTTGAAGACTCCAAAACGCTTTCTCAAAATCTATACTCTAACTATGTCAATCAAATGGGGTGCTCTCTAAAAAATGACCCAAAAAGTTTTTGGTCCTTTGTAAACTCTAAAAAAAAATCAGACGGGTATCCCCTCAACTTTGTTTTTAATAGCACTTCTTTAAAAAATACTCCTGAGATTTGCAATGCCTTTGCAAACCATTTTTGTGGATCTTTTTGTAGTACGAATTTAGAAATTGATGAACATTTTTTTCAGTATTTAACTCACTCCTCGCAAGTGAACTTTAATAGTATCCCTATTCACAGAGACAGAATTACTTACTTCCTTTCTTCTCTTAAAGATGACTTTTCTTCTGGTCCGGACTCCATTCCGCCAATTGTTTTAAAAAAGTGTTCTTCACGTTTATCATCTCCACTTGAATATCTTTTCAAGCTTTCTTTAAAATCTGGAATATTTCCCACTCTTTGGAAAAAATCTTTTTATAACACCTGTTTTCAAGAAGGGTGAAAAAATTGATATAAAAAACTACAGGCCAATTTCAAAGCTCTCATGCATACCCAAGCTATATGAACAATTAGTCTGCGAAAGCCTATCCTTCTTTGCAAGGAATGTTATCTGCCATCAGCAGCATGGATTTATGCAAAGAAGATCGACGGCTACCAACCTTCTGTCTTTTTATCATAAATGTTCCAACGCCCTTGAATGTGGGAACGAGCTTGACTGCATTTACACTGATTTCTCTAAGGCGTTTGACGTCTCATAATATTATACTATATAAACTAAAAGCATTTGGATTTCCCCCATTATTTATTGTTTGGATAAGCTCCTACTTAAAAAATAGGTCTTATGAAGTCAAATTTCGAAATGTTTTATCAAAACCTTTTATTGCTTTGTCTGGTGTGCCACAAGGAAGTCATCTTGGTCCCTTACTTTTCATTGTTGCAATTAATGATGTGCATCTCCTACAGCGACATTTTAATCTTTGCTGATGATATGAAGATTTTTAAAACCATCAAAAATGCTTCAGATCGAGACTTCTTACAAAAAGATATCGACTGTTTTGCTCTATGGTGTTCTAAAAACGGACTTAGTTTGAACGCTTCCAAGTGCCAAAGTATGACCTTCTCCCGGAAAAGATCGCCAAGTATTGGACGATATTCAATATCGCAACAATCCCTATCTCAAGTTTTTAGTTTCCGTGACCTCGGTGTTCTATTTAGTACCAACTTCGAGTTTAATGAACACATCAACCTCATTATTAACAAATCAAATTCAATGCTTGGCTTTATTAAGCGATGGGCAAAAGAATTTAATTTATTATTTAAGATCCTTTCAATCTCCCCCCTTATGAAAATCGTATTCGCCTATTAAATCTTCAAACCCTTTCACAGAGACGAATCAACAATGATTTAGTATTCTTTCATCAATTAATATCCGGTTCAACTGATGCCCCGACTTGCTTTCCCACATTAGTTTCAACTATCGTGGAGGATCTCACCAACTACGTAATCTAGAGTTTTTACATTGCTCCCACCACAGAACTAACTATGGCATGCATGAGCCATTAGCTCGCATGAGTAGGTTATCTAACTCCTATCCTTTTGTTTCCGATTTCAACCTAAGTAAAAATACTTTAAAATTAAAACTAAGAACCAGTGTGCCACCTGCATGACTTATATTTGATATTTTGTTATTGTTATTTAATTTCTGTTCTTATTTATAGTTTTTGATTAATAATGCTTCTCTAGTTTATTTAATTCTATTTAATAATGTACTTTTATTTGTTTTTTTTTTGTTAAAAATTGTAACGTCTTTAGTTTTTTTCCTCGTATACGTTCTCTTTGTGCTTGTGTTGGCGTTATTTACTAACCACTAACACTTGCATTAATGATGAAGAGCGTAGTTAAGCGTGTACAAATGAACTTGCTCTAAGTTCAGTACCGCTTAAGACTCTGAGATGCAAAAAAAAAAAAAAAAAGAACTGCTGAGTTATTAGCAGACCATTTTGTCAGCGTCAGTTTTCCGGCCTCCAGAGTTGAGATAATTTTAGTGATTTGTTCTTGGCATTTCTTGATGCTGTCGGCTCCATGAAACAGATCACCCATATAAATAGAATTGATGATGATATCCTTGGTCTTAAGATCTGGTGCGTTGTCATCGGTAATCTAGTGGATCGTTCGGATTGCTTGCCATGGTGCACAGTCCACACCGTACGTCACAGCGTTTAGCCAAAACTCACCCAATGGTTGTGTTCGGATGGTCTCGATCGGCTTGAGGTATGAGGAATTGTCGAAACATTTGTTGCATGTCACTGGTGTAAGCAAATTTGTATTGCCTATTTTGATGGATTATATCGAAAATATGACTGCAGTGGACCTGGCAGGATAAGTTGATTTAGAGAGATCCCGTTGCTCGACGGTGCACTGCCATTGAAAACGTTCCTCAATTTAGTAGTGAGCGCATCTTTTCGGATGATGCTAATATATGGTATATAGAAGGCGTTTCCGGTTTCGTCTCGCTGCTTTTCAATAGGAATTGGAGACATGTAATTTGAGGCGAGATAGTCTTCCATAAAATCGTTTGACATTTTTTTATGGATTTCGTTTTGGTCCCAACGTCTTTCTTGTCCAATATAGAATTTCATTGCGCTCCGGTAAGAATTTCCTAATGCTGGTGCGTCAACTTTCCAAGGGATTGGGGCGATATATCGGCCATCTTTGGTTCGAGAGTGTTTTTTGATGAAAAGGTTTTCGCAATATGAACTCTCGACTTCACCGGTGTCCTCTCCGGTAACGGGTAGGTCCTAGAAATTTAGAAGGTTTGTCTCAAGCTCTGAGAGAGTTGTAAGGGTTGAAATTCGTTTTGCAATGTTTCCATTTCCCGGGTCTCCAGACACAATCCACCCACCGAGGTAGGTATTTTGAAGCAACAATCCATCTTTCTTCTCCAGACCTTGCCGTAGCACTGTAGAATATACAGGGCCACCTAGTAATAATGGGATGTGGGCTGGTTTGTTAAAGTGTGGATCTGCAAGCGGCTTATCAAAGGACGATTTCCAGGCGATGTGACTAGACATACTTGGAAGTGATCCGGTAACTCGTTTGACTACCAGCGCCTTTATATTCAAAATTAGTAGATCTGGGTGATCCAGCTTCAGTTTTATGTTGGCAATGAAGCGGACTGTTCCAATTTCTCCTCCCACTCCCAAGATTTTGACAAGTGTTCGTTTTTTTGGTAATCTGAGTTTCTGAACCAAATCTTCTGTTATATAATTGGCTTGGCTTCCTTGATCTAGCAAACAACGGACTGGAACATTATCATTACTTACTAGGAGTGTTGCAATAGCCGTTGGCAATAACATACCAGAGGAGGCATCGGACTCATTTTTGCAAAGGTACGTGTTGCTACTTTTTGAAGGATTGCTCATGATAGGAATCGATTGAGGATGCATTTCCGTAAGATGAGATCTTTGACATGTTTTCCAATTAAGATACTGCCTTGACCTTCAAGGGCAACGGTAGTCAAATCGATGCTTTACGCAATAGATGCAGATTTTGTGCTCACGAGGGAAGGCTTCTCTGTTCGGTGAACTGAGGAACTTTGGGCAGTCGATTATTGGATGTTGTTCTGTGCAAATGAAACAATTCTTCGGTGGTTCAGTGGTAGAATGCTCACCTGCCACCTTTGTTATATTAGTGTTTGCTTTATTGGGTTGTAGAGTCGCATGTACTCTGGTCTGCGAGACGTTTGAATCTTTTTTAGATAGGCTATTAGATAGCTGTGTAAATCTCAGATTGTCATTTTGATCTAGATTGTGCTGTTATTCTTTGAATAAAAAGTCTTCTATTTCTTCCAAAGTAGGAAACCTAGTCTTACAGTTAGCAAAATCGTCCATCCTGCCCCATGTGATAGGATCAAAGCCTTTGAGGATTAAATAGGCCATGATATGTTCCCCAGTTATTTTATTTCTTTTTAGGTTGGATACACGTCCTTTAGTGTAATGCATATATGCTAAAATAGATTCTGCATTCCCTGAGATTGCTGGTCGATGAGGGCCAACATAGCTTCTAGTTCTAATTTAATGAGATGCCTCGGATTATCAAATGTTCGTTCCAAAGTTGTCAAGGCAACCAGATAATTATCTCTAGTTAAGTCCAGGTCACTAATGGATTCCAAAGCTTTCCCAGTTAACTTTGACTTCAGTAAAGTGAAACGATGGATGTTGGACATTTTGCTCCTCTCTACCAATGAATCGAACTGCTCTTTGAATTCACGGTACTTCGTGATATCCCCGTTATATTCTTTAATTTGGATTTCAGGAAGTTTAATTCCTCTTCCTTCTCCCCACGGATCTGTGGGTCGAAATGCATTCTCTCGTTCTAGCGTGAGTTTGGCTATCGCGTGTAGAAGCGCTTCAGTGGTGTTTTTGTCGTCCTGTTCGATTTGTCCTCGATTGAACATTTCCGCCGCGGGATTCTTTAAAACATACCCAACTCCTGGGACAAATTTGAAAATCTGTTGCGGTACTTGTTGCTGTTGCTCGTGTTCTGTTGGCTGTGACTCATGAGAAGGCACTTGATAGGTAGATTCTGGCGCGTTGATCAGTTCTTTTGGCCTCCCAATCGCAGCCTTGGTGCCTCGGAATCAGAACTGCTGTCCTGATGTATTGTTTTTTCGTGCAACACATGTTTTGATGGAATTGCAGCGTTCTTCTTCAAAAATTCCTCGATTTTGGAAAAAATCGTTTGTCCTGTTTCGTATTTTGGACGAAACTGGGCGGTTGCTTCTGCATCCAGAGCTTTCATGCATTCGTAGTATTTATTTATCGAGCTCCACAAATTTTTTGCCCTCTCGTATTGTCTAGAGAGCGTTTCCTGAGTACGTCTCTCTAGCGGCAGCTTTGTAAGGTTAACCCTTACATCTTCCAACAGGGTGATAACGTCTTGTAGGTTATAAATTGTTCTCCCGAGTTGATCCATTTTGTAGTCAAAGTAAACTGCTACTTTTGTATGAGTTTTTTTTTTTATAATTTTTAACCACCTTTGTGCAGCCTCACACTAGGAACGAAAGATTGGCTTGGCAATGGTTATAATTTTAAATATTCACTATCAGAAATGCTTATTGCTTGTGAAACAATGTATCTTTTCTTCAAGAGTTTTTTCACCCTTAAGTACTCAGAAATATGTATCACTGTCATCATTTAGCGAGGTGTTAGTTGTTAGTAAGCAAAAATTAAGTCTAACACAGTCAGTTCCGATCTGCGACTCAACGCATCAACACGCTTCGCGATCAGTGTCCGTACCTTTGTTAAAGCCCATATACATAATAACAAAAAAAAAAAAAAAAAACCAACAATATATCTACTTACATATATATATTCAGTGCTGCAATAAATAACTCACCTACCACAAATCTCGCGCCGTGCAAAAAGGAAAAAAAAAAAAAAAAAATCAAAAGTGCATAGTGTGCTGTGAAGTGTTTTTTTTCCATTCACCGTGTTTATTCTGTGCATACCACCCATACCCAATCTAATTACTAACAACAAAAAAAAACCCACATCAAAAAAAAAAAAAAAAAAATTTGCATTAAACTACACTCAATTGTGCGGTCCCATCGTTTGTCATCTCCTGTCCTACACCACTTTCATAGCCTCGGCATCTGCATACATTTCATCTGATCTGATTTTTTTTTTCTTATCAGTGCAGTGTGTGCAGATGTAGAGTCTTTGAATTTGTCAAGCGGATAGTCAACCAACGGGTGGGGTTTCCGTTAGTGAACCGAAGTCAATTGCTAGCTGGGCATAACACCGCTAGTGATTTGCTTTGATTTACTAACTAGAGACTACACTTGTTGGTTTGACTTAGGTAGCGTTTGCGTTGATACTTTGTTTTTTTATGTTTGTGATTTGTAATGCTGGGTAAGTTTACGGTCGATTTTAGCAACATTAGGGGGTTGCGATCGAATTTCTTTGCTGTGTACGCACACACTGCAAAATGCAGGCCAGCTGTTTTGGCACTAAGTGAAACACAGGTGGGTGTTGATTCTGATCCCTCAGAGTTCAACCTGCCTGGATATAGCTTAGTGCCATTATTCTTTTCTTCCCATGGCCTCGCCGTTTATGTTCGGAATGATATTGCTTATCAACTTCTACCACAATACGGCCTCTGTTCTAATACGAACTTTAATTTCATGTGGTTAAAATTCACCGTCCGTAAGCATATCATTCACAATTGTTTTATCTACAGAAGCCCCAATTTAGATAGCAATTCAACCTCTAACGAGTTTGATGCGCTATCTGAATCCATAATAAGAATTGTTACCCTTTATCCTCACACTGAAATCGCAATTGCGGGCGATTTCAATGTACACAATTCAGGTTGGCTTCGACATTCTGGCCAGACAACACCCGAAGGAAAATATGTTGAGATCTTCGCTGAGTTTAACGAATTAACTCAACTTGTTGATGAGCCCACTCGGGTTCCAGATATTGAAGGCCATGCGGCCAACACTCTTGACTTATTTCTCACTTCTCATCCCGAAAAATATAGGGTTATAGTATCATCTCCTTTAGGCACATCGGATCATTGTGTCATATCGGTAGATTTTTCGTCTTCCGTCACGGTAAAAAAAGATAAAGTCCCCAAAAGAACTGTGTGGCAATACGAGAAAGCTAATTGGGACGGACTGAATAATTTCTTTCGAAATTTTAATTGGTCATTGTGCTTTCTCGACGGAAACGTTGATGCATCAGCTGATATGATATCTAACGTAATTCTCAACGGCATGAGAAATTTTGTTCCTCACAGAACAAAAAGTATCATCCCCAAAGAGAATTCGTGGTTCGATTTAAGCTGTAAAGAGGCGATTAGGGATCGAGATAGTAGTTTTCGAAAATTTAAAGATAGCCCTACTGTAGAAAACCGAAATTTGTTCAAACGGGCCAGAAATAGCTGTAATGCTCAGATACAAAGGGCTAAGTTTTTACATGACCAAAAAATAAGGCAAAAAATACTATTGTGTCCAAAAGGAAGTAAAAACTTTTGGTCTTTTGTGAAGAACATTAAGAACTCGACCACGTCATCGGTCCCAACGCTCGTCTTCAATGACTCTCTGTATGTCAGCTCCATCGACAAAGCCAATTTGCTGGCAGCTCAATTTGCTGCCAACTCGACACTTCCTTATAGCATATTGGCTCCACCTGAGCTCGAATCTGAAAATTCTTTGATGAAGCAGATATTTTTTCGAACTCGCTCGGTTGCGAGAGTCCTCAAAGATCTCAACATACATAAATCCGCTGGTCCAGATGGTATCCCCGCCGTTATTCTGAAGAGGTGTTCTTCTACGCTGGCAAAACCACTGCGTAAACTTTTCCATCTTTCCTATTCTGCTGGAATTTTTCCGAGCAGATGGAAAACTGCATTTGTCCAGCCGGTCCCTAAAAAAGGCGAATCCTCCTCCCCTTCCAATTACCGTCCAATTGCACTCACGTCCCTTCTTTCCAAGGTCATGGAAACGTTGATAAACCGTCAACTTATGAAATATCTTGAAGAACGAAAGCTTCTTAATGACCGTCAGTACGGCTTTCGTAGCAAACGGTCCACTGGTGATTTGATGGCTTATCTCACAGAAAAGTGGAACCAATCTTTACATTGTTTTGGAGAAAGTAAGATTATTGCGCTTGATATTTCTAAAGCATTTGATAGAGTTTCGCATCAGGCTCTTTTATCGAAAATGCGTGCTTTTGGTATCGATGAGTCTCTTCTTCGTTGGATTAGAAATTACCTTTCCGACCGTTCAATACAAGTTGTGTTGGATGGCTTCAAGTCTGAAACCCACTTAATAAATGCTGGTGTGCCCCAGGGCTCCGTTTTGTCTCCGACTCTCTTCCTCATTTTCATAAATGATCTCTTGTCTGAAACTTCTAATCCGCTTAACTGTTTTGCTGACGACTCGACCCTCAGCTTTTCATATTCGTTTCCAAATTCACGTCCCTGCTCTTCGGATGTGGAACTGGAACGGTTGCGTATGATAAGCTCATTGAATTCTGACCTTGACAGCATTGTTTCATGGGGTCTTATGAACCGAGTAGAATTCAATGCTTCGAAAACTCAATGCTGTCTCTTGTCGATGAAGCTTAACATTCCCCCATTGCCATTATCCATGAATGGTACCTGCATCGAAGAAACCGAAAAGCTGTCAGTACTTGGTATGTGTGTAAACGATGATCTTCGTTGGAATGACCACATATTTGAAGTCGCCAAAAACGCTGCTAAATGCTTAGGTTTCTTGAGACGATGCAGGAAATTCTTCACCCCTTCTGATCTGGCTACAATTTATAAGGCCTTCATCCGCCCTAAACTGGAGTATAATTCCCATATCTGGTCAGGTGCTTCTCAAACATCTTTGCGCCTACAAAATAGAGCGTTAAAATTGATAGGTGATAGTTCAATCGTAGAATCGATTGATTCTCTTGAACATCGTCGAAACGTCACCTGTCTCTCTCTTTTTTATCGCTTTTTCCACCATCAGTGCTCTAGTGAAGTAGCCAGCTGCATTCCTCCCCTGAAACAATTTAGCCGCAATACCCGCCTCGCTAGGAATGCTCATCAGTTTTACCTTGAGCCCAACTTCGGACGTACTGTCAAGTATAGAGATTCGTATTTCAGTCGCACCACCCGAATGTGGAATGCTTTACCTGGCCCTGTTTTTCCCCTGCATTACGATTCACAAAAGTTCAAAAGCAACGTGCATCGGTGTCTCCTTTCAAATCCTCTCCTATTTTCCTAAATGCTCGCACTGTGTTCTATAACATTATAAGGGTAGTCATAACCCCTTGATGTGCGCGTTAATTATAAAAAAAAAAAAAAAAAAAAAAAAAAAAAAAAAAAAAAAAAAAAAAAAAAAAAAAAAAAAAAAACACACTCAAGACAACAAAGCTAAAAAATATTACAAAATTATTGATAAACATATACAAAAACAAATTAGATAGCTACATATAGACGTAAAATTAATTATTAAACATGACAGTTATAAAGATATAAGAAACATAAAAAAAACATAGTCAAGAGAGTGGAGCTCTGATTCGAATTAAGGACTTTAACGTACTTTTACTGAAAAAAAGTCTATTAAATTTGAGTTTAGGTTCAAAACTTTTATCATACGAGTAATAGGCTCATTCAATCCATAATTAGTTCTATGATAAGGACAGTGAAGTAACTCCAAGTTGCGCAGTTGGTATGAGCCTCCCCGGTAGTTAAAACTTATGCATGCGAGCAAGTCAGGAGCATCAATTTGTCCTGTTATGAGCTGGTGAATAAAGACTAAATCATTATTTATGCGCCGATGCGAAAGCAGTTGCATCTGCAAAAGTTGAATACGATGCTCATACGGTGGAAGGTCATAAGGATCAGTCCAAGGAAGTCCCTTGAGAGCAAATCTAATAAATCTTCGCTGTATACTTTCTATTCTTGAATTGTGGACTGCATAATACGGAGACCATACTTGAGAAGCATATTCTAGATGGGGTCAAACATGACAGTTATACAGCGAAAGAGTGACGTAGGGGTCCGTAAACTCCTTACCCCTTTTTAATAAAGCCTAGCATTGAATTTCCTTTACTAACAATACAATTGATATGCGATGTAAATTCTAAATTGGAACTAAAGTAAACACCGAGGTCCTTAATACTGGACACCTTGCATAATATTTGACTAGAAATCGAGTAACTATGCAAAGCCGATGTACGTTTCTTCGAAAAAGTTATACTTTGACATTTGCTTGGATTGAGAATCAATCCATTTTTACCGCACCATGTGGCAAAATTTTCAACATCAGATTGTAAAATAAGACGATCGGCTGCGCAGTCTATTTTCTTGAAAATTTTCATATCATCCGCGAAGATCAAAATTTCGCTCGATGACAAGCTAAAAGTAACATCATTAATGGCTAGTATAAAGAGGATAGGGCCAAAGTGACTACCTTGTGGTACTCCTGAATGCGCCTTAAAGGAGTCTGAAAGAATGCTTCTAAATTTTACCACATATGATCTATCAGTTAGGTTCGACCTGATCCAATCAACGAAGGTTGAAGGGAATCCATATGCATTTAGTTTAAACAATATAATATCGTGAGATAGTTTATCGAAAGCCTTTGAAAAGTCAGTATATATACAATCTAATTTGGGGATACACGAAAGCTTAGATATGGGTCTGTAGTTAAGGATATCTGATTTAATACCTTTTTTAAATACAGGTGTAATAAAAGATCTTTTCCACAGTAAAGGGAATCGACCAGAATCTAACGATACTGAAAACAAATAATGAAGGGGAAATGCAATTTGGGACTTACACTTTTTTTAAATTATTGGAGGGACGCCATCAGGGCCAGCAGAGTAATCATCGTTCAAAGATGAAATATTGTTAAGGACTCTTTCTAGGATAATTGGGACATTATTAAAATTAACTTTAGGACATTTACGTAGAAACTCGAAGTAACTACGATCTATATCAACAATAGAATCAGAGAAGGAATTACTAAAATGGTGAGCAAAAGCGTTGCAAATGTCGGATGTTTTTGTCAATGTGACATTACCATATGTAAAGTTATCCATCCGAATCTTTCTTTGAATTGACAAAGTTCCAGAGACTTTTTGGATCATCCCTCAATGAATTGCCCATTCTGTGAACATAACTTGAGTACAGAGTTTTTGATAGTGATTTATCATTATATTTTTTATATTTTATAAAAGATGTAAGAAAGGTTTCAGAACGCGTCTTAATGTAAGTCCGCCAAGCACTATTTCTATTGTTGCGAAGCTTTTTTAGTTCCTTAGTATACCATGGGTGATTAGAGCTCACATTCTTTGAAGTTTTGAGGGGTATAGCTTTGTTCATGCAGTCGTTAAGAATAAAATAAAAGTAACTAACTGCTTCGTCAATATTAGTGAAAGCTGATATATTATTAATATTAGATCTACTTAGTTCATCAGAAAGCATTTGAAAGTTAGTCTTTCGATAGTCAAATATATGCGAGCAGTCATATGAATTACTAAAACTATGAATATGACCGCTTAGGTCAAGGAAAATGTCTAGAGGAGGGTGATAGTCATCTACATTAGTAATGCCGGAATTAGATTTAAGAACGACAGTACTAACAGCGTCAGAGGTAAAGACTAAATCGAGATTTCGATTTAAAAAGTTTTTAATAAAGCTCACTTGTTGTAAGTCAGTAGAAATTAGATAATCCAATAAGATAAGCTCTTGTTGAGAGGATGTCAAGGAAGCTTTCTGAAATGAACAGTCAATTGAAGGAGACCTATATAGGATAGATTAAAGTCACCCAGCAGTAAAATATTTATATCTAAGGAAGAAAGATTATTTAAATAATCTAACACTAAAGCCACTTCATTGTAGGCAGGGGCAGAACTTTTTTGGGGAATGTATATGCCAATTACATAGACTGTCTTAGACTCAAAGGTAACTTCAATGCAAATTAGATCTATTGTTAAAATAAAAGGAAAAGTGATATTAGACGACAAAAAGCTATTGCGGCAAGCTATGAGAACACCCCCTCCTACGTCTGCGTCTACATGAGGATGGCGATCCTTTCTAAATACTTGAAATTCTGAATTAAAAAGTTCAGTATCCAGAATGCCTGAATGAAACCAGGTTTCTGTAAGAACAAAAATATCATGGGCAAAAGCTTGAGAATTAATAAAAAAAAATCAGTAGTTTTACTACGAAACCCCCTTACATTCTGGTAAAATAGGGAAAGTTTTATTAGTTTTTTGAAACATTATTGACGGTACTATTTTCAACACGTTTCTTCTTGGAAGAACCAACAAATTCTTTTAAAAGAGTGCCTGAAGGCCAGAAATTAGGACTGCAAAGATAATCAAATTGTGACGGAGGGACAAAAATTTTAAAGGACCAAACAAAACTGTTAGGTTTACTTATTTTGGTACATTTAATAATTAAGTCACATTAGATATGTTGTGGTTCAAAGTTAGAGGATATAATATCATTGGATGTTAAATCAGGCTTAAGACGGGATACACAAATTTGTTTAGGCTTGGGAACTGATTCTACTTGTTTGGGAATTGGAAATGGTTCAATAGGAGGATAATTCACATTAATGGTTTCGGGAACTGATTCGACTTGTTTGGGGATATGAGGTAGTTCGGTAACTTGGTTATCAACACTAGAAGGCCTACTAGAAACAACAGCTAAATCGACAGTTGTCGTTTCATTGTTATTATTTGTAGGACCAACACAGCTCCTAAGACATAAACGTTTTTCGGAAGAGCGAGCATCTTGCTTCAAGTAGACTGCACTAATAAGTCGATTGTTTTTGATGAGACAATAGGCAGAGGAGTATGCGGCTCTTCCAAATCATCAGTTGAGGTTGATATGTCAACCGAAAACTTGGGGGCTGAAAAGTTATTAAGGTTTGAAACCGCATCATTAAAATTATTACAGAGTTCATCTAACGCTTTCTTGATTTTGGTTATATGAGTCTTGAATGACGACATTTTAAATGCAAGTTGGGATAGAGAGATTTTCCTGCAATCAGGACAGAACCAGACTGCAGTTTTTGATGCATCAACCTTTTCTATAAAATATGTGGTTGACCCAACGCATTTAACATGGTAAAGCTTCCCACAAGGACCGTAACATGCAAAGAGGCATTCATTAGGGGAAGTATCAAGACATTTCACCGCTGAGCATTCCATTTTAATTTAAAAATTTGGAAAAAAAAGTAGAAAAAAAAGAAAAAGAAAACGGTAAAGAGATTTAGAAAAAGAAAAAAAAGTTTAGTTGTAAATTTGCAATTAAAAAAAAAAAAAAGTTTGTTTGGGAAGTTTAAATAAAAATATGGTAAACTGTTACCTTTCAAACGAGAAAGCTAATAATTTTATTGTAAAGTTTTTTAACCACCTTAGTGCAGCCTCACACTAAGAACAAAAGATTGGCTTGGCAATGGTTAAAACTTGTTTTTTACTCGAAGGACCACTTGTTTAAATAAAAATGTACACCTTGTACTTGATAGAATGAACTGCACTTTATTGTTATTTCTTAAGTCTATTTATACTAATGGTTTTGCTTGCAAAGCAATTTATTATTATTTTCTTATTCTTTACACAATATTCTTTCTAATAATCAACTTCCATATAAACATATAATTGACCTCAATATGTTTTATTGATATCCGAAAAGTTGCTCAAAAGGCAGAATATTAATTGTGTATTACTCATAAACAAATAGAAACAAAAGCGAAAGAAAAATTTAAAATGGAAATAAAGGTGAAGATTTGATAATTTGATTAGAAAAAAAAGCAATATAAAAATGAAAATAATAAATAAAAATAAAAAATGAAAAATAAAAATAAAAAGTTTGAGAGAAACTGGATTCAACTGTTGGTTTCAGTGGTTCTGGGATTTCTGGAACCGTACACAACTTCATTGAACTTTAGTAAGCTGTCAATTTTTATGTTATCAGTGGTCGGTGTCATCTTAATGTAAACAACTCCTCGTGTTGAAAAGGCAGAGTTAATTCGTTTTTCGTGTTTAAACTTGATCGCTTGACGCATGATACCTCGGTTTAACGCAAACTTAATTATTATCACTGATTCGGACTTTTGTTTCACTCGGAAAATGTGATTTACTGCGGGTGTTTGAAAGTTCATTGCTTTGCAAATGTTGCAAAAATTCTCTCAAGATTTTCCTCAGGAAAATAGGGTATCCCTATCAAGTTCATACATAGAATAACGGAAGCAATTGAAAAAGCATTAGAATAAAAACAAGTATGTTCGGCTATATTTTTAGGTGTTGCTCAAGCATTTGACAAGGTATGGCATGAAGGGCTTGAGTACAAACTGCAAAGGGACCTACCCAGGCAGTTCTATGAAATACCAAAATCTTATATCTCAAACCAGCTCTCCAGAGTACGGTATGATCAAGAATATGTAGCGGATCTACATCTTTAAATTAAACTAATTACTTTATCCATAAAACTATGGTAAGACAAAAAAGCCGCTGCCCAAAATAGAAAGGGAAACGCAGCAGCATTTTATGTGAATGCGTCCATCCACCACTCGCGATAAAAGTGTCGTCAAGGTAGTTGACGAAACAAATACATATGAAATTATCGTCGCCATGCCTTTTCCGGCATTGACATTCTCTCTTGATCAAACACTCAACATTATTAGACGTGCCGGCATTTTCACTGAAGAGGAAAATTCTTAGCTCCAACCTAAAATCTAAAACAATTTAACATCGATTGAAACCATCAATAATGATTTAACGTAGAATTTATTGAATAAAATTAAAGAGCTTTTTATGTTTGTAAAACAAATATCTTGAGAAACATTTATTCTAGAAAACGAGGCGGACAATTTATCGAGCGGACAACGGAGCAATCCCA
This sequence comes from Melanostoma scalare, assembly GCA_949752695.1. Taxonomy (NCBI): domain Eukaryota; kingdom Metazoa; phylum Arthropoda; class Insecta; order Diptera; family Syrphidae; genus Melanostoma; species Melanostoma scalare. The sequence continues at coordinate 120,578,979 of OX456985.1, forward strand.
GAGAATTCAAGGTAGCCCAAGAGACATCGAACGCACACACAGGTAACCAACAGGTAGAAAACACCAAGGTTATATTGCTGACCCCGAAACTAACACGCATCGCCATCACATCCGTGTAGTAAGGAAGCACGGCGTTCCGCCACGTTTTTGCCACCACCATCATTTTTTTTCGAAGGACGCAACCGACATCATTGTTCCACCACCATCATTTTGGCACCGCCATTATCTGGCCACCACCATCATCGTGTCACCGCCATCATTTTGACATCGCCATCGTCTGGCCGCCGCCATCATCGTGTCGCCGCCATCAAATAGCCACCGCCATCAATTTACAATCGACATCACGTCTCCACCGTCATCGATTGGCACCGCCATCGAGCATCGAGTATCCACCGCCATCGCCATAAGTTGCCACCACCACCAATGTCCACTGGTTGCAAGTGTTTTTTTTTTTCATCACCGTCGCTACACCCAAGCAGCACAGAATATCTTGAGAGGCGATACCAGCGTCATCTTCGTCGCAATCACCACAACACCATTCAGCAAAAAAATAAAAAAAAATTCTAAGAGACGCTACCAACGCCATCTAGAAGAATTTTCGATCGCCATCGCAGTAAATACCGAAGACGACGCCAACTCCATCTGCACACCAGTCACTTATTGAACACAACAATTTCTGTCTTGGACAACAACCATTTTGCTACACAACAAAACTGTCGGTAAAACTTAGTGCAGCCAGTCACCAACAGAAACAGCAGAACAACAACTGCGTCAGTACAGCGCAACAGCAGCAACGCAACAAAAAGTTAAGTTGAAGTAACAACATCGCCATCAGCGAAAAGATTGTAACATTACATGTGAGTAAGAGCTTTCTTTTATTATGTAAAATTCTGTCACGTTTATTTTTCTTACATTCAAGTCAAATTTAAATAAAAAATTTTTTTTATAAATTTTTTTTCAATACAAATACATTTTACGCGTATATTTTCGATTTCGATTTCGGAAAAACAAATTTGTTTCGTCAACTACCTTTTACGTAAGCTATTTAAATCAAGGTTGCGTTTTTAATTTGCTTGCGTCAGGTGCTGCTGCGTTTCATTTTGTAGTTAGTTTTCAACTTTTAAAGATTCTCGTGAATAACTCTGTTTCGGAATAGGTCAACTCATTTTTCAAACAGGTTTTTTAAAATTTTTTTTATTTTTTTTTCGCAATATGACGGATGAAAACAAGCCCAAGCGGGTATAAGTGGTTCAAGCACCACCAACAACCAATCGAGTTCTTCCTTTGTTAGTCAGCCGCTCCGATCAGACTCGGCTCAAGTGCACTTAGAATCAATTAGACTAAAACTTCTGGCATTTTGTAATTCTAACCCGGTGACGTGGTTTATTCAGGCAGAGGCTCAGTTTACGGTGCAAAGAATTACAAGTTCCGAGACAAAATACTGTCTCATGGTTAGCTCCCTTCAACCAGATACCTGCGATTCGGTGATCGACATTTTGTCGAATACACCAGCCACCGACAAATACGCCGCCTTGAAATCCGCGCTAATAGAACGACATTCCGTGTCCAAACTCAAGCGCTTAGAAAGTCTCATCGACAAAGCAGACATTGGTGATCGAAAAACATCAGAAGTTTTACTTTCTATGAGAACGCTTGCAGGAAGTACATTCAATAAAGACATTTTAAAGAAGTTTTGGATGCGTAAGCTACCACAACCAATCAACATCGCATTACTTTCAGTAGGTCAGAAAACTCTTGAGGAACTAGCAACGCTCGCGGACAGAATATACTAAGGTTATCAAACCGCAACCATTTGCAGCGTTGCCACTGCACAACGAAGTGATAGTTCTCGCAACGCTAGCAAAGATCTCGAGCAGAGACTCGCTAGAATTGAGTCAATGATCGAAGCGTTTTCTTTCAACTCGCGTCCACACAGCAGCAACAATCCTCAGAGTTTTCGAGACCGTAGCAGTCCTTCTCATAGTAGGTCCAAGACTTTCAATCATCGCGCAAATTCAAGTTCGGGCACAGGTTTATGTTGGTATTACAGATGATACAATAGATAGGCGAAGAAGTGCGAGCAACCGTGTAGTTTCAACAACAGTAATTCAAAGAACAACACAAACCACCCGAACTAGCTCAACCTGCTGTTGCAGCGGCAAACATGCAGTGTCCTTTAAGTCACCGCTTATTCTTAAAAGACAGAAACTCTAATTTAACTTTTCTTATCGATACGGGAGCAGATTTGTCAGTTCTCCCTTGTAACATTGAGTGCACAAAATCTAGAGGTTCTTCGGTTTTACTATCAGCTGCTAATGAAACTTCGATTCCGGCATTCGTAGACCAATATTAGGAGCCGATTTCTTAGCAAAGTTCAACCTCTTGGTAGATAAGAACAAGCGACTGATAGACCCTCTAACCACATTGCACACACATGCATCTACAATGAGAACTGACGATCCGACCCCAAAACACTTCCAAGTCAGTAATCACAAGTATAATAAAATTTTGCAAGAGTTTCCAAGTTTAACAGCAGAGCCAGACTACTTCGCGCCAGTCAAACATACCGTCGTTCATCACATTGAAACAAAAGGGCAAATAACAATTTCAAGGCCCAGACGCTTAGATGCCGCTAGGCACAAGGCCGGAAAGACAGAGCTTGAGCACATGATGCAACTGGGAATGTGTCAGCCATCGTCTTCAAGTGTTTGCTCACCACTACATATGGTGAAGAAAAAGATCAATCTGGATAAGAAACCATGTGGTGATTACCGCAGATTAAACGCTGCCACGGTGCCGGATCGACATCCGATCCACCACATCCAAGACTTCTCCATGAACGTTCACGGCTGCAAAATTTTTTCAAAGCTCCACATCGTGAGAGCATATCACTTGATCCCAGTTGCACCAGAAGACATTCACAAAACTGCATTATAAACTCCTTTCGGTCTGTTAGAATGGCTCCGAATGCCTTTCGGCCTACGCAACGCAGCGCAAACATTTCAGCGTTTCATAAACGAGGTGTGTTTAGGATTGGATTTCGTATTCGCGTACATCGACGATCTTCTGGTTGCCAGCAAAAACGAAAACGAGCACAAAGAGCATCTCAAGCTTCTTTTTAGAAGATTAGAAGAATATGGAGTTAACATCAATTTATCAAAATGCATTTTTGGCGTTTCCTCTTTGGAATTTTTAAGCCACACCATCAATGCAGAGGGCATATTTCCTTCGAAAGAACGCATCACAGCGATCACCAACTTTCCGAAGCCCACATCAATCAAGCAAATACAACGTTTCATAGGGATGATAAATTATTATCACCGGTTTATCCTGAAACTTGCTTAACTCCTCGCTCCACTCCATGCTCATCTCACTCTCACAAAGCAAACCAAATCAAAAAAAGTTGTCTCCTAACCAAAAGATCTCGACCCCGTTTTCGAAAGTGCAAAAGAAGCTCTCGCGAAAATAGCGCTACTAGCACACCCAATGCAAAACGGCACTTTCAGCATCACAACTGATGCATCTGATACAGCCGTGGGTGTTACAACAGCACATTTCAAGTTCTTGGCAACCTCTAGCATTCTTCTCAAAGAAACTCAAGGACGCCGAAGTGAAATACTCAGCTTTCGATCGCGAATTGCTAGCGATATACTTAGCTATCAAGCACTTTCGATTTTTCGTCGAAGGGCGAGAATTCACGGTCTTCACAGACCACAAGCCACTCACGTATGCCCTGACAAGTAAAACAGAAAGAAGTCCACGTCAAACACGTCACCTCGACTTCGTCTCACAATTCACTTCAGATATACAACGCGTGAAAGGCAAGGACAATGTGGTCGCGGACACACATTCTCGCCTCGACCAAATCGAAAACAACAACAATCTTAAGTTTGATTTAGAAACCATTGCCAAACTTCAAGAACACAGAAAAAACTTTGAAATTCGTGCTCAAGCCATGCAAGTTTCCAAATGTCAGAATATATTGTGAAACTTCAACCAACAAGAATAGACCTTTCGTTCCAATCGCTTTACGCTCAAATGTTTTCGCCACTCTTCATGGTATTTCGCATCCAAGCATACGATCAACCAGAAAGCTTATCTCAGAGCGATACTTCTGGCCAAACATAAGCAAAGACATCAATAATTGGACACGCTGCTATATAGGATGTCAAAAAGCCATGGTACAGAGACACACCATATCAGAACATGGTAAATCGATATACCAGCTGGTCGATTCGATCACATACACATCGATTTGGTAGATCATCTGCCTACATCCAATGGTTTTTCATACATCCTCACAGCCGTCGACAGATTCACAAGATGGCCAGAAGCCTATCCTCTGATCGATACCTCTGACAGTTCAATCGCTAAAGCGTTTGTCGAAAACTTCATTGCCCGTTTTGGTACTCCATTAAAAATCACTACGGACCAAGGAAGTCAATTCGAAACGAAACTCTTTAGCGAACTGTCTAGATTGCTGGGTGTACACAAGATCCACACAACGCCATACCATCCACAAGCCAACGGAATGGTTGAGAGATTTCACAGGCAACTCAAGTGTTCATTGAAAGCTAGGTGTAACACCATCAATTGGAACTCAGAACTCCCGATTATCCTACTCGGAATTGGCTGCGCCGCACAGTGGCCCGTTTTGACAAAAGTGCTTGCAAAATTCATTTTTTGGGTGGGTCTCTAATGCAAAACTTTTAATTTTTATGAATTAACAAATGTTTGAAGCTTTAGTAATCGAAAAAATTATTTCATTTGAACGATCGGTTCGCCTTGTAGAGGTTGTCAAAATTGACAAATATTTAAGGTGAGAAAAAACATTAAAAAACAAAAAAATTTTTAAGCTTTGAGAGTAAAAACTAGGAAAGCCATTGTTATGGGTCTGTTTTGGGCCACAGGTGCAAAAATTGGTGGGGAAAAATGGCAGAGGCGTGCTTGCTTTGCTTTGCCATTTATCACCAATCATGACTCATAAACAAAAAAAATCATGCCATGTAAAAAAAAAAATTAAAAAGAAAAAAAAGGACATAGGAATACGATAGGGTACAGGAATGAATTGTAAGAATTAGAAGAAGGAGAAGGATTGGTAAGTACAAAACTAGGTACCTATGCCACTGCCTCAGTGAGAAGACGGGATTAAATGTTGGTGTACGAAGGAACGCCTTACACTCTATACTAATACTAAACCCTACTACTAATTAATTTCACTTTCCACTTTTCTTGAAAGTAAGTAAACTAACCTAACTAAACCTATGTATCTAAAGGATTTATTTTTAATATGTATCATTCACACGTTAGTATGAATATCTATATTAACTTACAAAAAAAATAATAATATAATAATAATATCTTATAATTCATGTAAGTTACGTTAGACATAAAATTTTTGATTCGTTTATGGTGCGGATTTAATACCCAAAAAAAAGGAAACTATGTAACTTTCAGCTTAAAATTTAAAAAAAAAATTTCTTCACCAAATATATTTGCATATATATATTTCTTTATGCAATATCCATATTCATTCGAATTCTCTTTCAATTCAAAAAAAAAAATCAATAAAAAAACTCACTCCCTCGGAGTCCTGCCGGCAGCACGATGAAGGAATACACCAGACACCAGTTTTGGGTGTTATAGTTTCACTATTTGTCTCGTTACGGGAATATAGACACCGATACATTCACATATATGTATATATAATTGTGTGTTCCAAGAAGGAAACACCTCTCTCACTTAATTCAATGCCTTTGCTCTAATTTATCTTTTTCCTTTTTTTTCTTTTTCTTTAAAAATTCAAAAAAAAAAAAACTTGCAACGCGAATCACAAAATAAAAAAAAGGTTCGGATCCACTGGATATCAGGGAAACACTGGAATTCAGCTTGTGCACACAATTATGAAGTCCCTTGGAGCACCATGTCGAATTATCCAGCTATTGCTTTCTGCTATCTTCATATGTTCCTTTTCTTTGTTTTTGGTTCTTGCTGCAGGCTATCTTTAAAACCTTCAGAGGCCACCCAAACTATGTTTTTCGTGTCTTAATCGAGACCAGATTATATATGTACGTATATATACATATAGATACATATATATATGTTCTGTCTTGTAGATATATATATATTATACGTTTATGGACTGTGTCTTTATGGCTCAACCTCTGATTTTATCTTAATCTGTTTACAGTTTTTTTGTCACTCACTTTCCTATTAGTAAGGTCTTTTCTTTTTTTTTTATAAAAATTCGAATTTCAATTTTCACACCAAAAAAATTCTCAACTTCAATTCGTTGACTTGCTATCTTGCTACACAACTCAAGTCCGTACAATGCACTTCTCTTAGGTGTTTGGCGACCTCTTTCATGTGACTTTGGAAATCTGGAGAACAAACCAAGAGATCGTTCAGATAAACAAAGACATCCTCTCTCAACCGAGCGGGTATCACTTTGTCCATCAGCTTACACATTCTCTGAGAGGCGTTACACAGTCCAAACGGCATCACCGCGAATTGATATAATGGCCGCCGGGGGACGGTGAAAGCTGTCTTCTCTCTTGATTTGGCCTCCAGAGGTATTTGCCGAAATACATCCTTTAAATCGATGCTCGATATGAAATGTGTGTTCTGCAACCTACTTAAATCCTCCTCCTCCTCAATATGAGGAATGCAAATTTTTTTGTAGCGGCGTTTATCTTACGCGAATCTAAGCATAACCTGTTTTTCCCTGGTTTTCTCACCAACACTACTGGGGAGCTATAAGCACTGTTGCACTGGCGATATTGGGTAATGTCGTTGCTTGATGGGAATGGTGTCATCTTCCATCTCAATGACATGCTCCTCGATTGAGGTTTTCTCCAATCCCAATACCGCACAAGATGGAAACTGAAGCTTCACCTTTTCCAGCTCTTCATTTTGTATTGGGGTGAGCTCTCTCATGGGAATTTTTTCCTGTTTCTCCTCTGTAGCTAAATCAAATATCTCGCTAATAATCTTTGGAGCGACCTTAAATGTTTTCCAAAAATCTACCCCTAGATAGAGTTGCTGTTGTAAGCTTGTAACAACATACAGCTCAATCTCTTGGGTGTTACCTCCCCATGAGATCTCAGTCTTAATTCTCCCGTTTATTTGTTGTTGTTTACCATCAGCTGTTTTCACGTCAATCATTTTAGGCATTTGTATTTTGTGTCTGTTAACAAAATCTATTGCATCTTTCCCTAAACAGCTAACTGAAGCACCACTATCCGATAGCCCTAGTATCTCTTCACCGTTCACGGTCACTTTCGCGTTGGGTCTATTGTCGTCAGAAACTGCCAGTATAGTCGCTTCGATTTTCTTCTTACTATTTCTATTTATTGCACTTTTTCTTCTTAACTTTTCTATTTTCCTAAAATTCCTACTCTTAACTCTCTCCTCATAATTTACCTCCTTGGTGAATAATCTTTTCCGTGCTGCTGCATATTCTACCATACGTTGATGGAGACTTTTAACATGCCGATTCGGATTTGGGTGAGTCAATTCATTATCAATCTTTTCTTCTCGTTTTAAAATTTGGTTCGTCGTCCTTGTCGGCGGGGGGTTCTCGGGTACACATCCGATATTCAGGTTTCCCTGACACTAGGCACACTGAAACGAAACATTGCCTTTGCCGCAGTTAAAACATGTCAACGCGTGGAAGGATGATGCACATGTTGCCGTGTTATACGTACTGTCATTTGTAAGTTCTGTCCTTTTGTCTCTGTCGTTGTTTCTGTATGTAGTTTGTCTTTTGTCTGCTTTCGGGTTTGTCTGTTGTCTATCAGTTCTGTTACACTGAACTGCCGCAACGTGTACATCATCTCCCACTTCTGATTCTGACAGCTCTGTTCTTCGTTTTCTTCCCTCTGGAATATTTCACTCACTGGTTTTCTCACCTTGAACTCCCTAGGTGTTAAATGTTTCTCAGCTCTTCGGCACTCTTCCCTAAGGTCCTTAATTCTTGATATTGAGCAGCCGAAAACCAGTGATGCTACTCTGTCTTTTATATTTTGTCTAACTTGATTTGTCAGATCCTTTTCATTTGGTCTGTTTCTCATTTGAAGAGTTAAGCTTCGAACTTCTTCGTAAAATTCGTCGAATGTCTCGTGTGATAATTGTCGTCTGTCCATTATCGTACGAAGTATCTCGTGATCACTTTTATTGTTCCTAAATTGTCGCAGTAGTTCAGATTAATAGTTAAATAATTCATCATTTTGATTTTCTTCAAGTCATTGTCAATACGATTTTTCGGCTGTGCCGGTCACCAAGTGGTGGAAGTTGGCAAATACTTGCTCATTGGAGACTCCCTTCTTCTTTTGAAGAGTCTCAACTCGAAAGATGAAGCTCTCAACCGTTATGTTTTTTGAAGTTCCATCAAACTTCACTCCAAACTTATGGAAGTCTTCTCTCTGCTTAGTTTCGGTTTGAACTTGTCTACTGTTTTCTACATGTGAAACCACTGGTAACGGTGGTTCTTGAACCGAATCGTTCTTAAATGTTTTTTCAAAATTTTCTTGTCTCGCGTATAGCGATAATGTGGATTTCTCCAGGATTTTAAGTCTCTCATTGAATCCGCTCATATTACCCGACACCAACTCTACCATATTCTGCATAGTTTTCATGCTACGCATCTGTTCAGCTAACACTTTCATTGTTTTAGTGTGGGTGTCTGTCGTTAAGCGACTGAGAGACTGTAGCCTCAATCATTTTCATCAAGCTTTCACTTTCACTTTCTTGATTTCTCTCTTCCTCTAAATCAGGGATATTCAAGCTTGCTATATTTAATTCTTCAGTTTCCCTGATCAAATTTGCTCTACTTTCTAGTTCTCCTGCCTCTTCTCGCTCTTCAAAAATACCCTCAGAGTTGGAAGTGAATCCATGGAAAGTGGCTCCTAAGCTATTTTCATTGCTTTCAAGGGTTTCTTTCACTTTCTATTTCCTCACCCTGTGCTTCAATTTCAACAAAGTTTTGTTCTTCTTGGGGTATACGATATACCTTGGCTTTGAGCCATTCTGGACGCCAAACGGGTGACCTTTCTACCCCCACCTTTGGATTGACTTGACAGGGTGCTCTTGGGAATAGCTCCAGTATTCGTATTACTCACATTTGTGTTTAATATTTGTTTGCTTAAGGTTTTCTTTCTGTTTTAAAAAAAATTCAATCAAAATTCAAAAATCAAAATAAAAAAAAAATCAATGAAATTCAATAATATAAAAATTAAAGGTTTAGAAATGATAAAAAAATAAAAAAAGATATAATTCAATGAAAAAAAAGTAAACGTAATAAATTTCGGAAAGTTTTTGATAAAAAAAATGGTAAACTAGTTTGTTATATATATATATATAGGTTGGCTAGGTGGGTGTTGACCTGAATAAGTTATCCTAACATGCTGAGGATTCGAAATCGTTAGTTAGTCTGTTAGTTTGTCTATGTTTAAGTCGTCGTTGGTCATTTTGTATTTGTAGTTCGTTAGTATTGTGATCTTACCTATGTGACTCGACGAGTGCTTCAGATCGTCCACTTGTTTCCCACCACTTCGTACCATCTGGTATTGAACCTAATCGTAGGCTGGCGAGGAAATGGAGATGGTCCTCCACACGAATAAGATTCAGGTGTTACACTCTCGTACCTCACAAATAGTCTAGCTTAGCCTGACTGAAGGGATGGCATGAGAGTTTGGCATCTTCGTCTTATTCCGTTCTCCATAGCACTAATCGTAGGCTGGCGAGGAAATGGAGATGGTCCTCCACACGAATAAGATTCAGGTGTTACACTCTCGTACCTCACAAATAGTCTAGCTTAGCCTGACTGAAGGGATGGCATGAGAGTTTGGCATCTTCGTCTTATTCGTATCGCTTCTCAACCCCACTAATCTTCAGGTTGTAGACCTTTAAAGAATGGATAGCTGATCAGTATATACCGTATTTTGAAGATCATAACCGATACCCATGTTTGTACTTATAGGGTTGTGAAAAAAAAATTTAAATCGGATCATTGTAAATCCGAGGTGATGACCTTCAAGCAAAAATCATCTCCTCGAAGATACATATGGTCTTCAAGCTGTTGGAAATCGCTGGGCGCCATTGTTAAAGAAAAAGAAAAAAAAAGGAAAATGATAAATTAGAGTAAAGTCATTGAATTAAGTGAGAGAGGTGTTCCCTTCTTGGAACACACAATTTTTATATATACATAAATGTGAATGTATCGGTGCCCATATTCCCGTAACGAGACAAATAGTGAAACTATAACACCCAAAACTGGTGTCTGGTGTATTCCTTCATCGTGCTGCCGGCAGGGATAAGATCCAGGTGAGTTTTTTTATTGATTTTTTTTTAATTGAACGAGAATTCGAATGAATATGGATATTGCATAAAGAAATATATATATGCACTGCACATATATTTGGTGAAGAAAACTTTTTTTTTTTTTGAATTTTAAGTTGAAAGTTACATAGTTTCCTTTTTTTTGGGTATTAAATCCGCACCATAATCGAATCAAAAATTTTATGTCTAACGTAACTTACATGAATTATAAGATATTATGTACCACAGTTACTCATATAAAGGGAGACAATAATAGTGAAATTGAATTTGGTAGTTTCTAATTAAAAATGGAAGGCGAAGTAAATCATATAGGTGGGGGTTGGTTTGGCTAAGCCAGCAACTGAGGAGGAAACATACAGGTATGCAACGACAATACATGAGACTGTAAGGTTCGGAACCTTATATGACTGACTTACGGATGTGAGTTCCAGAAATAGTATTGTGATCAATGCTGAGAAAGGGGTCATTATTCATCAGAATGGCCGGAATGATGACGTAGGTTGTACATCAAATTCAAAGGGAGGGATGGCCAGGTCATTGCAAATAACATCAGGCAAAACCTTGATGACTCGACGAAACGCTGTCTGGGTGAGACTATGGGAATTTTGAATGGTGTATTTAAAAGAAAGTACATAAGAGTTATTTTTTTTAGTAAGTTTATTTGGGGATTCATACTAACGTGTGAATGATACATATGTGCTTAAAAATAATTCTTTACATAGGTTTAAGTTAGTTTAGTTTACTTGCTTTCAAGAAAAGTGGAAAGTAAAATTAATTAGTAGTAGGGTTTAGCATTAGTATAGAGTGTAAGGCGTTCCTTCGTATACCAACATGTAATCCCGTCTTCTCACTGAGGCAGTGGCATAGGTACCTAGTTTTGTACTTACCAATCCTTCTAATTTCCCTTATCCTTACCATTCATTCCTATACCCTACAGTGGCGTGGCGTGGATATTTTCAAATGGTAAGTCGAGAAAAATGAATCACCTACGAGCCATTCCATATGAAAACGGTCAATCCGAAATGTTGCTATACCTCCGATTTTCCTCAAACTTTGTAGAAATGTTCCTTTGTTATCGAAATACGAAATCGTAAGGATTTTTTTTTTTGTAATTTTTCTCTCCCCTCCAGCCATACTCAAAGAACCGAACATAGTGATTTTATGGGCTTCAGACTTTGCACTCTTAAATTGTCTGTATTCAAGCGATTAGGACGATTAAGCTGTCATTTTAAAGCTGATAAAGCATTCTTTTGAAATCAATCAAAAGGTTTAAGATATTTAAGTTGCTTTAGAAACCTGATCCTTTTGAAATCAACACATTTTATATACATTTTTGCCATTTTTGAAGTAGTCCTGTGCCTAAAATATCAATAGTAAGTCCCTAAAAATTTCACTAATTAAACCTTACAATAATTACAAAATAAAAAATCCAAAGTTGATCAAAAAACAAATTTTTTTATGTGCTTTACAAACATCCCTTTCAAACTTTGAGCTTTTGAAAAAAAGCCAATCTTTGGGAGCATTTTCGTGAATGTTGACTACCAGATATCAAAATGAAAGTAGGTAGAATCTAAAGGTCTATTCTTCAACTATAAGTCCTGAAAATTTCATTTTGTTATTTGCATGCACACTGAAGTTACAGATGATTAAAAACAAGCTTATTTCTAAGCTATGGAAAAAGCCAATCTTTGGGCACATTTTTGGGAATGTTGACTGCCAGATATCAATACGGGAGTGGGTAGGATTTAAAGGTCTATTTTTCAACTTTAAGTCTTAAAAAAGTCTTTAGTCTTCAAAATTTCATTTTGTTATTCGAATGTACACTGAAGCTACAGCTGATTAAAAACAAGCTTACAAAAAAAAAATTAAAAAATTTTTTGGATAGAACGATATTAAAAAAAGTCTTCGAAACTAAGAATTGTGTTTTATTAAAAGAATAAGCTTTTTTTTTTAATCAGGGAAATTTTTAGGGACTTACTATTGATATTTTAGGCACAGGACTACTTCAAAAACGGCAAAAATGGATATAAAATGTGTTGATTTCAAAAGGATCAGGTTTCTAAAGCATCTCAAATATCTTAAACCTTTTGATTGATTTGAAAAGAATGCTTTATCAGCTTTAAAATGACACCTTAATCGTCCTAATCGCTTGAATACAGACAATTTAAGAGTGCAAAGTCTGAAGCCCATAAAATCACTATGTTCGGTTCTTTGAGTATGGCTGGAGGGGAGAGAAAAATTACAAAAAAAAAAAAATCCTTACGATTTCGTATTTCGATAACAAAGGAACATTTCTACAAAGTTTGAGGAAAATCGGAGGTATAGCAACATTTCGGATTGACCGTTTTCATATGGAATGGCTCCTACACAAGTTAATAAGGAATAAATAGAAGGTACCTTAAATTCCAAACGTGGATTAATCGAAGCCAATTTTTCTATACTTTAAGTCATTTAGGTTGAAATTCACTTTAAACTTGCAAATAATTCAAAACAATGATCAGTAGAACAAAAAAAAAACAGCACGACAAAACCGAATTCGCCGTACATTACTCTAAGGCGAAAACTGTATTATTTTTTCCAAGCAGAAATTGCAGTAAGACGAAAATTATCGTCTTACTTTTTTCAATAAGAGAACGTGTATTGAAAAGGGAGGCACCAGGGTGGAAGTATATCGTAGGAAAGACAGGGACAAACACAGAATATGTTCTGCGCGGCGATTTTCAATGCTTTGTGTTTTGTGTATGCTTTGTGTATTGTGTGTGTATCTCGCAAATTTAAAAGTGCTTGAAGAACACTGTATGTATGGGAAAAGATAGGCTGTTGACTGCTTAGTTGTAGTCTTATGTTGCTGGTTTTTTCTATAAACAAGGGACACATTTTAAAAGGTAAGACGATAGGAATCGTGTTATATGGACGCCACGCCACTGATACCCTATCCTATTCTTATGTCCTTGTTTTTTTTTCTTTTTTAATTTTTTTTACATGGCATGATTTTTTTGTTTAGGAGTCATGGTTGGTGATAAATGGCAAACCCCACCCCACAATCCTTCGAACTTAGATGAGCAAAGCAAGCATGCCTCCGCCATTTTTCCCTACTAATTTTTGACCCTGTGGCCCAAAACAGACCCATTACAATGGCATTAGTTAAACCATGTTTTGTTTTTTTTTTCCTTGATATATGTGTTTATTACTATAATCAGAAAAAAAAGTTGTAAATTGTTTGAAATAAATAAATAAATAGGGTGGCGCAACAGAGCGAGGAGCCCCTGGGCCTAGCGCATTTCTCACAACCATGCCTTGTGAGGGAATGGAGGGGACCTACAATTTTCTGCCGGTTCCGAACGGCTAATCGAGAAAGCGCTTTTCATGGCAATGAATACTAACGGAGGACTTGCCAATTCCTCGCGAAAGGCGATACCCGTGGAAAAAACATTTTTGCCTCTGTTGGGATTCGAACTCGAACCTCTGGATTAACAGGCGGACATGCTATCCATCACACCACGGGTACCACAAAAAATTTTTGGAAATACTAAATTGAATTTTTTACGAAACACCACTTTTTGCGTACTTTTTAAATTTTACATTGAGTTAAAAAAAAGTTTTTAAAAGTTGTCAAGCCGAAATGAACGGTAAATGAATCCTTATATATCTCTTCATTTTCAACCAAAAACTCAGCTGCACAAAGTTCAACGACACTGAGCTAGAGCGATTTGATTTGAAAAAGTCAGTAATTTTTTCTGAGTTTTTTTCAAGCGCAAGAAAAAGTCATGCATCCTTAATAATATTTCCATAAAATACTTTACAAGTACTTATAAGAAGAATTTAAAAAAAAAAAAAAAAAAAATACAAGAACTAATTATGAAAAAAAAATTTTTTCACTATAAAATTAATTTTTTCTGTTTTCGTTTTTTCCCACTGTTTTACCTTAATCATACTCAAATTACTTCATAAACTGACTTTTAACCTTTTTAACATAATATATCAATTTATGTTAACACCTTAACTAAAACTCTTTATTTATACAGCAGATTCTGAAACACCCTGTAAATATTTTTTTTTTCAAATTTACAAAATACTTGGAAATTTCCAATAAGGTAAAAAAAAATTGGAGTCGATATCTTTATTCGGTTAGGAGATATGATTTTTGCAACCAAAAAAGTCAATTCGGGCCACTGTGCGCCGCCGTGAAAGAAGACCTAAATGCTTCGGCAGCAGAAATGGTTTACGGACAAAATCTGAGACTTCCCCGTGAGATTGTCATTGGCAGCCAAAATCAACCGATTTCTCTCGACACTTTGATAGAAAAGCTTCGAAACACCATGAGAAACCTCATTCCAACCGAACCAAGACAAGCGAAACAAGAAATTTTCATTCCAAAAAGCTTAAACGAATGCAAACAAGTTTTCGTCAGAATCGGCAAGGTAAGGACCGGCCTTATGCCGTCATACGAAGGTCCATACGAAGTAATTCGCCAACTTCGAAAAATTTTTTTAAGTAAAAGTAAAGAACAAAAGTGTATCAATCTCCATTGGCCTTCTCAAGCCAGCTCACTACACCGAAAACTCAGTTGAGCTAAATCGGAACTAAACTTTCAAGACGGGAACTCGATTGCTGGAGGGTGATGTAGCGGATCTACGTCTTTAAATCAAACTAATTATTTTATCCATAAAATTATGGTAAGACAAAAAAGCCGCTGCCCAAAATAGAAAGGGAAACGCAGCAGCATTTTATGTGAATGCGTCCATCCACCACTCGCGATAAAAGTGTCGTCAAGGTAGTTGACGAAACAAATACATATGAAATTATCGTCGCCATGCCTTTTCCGGCATTGACATTCTCTCTTGATCAAACACTCAACATTATTAGACGTGCCGGCATTTTCACTGAAGAGGAAAATTCTTAGCTCCAACCTAAAATCTAAAACAATTTAACATCGATTGAAACCATCAATAATGATTTAACGTAGAATTTATTGAATAAAATTAAAGAGCTTTTTATGTTTGTAAAACAAATATCTTGAGAAACATTTATTCTAGAAAACGAGGCGGACAATTTATCGAGCGGACAACGGAGCAATCCCAGAGAATTCAAGGTAGCCCAAGAGACATCGAACGCACACACAGGTAACCAACAGGTAGAAAACACCAAGGCTATATTGGCGACCCCGAAACTAACACGCATCGCCATCACCTCCATGAGTGAGTAAGGAAGCACGGCGTTCCGCCACGTTTTTGCCACCACCTTCATTTTTTTTCGAAGGACGCCACCGACATCATTGTTCCACCACCATCATTTTGGCACCGCCATTATCTGGCCACCACCATCATAGTGTCACCGCCATAATTTTGACATCGCCATCGTCTGGCCGCCGCCATCATCGTGTCGCCGCCATAAAAAAGCCACCGCCATCAATTTACAATCGACATCACGTCTCCACCGTCATCGATTGGCACCGCCATCGAGCAACGAGTATCCACCGCCATCGCCATAAGTTGCCACCACCACCAATGTCCACAGGTTGCAAGTGTTTTTTTTCATCACCGTCGCTACACCCAAGCAGCGCAGAAAATCTTGAGAGGCGATACCAGCGTCATCTTCGTCGCCATCACCACAACACCATTCAGCAAAAAAATAAAAAAATATTCTAAGAGACGCTACCAACGCCATCTAGAAGAATTTTCGATCGCCATCGCAGTAAATACCGAAGACGACGCCAACTCCATCTGCACACCAGTCACATATTCAACACAACAATTTCTGTCGTGGACAACAACCATTTTGCTCCACAACAAAACTGTCGGTAAAACTTAGTGCAGCCAGTCACCAACAGAAACAGCAGAACAACAACTGCGTCAGTACAGCAGCAGCAGCATCGCAACAGCAGCAACGCAACAAAAAGTTAAGTTGAAGTAACAACATCGCCATCAGCGAAAAGATTGTAACATTACATGTGAGTAACAGCTTTCTTTTATTATGAAAAATTCTGTCACGTTTATTTTTCTTACATTCAAATCAAATTTAAATAAAATTTTTTTTTATAATTTTTTTTTCAATACATATATTTTACGAGTATATTTTCGATTTCGATTTCGGAAAACAGATTTGTTTCGTCAACTACCTACCTTTTACGTAAGCTATATAAATCAAGGGTGCGTTTTTAATTTGACGCGTCAGGTGCTGCTGCGTTTCATTTTGTAGTGAGTCTTCGACTTTTAACGATTCTCGTGAATCACTCTGTTTCGAAATATGTCAACTTATTTTTCAAACAGGTTTTTTAAAAAAAAATTTATTTTTTTTTCGAAATATGACGGATGAAAACAAGCCCAAGCGGGTATAAGTGGTTCAAGCACCACCAACAACCAATCGAGTTCTTCCTTTGTTAGTCAGCCACTACGATCAGACTTGGCTTAATCTTACAATCAATTAGAGTAAAACTTCTGGCATTTTGTAGTTCTAACCCGGTGACGTGGTTTATTCAGGCAGAGGCTCATTTTACGGTGCACAGAATCACAAGTTCCGAGACAAAATTCTGTCTCACGGTTAGCTCCCTTCAACCAGATACCTGCGATTCGGTGATCGACATTTTGTCAAATACACCAGCCACCGACAAATATGCCGCCTTTAAATCCGCGCTAATAGAACGACATTCCGTGTCCAAACTCAAGCGCTTAGAAAGTCTCATCGACAGACATTGGTGATCGAAAACCATCAGAAGTCTTACTTTCTATGAGAACGCTTGCAGGAAGTACATTCAATGAAGACATTTTAAAGAAGTTTTGGATGCGTAAGCTACCACAACCAATCAACATCGCATTACTTTTAGTAGGTCAGAAAACTCTTGAGGAACTAGCAACGCTCGCGGACAGAATATACTAAGGTTCTCAAACCGCAACCATTTACAGCGTTGTCACTGCACAACGAAGCGATAATTCTCGCAACGCTAGCAAAGATCTCGAACAGAGACTCGCTAAAATTGAGTCAATGATCGAGGCGTTTTTTTTCAACTCGCGTCCACACAGTAGCAACAATCCTCAGAGTTTTCGAGACCGTAGCAGTCGTTCTCATAGTAGGTCCAAGACTTTCAATCATCGCGCAAATTCAAGTTCGGGCACAGGTATATGTTGGTATTAAAGATGATACAATTGATAGGCGAAGAAGTGCGAGCAACCGTGTAGTTTCAACAACAGTAATTCAAAGAACAACACAAACCACCCAAACTAGCTCAACCTGCTGTTGCAGCGGCAAACATGCAGTGTCCTTTAAGTCGCAGCTTATTCTTAAAAGACAGAAACCCTAATTTAACTTTTCTTATAGATACGGGAGCAGATTTGTCAGTTCTCCCTTGTAACATTGAGTGCACAAAATCTAGAGGTTATTCGGTTTTACTATCAGCTGCTAATGGAACTTCGATTAAGACATTCGGATCAAAATTACTAAATCTTGATATTGGTCTAGGTGAAATTTCGTCCATACGTTTATTATTGCCGTGGTTAGTAGACCAATATTAGGAGCCGATTTCTTAGCAAAGTTCAATCTCTTGGTAGATACCAAGAACAAGCGACTGATAGACCCTCTAACCACATTGCACACACATGCATCTACAATGAGAACTGACTATCCGACCCCAAAACACTTCCAAGTCAGTAATCACGAGTATAATAAAATTTTGCAGGAGTTTCCAAGTTTAACAGCAGAGCGCATTTCCTCTTTGGAATTTTTAAGCCACACCATCAATGCAGAGGGCATATTTCCTTCGAAAGATCGCATCACAGCGATCACCAACTCTCCGAAGCCCACATCAATCAAGCAAATACAACGTTTCATAGGGATGATAAATTATTATCACCGGTTTATCCCGAAACTTGCTTAACTCCTCGCTCCAGCGATACCAGCGTCATCTTCGTCGCCATCACCACAACACCATTCAGCAAAAAAATAAAAAAAAATTCTAAGAGATGCTACCAACGTCATCTAGAAGAATTTTCGATCGCCATCGCAGTAAATACCGAAGACGACGCCAACTCCATCTGCACACCAGTCACATATTAAACATAACAATTTCTGTCGTGGAAAACAACCATTTTGCTCCACAACAAAACTGTCGGTAAAACTTAGTGCAGCCAGTCACCAACAGAAACAGCAGAACAACAACTGCGTCAGTACAGCAGCAGCAGCATCGCAACAGCAGCAACGCAACAAAAAGTTAAGTTGAAGTAACAACATCGCCATCAGCGAAAAGATTGTAACATTACATGTGAGTAAGAGCTTTCTTTTATTATGTAAAATTCTGGCACGTTTATTTTTCTTACATTCAAATCAAATTTAAATAAAAATTTTTTTTGTAAATTTTTTTTCAATACATATATTTTACGAGTATATTTTCGATTTCTATTTCGGAAAACAAATTTGTTTCGTCAACTACCTTTTACGTAAGCTATATAAATCAAGGGTGCGTTTTTAATTTGCTCGCGTCAGGTGCTGCTGCGTTTCATTTTGTAGTGAGTCTTCGACTTTTAACGATTCTCGTGAATCACTCTGTTTCGAAATAGGTCTACTCATTTTTCAAACAGGTTTTTAAAAAAAAATTTTATTTTTTTTTCGCAATATGACGGATGAAAACAAGCCCAAGCGGGTATAAGTGGTTCAAGCACCACCAACAACCAATCGAGTTCTTCCTTTGTTAGTCAGCCACTCCGATCAGACTTGGCTCAATCTTACAATCAATTAGAGTAAAACTTCCGGCATTTTGTAATTCTAACCCGGTGACGTGGTTTATTCAGGCAGAGGCTCAGTTTACGGTGCACAGAATCACAAGTTCCGAGACAAAATACTGTCTCACGGTTAGCTCCCTTCAACCAGATACCTGCGATTCGGTGATCGACATTTTGTCAAATACACCAGCCACCGACAAATATGCCGCCTTGAAATCCGCGCTAATAGAACGACATTCCGTGTCCAAGCTCAAGCGCTTAGAAAGTCTCATCGACAAAGCAGACATTGGTGATCGAAAATCATCAGAAGTTTTACTTTCTATGAGAACGCTTGCAGGAAGTACATTCAATGAAGACATTTTAAAGAAGTTTTGGATGCGTAAGCTACCACAACCAATCAACATCGCATTACTTTCAGTAGGTCAGAAAACTCTTGAGGAACTAGCAACGCTCGCGGACAGAATATACTAAGGTTCTCAAACCGCAACCATTTACAGCGTTGTCACTGCACAACGAAGCGATAATTCTCGCAACGCTAGCAAAGATCTCGAACAGAGACTCGCTAGAATTGAGTCAATGATCGAGGCGTTTTCTTTCAACTCGCGTCCACACAGTAGCAACAATCCTCAGAGTTTTCGAGACCGTAGCAGTCGTTCTCATAGTAGGTCCAAGACTTTCAATCATCGCGCAAATTCAAGTTCGGGCACAGGTATATGTTGGTATTACAGATGATACAATAGATAGGCGAAGAAGTGCGAGCAACCGTGTAGTTTCAACAACAGTAATTCAAAGAACAACACAAACCACCCAAACTAGCTCAACCTGCTGTTGCAGCGGCAAACATGCAGTGTCCTTTAAGTCGCCGCTTATTCTTAAAAGACAGAAACCCTAATTTAACTTTTCTTATCGATACGGGAGCAGATTTGTCAGTTCTCCCTTCTAACATTGAGTCCACAAAATCTAGAGGTTATTCGGTTTTACTATCAGCTGCTAATGGAACTTCGATTAAGGCATTCGGATCAAAATTACTAAATCTTGATATTGGTCTAGGCGAAATTTCGTCCATATGTTTATTATTGCCACGGTTAGAAGACCAATATTAGGGGCCGATTTCTTAGCAAAGTTCAACCTCTTGGTAGATACCAAGAACAAGCGACTGATAAACCCTCTAACCACATTACACACACATGCATCTACAATGAGAACTGACGATCCGACCCCAAAACACTTCCAAGTCAGTAATCACGAGTATAATAAAATTTTGCAGGAGTTTCCAAGTTTAACAGCAGAGCCAGACTACTTCGCGCCAGCCAAACACACCGTCGTTCATCACATTGAAACAAAAGCGCAACTACCAGTTTCAAGGCCTAGACACTTAGATGCTGCTAGGCACACGGCCGCAAAGACAGAGTTTCAGCACATGATGCAACTGGGAATCTGTCAGCCATCGTCTTTAAGTGTTTGCTCACCACTACATATGGTGAAGAAAAAGAACAATCTGGATTGGAGAAAATGTGGTGATTACCGCAGATTAAACGCTGCCACGGTACCGGATCGACATCCGATCCACCACATCCAAGACTTCTCCATGAACGTTCACGGCTGCAAAATTTTTTCAAAGCTCCACATCGTGAGAGCATATCACTTGATCCCAGTTGCACCAGAAGACATTCACAAAACTGCATTAACAACTCCTTTCGGTCTGTTCGAATGGCCCCGAATGCCTTTCGGCCTACGCAACGCAGCGCAAACATTTCAGCGTTTCATGAACGAGGTGTGTTTAGGATTGGATTTCGTATTCGCGTACATCGACGATCTTCTGGTTGCCAGCAAAAACGAGAACGAGCACAAAGAGCATCTCAAGCTTCTTTTTAGAAGATTAGAAGAATATGGAGTTAACATCAATTTATCAAAATGCATTTTTGGCGTTTCCTCTTTGGAATTTTTAAGCCACACCATCAATGCAGAGGGCATATTTCCTTCGAAAGAACGCATCACAGCGATCACCAACTTTCCGAAGCCCACATCAATCAAGCAAATACAACGTTTCATAGGGATGATAAATTATTATCACTGGTTTATCCCGAAACTTGCTTAACTCCTCGCTCCACTTCATGCTCATCTTGCAACTCTCACAAAGCAAACCAAATCAAAAAAAGTTTTCTCCTGGCCAGAAGATCTCGACCCCGTTTTGAAGAAGAAGAAGTGCAAAAGAAGCTCTCGCGAAAATAACGCTACTAGCACACCCAATGCAAAACGGCACTTTCAGCATCACAACTGATGCATCTGATACAGCCGTGGGTGTTACAACAGCACATTTCAAGTTCTTGGCAACCTCTAGTATTCTTCTCAAAGAAACTCAAGGACGCCGAAGTGAAATACTCAGCTTTCGATCGTGAATTGCTAGCGATATACTTTTGTAAAACAAATATCTTGAGAGACATTTATTCTCGAAAACGAGGCGGACAATTTATCGAGCGGACAACGGAGCAATCCCAGACAATTCAAGGTAACCCAAGAGACATCGAACGCACACACATGTAACCAACAGGTAGAAAACACCAAGGTTATATTGGTGACCCCGAAACTAACACGCATCGCCATCACATCCGTGTAGTAAGGAAGCACGGCGTTCCGCCACGTTTTTGCCACCACCATCATTTTTTTTCGAAGGACGCCACCGACATCATTGTTCCACCACCATCATTTTGGCAACGCCATTATCTGGCCACCACAATCATTTTGACATCGCCATCGTCTGGCCGCCGCCATCATCGTATCGCCGCCATCATCTTGAGCCCGCCATCAAATAGCCACCACCATCAATTTACAATCGACATCACGTCTCCACCGTCATCGATTGGCACCGTCATCGATTGGCACCGCCATCGAGCATCGAGTTTCCACCGCCATCGCCATAAGTTGCCACCACCACCAATGTCCACAGGTTGCGAGGGTTTTTTTTTTATCACCGTCGCTACACCCAAGCAGCGCCGAATATCTTGAGAGGCGATACCAGCGTCATCTTTGTCGCCATCACCACAACACCTTTCAGCAAAAAAATAAAAAAAAAATTCTAAAAGACGCTACCAACGCCATCTAGAAGAATTTTCGATCGCCATCGCAGTAAATACCGAAGACGACGCCAACTCCATCTGCACACCAGTCACATATTAAACACAACAATTTCTGTCTTGGACAACAACCATTTTGCTCCACAACAAAACTGTCGGTAAAACTTAGTGCAGCCAGTCACCAACAGAAACAGCAGAACAACAACTGCGTCAGTACAGCAGCAGCAGCATCGCAACAGCAGCAATGCAACAAAAAGTTAAGTTGAAGTAACAACATCGCCATCAGCTAAAAGATTGTAACATTGCATGTGAGTAAGAGCTTTCTTTTACTATGTAAAATTCTGGCACGTTTATTTTTCTTCAAAAATCAAATTCAAATCAAATTTAAATAAAAATTTTTTTTTATAAATTTTTTTTCAATACATATATTTTACGAGTATATTTTCGATTTCGATTTCGGAAAACAAATTTGTTTCGTCAACTACCTTTTACGTAAGCTTTTTAAATCAAGGGTGCGTTTTTAATTTGCTCGCGTCAGGTGCTGCTGCGTTTCATTTTGTAGTGAGTTTTCGACTTTTAAGTCAAGAAGTGCGATGGAGTTGACCGGGCATAAAGAAGATGAAAAACTGTGACATCTACTATGGCGACTGCTACAGACAAAAGAAACAACGCTTATTTGGGTGCGGATTTGTCGTTAGAGGAAGACTCAGGGATAAGGTGATTAGCCAGAATCCAGTCAATGAGCGTATAATGACCATCCGCATCAGGGCTAAATTCGCCAACATTAGCCTTATATGCGCCCACGCCCCCACAGAAGAAAAAGACGACGATTCCAAAGACTGTTTCTACGAGCTCCTCGAAGAAACGTATGAGCAGTGCCCTAGACACGACGTGAAAATCGTTCTTGGCAATTTTAACGCAAAGCTAGGGAAGGAGGACATCTTTGGAAATACAATCGGTAAGCATAGCCTCCACGACAAAACCTACGAAAACGGACTAAGGCTAATCGATTTTGCTGCGGGGCTGAATCTTGTTGTAAGTAGTACACGCTTCCCGCATCTCAAAATTCATAAAGGTACATGGCGATCCCCAGATCAATTAACCGTCAACCAAATTGACCATGTTGCGATCGACGCAAGGCACTCTTCCAGTGTGCTAGATGTCCGAACTTTCCGAGGGGCCAACTTTGACTCGGACCACTACCTTGTTGTAGCCAAGGTACGAATGAGGATATCTTGTTCACGACCAGGGCGAACTAACGCTGTGAAGAGATATGACGTCGGAAAGCTACAATCGCAAGAGATTGCCAATGCCTTTTCCAATCGAGTGTCCCTTCAATTATTATTGAATCCCATGCCGCCAGCATTAAACATTGAAGACCAGTGGCAGCAATGCCAAGAAGCCATCAGAACCGCTGCCTCTGAGGTTCTGGGTTTCACTCGGCCACCAAAACGAAACCCATGGGTCGATGAAGAATGCAGGCAGGCAAATGCAGCCAAACAAAGAGCACGACAAATGCTTATACAAACACGAACGAGGGCTGCTTGCGATCAGTATAACGAGATTTACAAGGAGAGAAGAAGGGAAGAACACCGACTTCTCAAAAAGAAAAAGAAGCAGCATGAGAAGCGCTCGTTTGAGGAAATAGAGAGGTGCCATAACAGGAACGAGATTCGGAAGTTTTACCAAAAGGTAAAAAAATCCTGCCAGGGGGGCAAACCCCGAACTCAAGCCTGTAAAGACCAGCAGGGAAACATAGTTATAGAGTCACAGTCGCTACTGAGGATCTGGAAAGATCATTTCTGCAGACTGCTTAACGGCGATGAAGACACAAATTCCGCTGTCAGGTAGATTGCCCCATTCAGCTTGGACGATGATCAAGAATGCCGTCCTCCCGACCTAGAAAAGGTTAAGCTTGCCATATGCAAACTTAAATCAAATAAGACTGCAGGTGCAGATGGCCTTGATGCCGAACTTTTCAAGGCAGCTGGAGATCAGTTGGAAAGGAGCATGCACCAGCTGATCTTCACGATATGGTCGAAAGAAAGCATGCCCGATGAATGGAACCTCAGTATCGTATGCCCGATCCTAAAGAAGGGGGACTCTCACAATTGCGCCAATTACAGAGGGATAAGCCTTCTTAAGTCGCTTATAAGATCTTGTCTGCTGTAATATGTGAACGTCTGAAACCCCACGTCAACAACTTGATAGGTCCTTATCAATGTGGTTTTAGACCAGAGAAGTCCACAATAGACCAAATTTTCACATTACGGCAGATCTTGGAAAAAACCCGAGAACACAATATCGATATTCACCACATCTTTATCGATTTCAAGGCCGCGTATGACAGTATTTACAGAGACGAGCTGTGCAGAGCCATGTCTAGTTTCGGCATCCCTGCAAAGCTCGTACGACTATGCAGGATGACTTTGGAGAATTCACGCTGCTCCGTCAAGGTCGGAAAAGAACTCACCGAGATCTTTGATGTCGAAAAAGGCTTAAGGCAAGGCGACAAACTGTCATGCGATTTCTTCAACGTCATACTTGAACAGATTGTAAGAAGCTCAAACGTCAACACCAGAGGAACAATCTTTCAAAAGTCTGTACAATTACTCGCCTATGCAGACGATATTGACGTAATGGGAAGAAGCTGTCGTCAAACAAGGACACAGAACATCGACGAGCTGGACAAAACGTCACAATAGACAGACATAACTTCGAGGTAGTACAGGACTTCGTCTACCTAGGATCCGCTGTAGAGACGGACAACAACATCAGTGCAGAGATCAAACGGAGAATAACTCTTGCCAACCGTTGCTTCTTTGGGTTAAGAAGGCAATTGAGAAACAAAACCCTCTCTAGGAAAACCAAGGTGACCTTGTATAAGACCTTGATCATCCTGCTGTACGGCGTGGAGGCATAGACCTTATCGAAAGCGGATGAGGAAACTCTTGGTCGTTTCGAAAGAAAAATTCTCCGAATGATCTTTGGTCCCGTATGCGAAGACAATGTGTGGAGAAGAAGATACAACAACGAGCTGTATGAGCTGTACCGCGACATGGGCATAGCCAGAAGAGTACGCATCGCGAGGCTACGATGGTTGGGCCATGTAGAGCGGATGGACCCAAACGCTCCGGCTCGTCGGGTGTTCGAAAGCACATTGCAGGGAAATCGCGGAAGGGGAAGACCTCGTCTTAGGTGGCGCAATAAAGTGGATGAAGACCTCAACCGACTTGGAGTGCGAAACTGGAGAGAGCTCGCCCGAGATCGAAATCGTTATAGAAGGATGTTGGTTGAGGCCCAGGTTCACCCCGAACTGTTATGCCCACCTAAGTAAGTAAGTAAGTTTCGACTTTTAACGATTCTCGTGAATCACTCTGTTTCGAAATAGGTCAACTCATTTTTCAAACAGGTTTTTTAAAAAAAATTTTATTTTTTTTCGCAATATGACGGATGAAAACAAGCCCAAGCGGGTATAAGTGGTTCAAGCACCACCAACAACCAATCGAGTTCTTCCTTTGTTAGTCAGCCACTCCGATCAGACTCGGCTCAAGTGCACTTAGAATCAATTAGAGTAAAACTTCCGGCATTTTGTAATTCTAACCCGGTGACGTGGTTTATTCAGCAGAGGCTCTCTTCAACCAGATACCTGCGATTCGGTGATCGACATTTTGTCGAGTACACCAGCCACCGACAAATATGCCGCCTTGTAATCCGCGCTAATAGAACGACATTCCGTGTCCAAGCTCAAGCGCTTAGAAAGTCTCATCGACAAAGCAGACATTGGTGATCGAAAACCATCAGAAGTTTTACTTTCTATGAGAACGCTTGCAGGAAGTACATTCAATGAAGACATTTTAAAGAAGTTTTGGATGCGTAAGCTACCACAACCAATCAACATCGCATTACTTTCAGTAGGTCAGAAAACTCTTGAGGAACTAGCAACGCTCGCGGACAGAATATACTAAGGTTCTCAAACCGCAACCATTTACAGCGTTGTCTAACCCGGTGACGTGGTTTATTCAGGCAGAGGCTCAGTTTACGGTGCACAGAATCACAAGTTCCGAGACAAAATACTGTCTCACGGTTAGCTCCCTTCAACCAGATACCTGCGATTCGGTGATCGACATTTTGTCAAATACACCAGCCACCGACAAATATGCCGCCTTGAAATCCGCGCTAATAGAACGACATTCCGTGTCCAAGCTCAAGCGCTTAGAAAGTCTCATCGACAAAGCAGACATTGGTGATCGAAAATCATCAGAAGTTTTACTTTCTATGAGAACGCTTGCAGGAAGTACATTCAATGAAGACATTTTAAAGAAGTTTTGGATGCGTAAGCTACCACAACCAATCAACATCGCATTACTTTCAGTAGGTCAGAAAACTCTTGAGGAACTAGCAACGCTCGCGGACAGAATATACTAAGGTTCTCAAACCGCAACCATTTACAGCGTTGTCACTGCATAACGAAGCGATAATTCTCGCAACGCTAGCAAAGATCTCGAACAGAGACTCGCTAGAATTGAGTCAATGATCGAGGCGTTTTCTTTCAACTCGCGTCCACACAGTAGCAACAATCCTCAGAGTTTTCGAGACCGTAGCAGTCGTTCTCATAGTAGGTCCAAGACTTTCAATCATCGCGCAAATTCAAGTTCGGGCACAGGTATATGTTGGTATTACAGATGATACAATAGATAGGCGAAGAAGTGCGAGCAACCGTGTAGTTTCAACAACAGTAATTCAAAGAACAACACAAACCACCCAAACTAGCTCAACCTGCTGTTGCAGCGGCAAACATGCAGTGTCCTTTAAGTCACCGCTTATTCTTAAAAGACAGAAACTCTAATTTAACTTTTCTTATCGATACGGGAGCAGATTTGTCAGTTCTCCCTTCTAACATTGAGTCCACAAAATCTAGAGGTTATTCGGTTTTACTATCAGCTGCTAATGGAACTTCGATTAAGGCATTCGGATCAAAATTACTAAATCTTGATATTGGTCTAGGCGAAATTTCGTCCATACGTTTATTATTGCCACGGTTAGAAGACCAATATTAGGGGCCGATTTCTTAGCAAAGTTCAACCTCTTGGTAGATACCAAGAACAAGCGACTGATAGACCCTCTAACCACATTACACACACATGCATCTACAATGAGAACTGACGATCCGACCCCAAAACACTTCCAAGTCAGTAATCACGAGTATAATAAAATTTTGCAGGAGTTTCCAAGTTTAACAGCAGAGCCAGACTACTTCGCGCCAGCCAAACACACCGTCGTTCATCACATTGAAACAAAAGCGCAACTACCAGTTTCAAGGCCTAGACACTTAGATGCTGCTAGGCACACGGCCGCAAAGACAGAGTTTCAGCACATGATGCAACTGGGAATCTGTCAGCCATCGTCTTTAAGTGTTTGCTCACCACTACATATGGTGAAGAAAAAGAACAATCTGGATTGGAGAAAATGTGGTGATTACCGCAGATTAAACGCTGCCACGGTACCGGATCGACATCCGATCCACCACATCCAAGACTTCTCCATGAACGTTCACGGCTGCAAAATTTTTTCAAAGCTCCACATCGTGAGAGCATATCACTTGATCCCAGTTGCACCAGAAGACATTCACAAAACTGCATTAACAACTCCTTTCGGTCTGTTCGAATGGCTCCGAATGCCTTTCGGCCTACGCAACGCAGCGCAAACATTTCAGCGTTTCATGAACGAGGTGTGTTTAGGATTGGATTTCGTATTCGCGTACATCGACGATCTTCTGGTTGCCAGCAAAAACGAGAACGAGCACAAAGAGCATCTCAAGCTTCTTTTTAGAAGATTAGAAGAATATGGAGTTAACATCAATTTATCAAAATGCATTTTTGGCGTTTCCTCTTTGGAATTTTTAAGCCACACCATCAATGCAGAGGGCATATTTCCTTCGAAAGATCGCATCACAGCGATCACCAGCTTTCCGAAGCCCACATCAATCAAGCAAATACAACGTTTCATAGGGATGATAAATTATTATCACCGGTTTATCCCGAAACTTGCTTAACTCCTCGCTCCACTTCATGCTCATCTTGCAACTCTCACAAAGCAAACCAAATCAAAAAAAGTTTTCTCCTGGCCAGAAGATCTCGACCCCGTTTTGAAGAAGAAGAAGTGCAAAAGAAGCTCTCGCGAAAATAACGCTACTAGCACACCCAATGCAAAACGGCACTTTCAGCATCACAACTGATGCATCTGATACAGCCGTGGGTGTTACAACAGCACATTTCAAGTTCTTGGCAACCTCTAGTATTCTTCTCAAAGAAACTCAAGGACGCCGAAGTGAAATACTCAGCTTTCGATCGTGAATTGCTAGCGATATACTTTTGTAAAACAAATATCTTGAGAGACATTTATTCTCGAAAACGAGGCGGACAATTTATCGAGCGGACAACGGAGCAATCCCAGACAATTCAAGGTAACCCAAGAGACATCGAACGCACACACATGTAACCAACAGGTAGAAAACACCAAGGTTATATTGGTGACCCCGAAACTAACACGCATCGCCATCACATCCGTGTAGTAAGGAAGCACGGCGTTCCGCCAGGTTTTTGCCACCACCATCATTTTTTTTCGAAGGACGCCACCGACATCATTGTTCCACCACCATCATTTTGGCAACGCCATTATCTGGCCACCACAATCATCGTGTCACCGCCATCATTTTGACATCGCCATCGTCTGGCCGCCGCCATCATCGTATCGCCGCCATCATCTTGAGCCCGCCATCAAATAGCCACCACCATCAATTTACAATCGACATCACGTCTCCACCGTCATCGATTGGCACCGTCATCGATTGGCACCGCCATCGAGCATCGAGTTTCCACCGCCATCGCCATAAGTTGCCACCACCACCAATGTCCACAGGTTGCGAGGGTTTTTTTTTATCACCGTCGCTACACCCAAGCAGCGCCGAATATCTTGAGAGGCGATACCAGCGTCATCTTTGTCGCCATCACCACAACACCTTTCAGCAAAAAAATAAAAAAAAAATTCTAAAAGACGCTACCAACGCCATCTAGAAGAATTTTCGATCGCCATCGCAGTAAATACCGAAGACGACGCCAACTCCATCTGCACACCAGTCACATATTAAACACAACAATTTCTGTCTTGGACAACAACCATTTTGCTCCACAACAAAACTGTCGGTAAAACTTAGTGCAGCCAGTCACCAACAGAAACAGCAGAACAACAACTGCGTCAGTACAGCAGCAGCAGCATCGCAACAGCAGCAACGCAACAAAAAGTTAAGTTGAAGTAACAACATCGCCATCAGCTAAAAGATTGTAACATTGCATGTGAGTAAGAGCTTTCTTTTACTATGTAAAATTCTGGCACGTTTATTTTTCTTACATTCAAATCAAATTTAAATAAAAATTTTTTTTTATAAATTTTTTTTCAATACATATATTTTACGAGTATATTTTCGATTTCGATTTCGGAAAACAAATTTGTTTCGTCAACTACCTTTTACGTAAGCTTTTTAAATCAAGGGTGCGTTTTTAATTTGCTCGCGTCAGGTGCTGCTGCGTTTCATTTTGTAGTGAGTTTTCGACTTTTAAGTCAAGAAGTGCGATGGAGTTGACCGGGCATAAAGAAGATGAAAAACTGTGACATCTACTATGGCGACTGCTACAGACAAAAGAAACAACGCTTATTTGGGTGCGGATTTGTCGTTAGAGGAAGACTCAGGGATAAGGTGATTAGCCAGAATCCAGTCAATGAGCGTATAATGACCATCCGCATCAGGGCTAAATTCGCCAACATTAGCCTTATATGCGCCCACGCCCCCACAGAAGAAAAAGACGACGATTCCAAAGACTGTTTCTACGAGCTCCTCGAAGAAACGTATGAGCAGTGCCCTAGACACGACGTGAAAATCGTTCTTGGCAATTTTAACGCAAAGCTAGGGAAGGAGGACATCTTTGGAAATACAATCGGTAAGCATAGCCTCCACGACAAAACCTACGAAAACGGACTAAGGCTAATCGATTTTGCTGCGGGGCTGAATCTTGTTGTAAGTAGTACACGCTTCCCGCATCTCAAAATTCATAAAGGTACATGGCGATCCCCAGATCAATTAACCGTCAACCAAATTGACCATGTTGCGATCGACGCAAGGCACTCTTCCAGTGTGCTAGATGTCCGAACTTTCCGAGGGGCCAACTTTGACTCGGACCACTACCTTGTTGTAGCCAAGGTACGAATGAGGATATCTTGTTCACGACCAGGGCGAACTAACGCTGTGAAGAGATATGACGTCGGAAAGCTACAATCGCAAGAGATTGCCAATGCCTTTTCCAATCGAGTGTCCCTTCAATTATTATTGAATCCCATGCCGCCAGCATTAAACATTGAAGACCAGTGGCAGCAATGCCAAGAAGCCATCAGAACCGCTGCCTCTGAGGTTCTGGGTTTCACTCGGCCACCAAAACGAAACCCATGGGTCGATGAAGAATGCAGGCAGGCAAATGCAGCCAAACAAAGAGCACGACAAATGCTTATACAAACACGAACGAGGGCTGCTTGCGATCAGTATAACGAGATTTACAAGGAGAGAAGAAGGGAAGAACACCGACTTCTCAAAAAGAAAAAGAAGCAGCATGAGAAGCGCTCGTTTGAGGAAATAGAGAGGTGCCATAACAGGAACGAGATTCGGAAGTTTTACCAAAAGGTAAAAAAATCCTGCCAGGGGGGCAAACCCCGAACTCAAGCCTGTAAAGACCAGCAGGGAAACATAGTTATAGAGTCACAGTCGCTACTGAGGATCTGGAAAGATCATTTCTGCAGACTGCTTAACGGCGATGAAGACACAAATTCCGCTGTCAGGTAGATTGCCCCATTCAGCTTGGACGATGATCAAGAATGCCGTCCTCCCGACCTAGAAAAGGTTAAGCTTGCCATATGCAAACTTAAATCAAATAAGACTGCAGGTGCAGATGGCCTTGATGCCGAACTTTTCAAGGCAGCTGGAGATCAGTTGGAAAGGAGCATGCACCAGCTGATCTTCACGATATGGTCGAAAGAAAGCATGCCCGATGAATGGAACCTCAGTATCGTATGCCCGATCCTAAAGAAGGGGGACTCTCACAATTGCGCCAATTACAGAGGGATAAGCCTTCTTAAGTCGCTTATAAGATCTTGTCTGCTGTAATATGTGAACGTCTGAAACCCCACGTCAACAACTTGATAGGTCCTTATCAATGTGGTTTTAGACCAGAGAAGTCCACAATAGACCAAATTTTCACATTACGGCAGATCTTGGAAAAAACCCGAGAACACAATATCGATATTCACCACATCTTTATCGATTTCAAGGCCGCGTATGACAGTATTTACAGAGACGAGCTGTGCAGAGCCATGTCTAGTTTCGGCATCCCTGCAAAGCTCGTACGACTATGCAGGATGACTTTGGAGAATTCACGCTGCTCCGTCAAGGTCGGAAAAGAACTCACCGAGATCTTTGATGTCGAAAAAGGCTTAAGGCAAGGCGACAAACTGTCATGCGATTTCTTCAACGTCATACTTGAACAGATTGTAAGAAGCTCAAACGTCAACACCAGAGGAACAATCTTTCAAAAGTCTGTACAATTACTCGCCTATGCAGACGATATTGACGTAATGGGAAGAAGCTGTCGTCAAACAAGGACACAGAACATCGACGAGCTGGACAAAACGTCACAATAGACAGACATAACTTCGAGGTAGTACAGGACTTCGTCTACCTAGGATCCGCTGTAGAGACGGACAACAACATCAGTGCGGAGATCAAACGGAGAATAACTCTTGCCAACCGTTGCTTCTTTGGGTTAAGAAGGCAATTGAGAAACAAAACCCTCTCTAGGAAAACCAAGGTGACCTTGTATAAGACCTTGATCATCCTGCTGTACGGCGTGGAGGCATAGACCTTATCGAAAGCGGATGAGGAAACTCTTGGTCGTTTCGAAAGAAAAATTCTCCGAATGATCTTTGGTCCCGTATGCGAAGACAATGTGTGGAGAAGAAGATACAACAACGAGCTGTATGAGCTGTACCGCGACATGGGCATAGCCAGAAGAGTACGCATCGCGAGGCTACGATGGTTGGGCCATGTAGAGCGGATGGACCCAAACGCTCCGGCTCGTCGGGTGTTCGAAAGCACATTGCAGGGAAATCGTGGAAGGGGAAGACCTCGTCTTAGGTGGCGCAATAAAGTGGATGAAGACCTCAACCGACTTGGAGTGCGAAACTGGAGAGAGCGCGCCCGAGATCGAAATCGTTATAGAAGGATGTTGGTTGAGGCCCAGGTTCACCCCGAACTGTTATGCCCACCTAAGTAAGTAAGTAAGTTTCGACTTTTAACGATTCTCGTGAATCACTCTGTTTCGAAATAGGTCAACTCATTTTTCAAACAGGCTTTTTAAAAAAAATTTTATTTTTTTTCGCAATATGACGGATGAAAACAAGCCCAAGCGGGTATAAGTGGTTCAAGCACCACCAACAACCAATCGAGTTCTTCCTTTGTTAGTCAGCCACTCCGATCAGACTCGGCTCAAGTGCACTTAGAATCAATTAGAGTAAAACTTCCGGCATTTTGTAATTCTAACCCGGTGACGTGGTTTATTCAGCAGAGGCTCTCTTCAACCAGATACCTGCGATTCGGTGATCGACATTTTGTCGAGTACACCAGCCACCGACAAATATGCCGCCTTGTAATCCGCGCTAATAGAACGACATTCCGTGTCCAAACTCAAGCGCTTAGAAAGTCTCATCGACAAAGCAGACATTGGTGATCGAAAACCATCGGAAGTTTTACTTTCTATGAGAACGCTTGCAGGAAGTACATTCAATGAAGACATTTTAAAGAAGTTTTGGATGCGTAAGCTACCACAACCAATCAACATCGCATTACTTTCAGTAGGTCAGAAAACTCTTGAGGAACTAGCAACGCTCGCGGACAGAATATACTAAGGTTCTCAAACCGCAACCATTTACAGCGTTGTCACTGCACAACGAAGCGATAATTCTCGCAACGCTAGCAAAGATCTCGAACAGAGACTCGCTAGAATTGAGTCAATGATCGAGGCGTTTTCTTTCAACTCGCGTCCACACAGCAGCAACAATCCTCAGAGTTTTCGAGACCGTAGCAGTCGTTCTCATAGTAGGTCCAAGACTTTCAATCATCGCGCAAATTCAAGTTCGGGCACAGGTATATGTTGGTATTTAAGATGATACAATTGATAGGCGAAGAAGTGCGAGCAACCGTGTAGTTTCAACAACAGTAATTCAAGGAACAACACAAACCACCCGAACTAGCTCAACCTGCTGTTGCAGCGGCAAACATGCAGTGTCCTTTAAGTCACCGCTTATTCTTAAAAGACAGAAACTCTAATTTAACTTTTCTTATCGATACGGGAGCAGATTTGTCAGTTCTCCCTTATAACATTGAGTGCACAAAATCTAGAGGTTCTTCGGTTTTACTATCAGCTGCTAATGGAACTTCGATTCCAGCATTCGGATCAAAATTACTAAATCTTGATATTGGTCTAAGGCGAAATTTCGTCCATACGTTTATTATTGCCGCGGTTAGTAGATCAATATTAAGAGCCGATTTCTTAACAAAGTTCAACCTCTTGGTAGATACCAAGAACAAGCGACTGATAGACCCTCTTACCACATTGCACACACATGCATCTACAATGAGAACTGACTATCCGACCCCAAAACACTTCCAAGTCAGTAATCACGAGTATAATAAAATTTTGCAGGAGTTTCCAAGTTTAACAGCAGAGCCAGACTACTTCGCGCCAATCAAACACACCGTCGTTCATCACATTGAAACAAAAGAGCAACTACCAGTTTCAAGGCCCAGACGCTTAGATGCTGCTAGGCACACGGTCGCAAAGACAGAGTTTGAGCACATGATGCAACTGGGAATGTGTCAGCCATCGTCTGCAAGTGTTTGCTCATTACTACATATCTTGCATCTCAGAGACATAAGTCGCACTGGGTTAAGAGCAAGCCCATTTAGTTTTTATTAATGAAGAAATTGATATTATTGTTAATGAGTGTATTCCTTTGTCTTCAAATTCCATCCACCATAACGCCATGTCGATTATTATTAAAGATATATGTTTTAAGAACTATAGTGATTTCCAAAGTTGTAATAAATTTAAATATAAATTTAATTTGTCAAATCTGAAATCTTTAAACGAAAAATTTTGTAACGTCAATTGGCAGTTAAATCTCAATAACAGTTTGAAAGATAATTTTGATATGTTTTTAAGTATTTTTCAAAGAGAACTGGTTGCCTCTGTTCCTCGTTGTATAAGTCATGTTCATGCTCATCCTCCTTGGTCTAACGCAAGGTTACGTAAATTAAAAAATGCGAAAAGTAAAGCTTTTAAAATTTACAAAGAAAGTAATAATCAAAATGATTGCATTTTATATTCACGCCTTCGGAAAGAGTATGTTTTCCTGTCGAGATTTTGTTTCAGTAATTATGTTCAAATAGTTGAAAAAGGTCTTAAACAAAACCCCAAAAAGTTTTGGAGTTTTATAAATTTGAAACGTAAATCAATAGGGTTTCCAACAACTATGGTTTATAATGATGAGTCTTCTAGCGATCCTAAAATTATTCTCAATTGGTTCGCCGATAGCTTCCAATCTATTTACAATTCTTCTGACCTCGTTGTCGGTAATAATTTCGATTCAAGTAATTTACTGCCTATAACAGATTGTTGTAATTTTGTTGTTGATTTTGAAGAGATTACTTCGGCCCTGCAAGAACTGGATGAATCAGTCTATCCAGATTTCCATGGATTATATCCTATTGTGTTGAAGTACTGTTCTGTTTCCTTGAGCTTACCTCTTCAAGTTCTTTTTAATCAGTCCCTTTCTTGTGGTACTTTCTTAGATGATTGAAAAGTTTCGTACATCAATCCAGTTTTTAAGTCTGGAGATAAGAGTATGATTACGAACTATCGCCCGATAAGTAAACTGGCAATTAATCCCAAACTGTTAGACAAATTAGTGAAAAAGAATTTAGTTAATCTGTTCCAAACCCATATCACTAGCTATCAGAATGGATTTTTTTCTGGCCGCTCAACTTCCACAAACTTGGCTTGTTTTTCGAACCAATGCTTTCGAGCATTAGAAAAACGATGTCAAATGGATGTGGTCTACACGGATTTCAGGAAAGCTTTCAGTAGAGTTAATCACCAAATTTTAATTAAAAAATTAAAAGCTTACGGTTTTGATGGTACTCTACTTAAGTGGTTTTGGTTGGAAGAAAGCAGATTGTAAGAATAGGTGATTTGGAATCGTATCCAATAACTGTGTTTTCAGGTGTTCCTGAAGGAAGTCCTCCGCTTTTTAATTTGTTTATCAATGATTTCCCTACAGTATTATCAGTATGTGATACTTTGATTTATGCGGATGATATAAAAATGTTTAAAATCATTACAAATTATAATGATTGCATTTCTTTTCAACAAGATTTAAATAGTTTTCAAAATTGGTGTGATAGAAATGATCTGTTATTGAACCTTGCTAAATGCACGATTTTAACATATAGTCGTCTGTCTAATCCGGTTATTTGTGACTATTTTCTTAAAGGAAATCAATTGAACAGAGTTAGTGAAATCAAAGATTTGGGTATTATTTTTGATGAAAAGCTCACTTTTGAATCTCATGTGTCTTATAT
Organism: Melanostoma scalare; assembly: GCA_949752695.1. Classification (NCBI taxonomy): domain Eukaryota; kingdom Metazoa; phylum Arthropoda; class Insecta; order Diptera; family Syrphidae; genus Melanostoma; species Melanostoma scalare. Next base: position 120,614,843 of record OX456985.1, read on the forward strand.
TGTCTCCAAAGCCAATTCTATGTTAGGGTTTCTTAAGCGAAATTCTATTGACTTTAAAGATCCGTATACTCTCAAATCTTTGTTTTGTTCCATTGTTCGCCCACTGCTTGAGTATTGTTCTTCAATATGGAACCCAGATACCAAAAAACAAATAGATAGAATAGAAAGGGTACAAAAAAACTTTTTGAGGCTTGCCTTAAGACATTTCTCAAGAAATGGGAACTTTCTGAACTACAATAGCAGATGTTTGTTGCTGGGTATGCAAACTCTTGAGGCTAGGCGTAGAATGTATAGTGTTTTGTTTGTTCGCGATATTCTTTGTTATAATATAAATTCTTCTGATTTGCTTGCTCTTATTAATATTTATGCTCCTTGTAGACCATTGAGAATGAGGCAGTTTATTTTTGAAATTCCCCATGTGACTAACTATGGGCAGCGTGAACCAATTTCTCATTGTTGTAAATTCTTTAATATGTACTATAATGATCTTGATCTCTCGATGTCTAGACCTCAATTTAAGATAATTTTGTTACGTTTATTGCATAACCTATCTCAATAATATTTATTTTCCTTAATTGTAATATTGTATATAAATTTTTAATTTTTATTATTAGCTTAATGCGTAATCTGTGGATTGTATTATCGTAGATTTAATGAATAAATAAATAAATAAATAAATAAATAAATTTGTACGTACTTATTTACGCTCTTCATCATAAATGCAAGTGTTAAAAGTTAGTAAAACGCTTACACCAGCACAAAGAGAGCGTATAAAGCAAATAAAAACAAAGAAGATTTATAGCTACATAACATAAACAAACTAAACAAGACTAGACTAGACATAATGTTAAAATTAATACAGATTACGAATGAGATAAATAATGGAAAAAAAATCAAGTATGTGAAGCACTGGTTTTAAGCTCTTGTTTCAAACTATTTTTGCTAATGTTAAACTCAATAAGTAAATGATTTGAATTAAATAATCTACTCATGCGCGATATCGGCTCATGCATGCCATAATTGATTCTGTGATGGGGGCAGTGAATTAACTCTAAATTACGTAAGTGGTGAGATCCTCCGCGGTAGTTAAAACCTATGGACAAGAGCAAGTAGGGAGCATCAATATAACCAGCAATGAGCTGATGGATAAATCATTGTTGATACGTCTTTGGGAAAGGGTTTGCAAGCTTAAAAGTTGAATACGCACCGTATATACGGAGGCAGATTAAAAGGATCCTCCCAAGGAAGACCTTTCAAAGCAAATTGTATAAATTTATGTTGAACTGCTTCAATACGAGACTTGTGAATTTCATAAAGTGGAGACCAGACTTGAGATGCATACTCCAGACGAGGGCGAACATAACAATATACAAAGATAGTTTTACATAAGGATCATTAAATTCTTTTGCCCATCTTTTTATAAAACCTAGCATAGATTTTGCTTTCCTTACAATTGAGCTAATGTGCTTATTTAATTCGAGGTTAACATTGAAGTAAACACCAAGGTCTCGAAAACTTGAAACATTACATAATAAATGACCAGGCATCGAATACACAGCTTTACAAGGTTCCCGTTTTTTCGAGAAAGTCATAGTTTGGCATTTGGAGGGGTTGAGAGTAAGGCCAATCTTATTGTACCATATTACAAAACTATCGATATCTTTTTGAAGAAGTACGCGATCAGTAGCATTCATAATGGATTTAAAAATTTTCATATCGTCTGCGAAAATCTAAATTTTACTATAAGAAATGCATGAGGCCACATCATTGATTGCGACAATGAAAAGTAAAGGTCCAAGGTGACTGCCTTGTGGCACACCCGACAGGGCAGTAAAAATCTTCGAAAAGCAGTTACGAAATTTAACTTGATAAGTTCTATTCTGCAGATAGGAACAGATCCATATAATAAATGCAGTGGGAAAACCAAATGCCTTAAGTTTATATAATATAACATCATGAGAAAGTTGATCGAATGCTTTGGAAAAGTCAGTATAAATTCAATCGAGTTCATACCCATTTTTAAGAGAGTTGGAACAATTATGATAAGAAGATAGCAGGTTGGTTACCGTCGATCTTCTTTGGATAAAACCATGCTGTTGATTGCAAATAATATTTTTTGTGTAAAAAGAGAGGCAGTCACAAGCAACTTGTTCAAAGAGTTTAGGAATGCATGAGAGTTTGGAAATGGGTCTATAATTTTTGATATCTATCTTTTCACCCTTTTTAAATACAGGTGTGATGAAGGATTTTTTCCAAAAACAAGGAAATACGCCTGATTTAAATGAGAGCTGGAAGAGATACAGAAGTGGATACGCTATTACAGAACGGCATTTTTTTTAACAGAATTGGCGGTATGGGTATACCATCTGGACCAGAAGAAAAATCATCATGAAGAGATGATAAATACTTTAAAATCTTATCTATGTTAGCAGGTATATTATTAAAATTTACTTGAGAGCAGTTCCGTAAATACGAAAAGTAATTTACGTCAATATTTACGGGGGTATCACTGAAAGAGCTTCGAAAATGAGTCGCAAAGGCATTGCAGATATCGGCAGTATCCTTTAGAGTAGTATCACCGTGAACGAAGTTTGCTGGATAACCGTCCGATTTTTTTTTCGAATTGACAAAGCGCCAGAAACTTTTTGGATCATTTTTGAGAGAAAAACCCATACGGCTAAGATAGTAAGAGTAAAGAGTTTTGGAGAGCATATTGAAGCTTTCAAAAAGACCAATGTACAAATGATGGTCGGCTGTAGAATGCATTTTAATATAAGCTTTCCAGGCTTTATTCCTTTTTTTTTTGCAGAATTTTAAGCTCTTTAGAATACCAAGGCTGACAAAATCTATAATTTTTAAGAATTTTTTGAGGGATAATGTTTTTTACACTATTTTCTAATATTAAGTAAAAACATTTTACTGCATCGTCAATGTTGTCATAAGCTGAAATGTTATGAATTACAGCTCTGGTTAGTTCTTCAGAAAGCAAACCGAAATCCGCTCTCCGGTAGTCGAAGGTATATGAACAGTCATATGTATTACTACGATTATAAAAATCACTACTTAGGTCAAGAAAAATGTCTAAGGGTGGGTGAAAGTCATCTACGTTAGTAATGTCATATTTAGATTTAAGAGCAACAGTACTAACTGCGTCAGATGAAAAGACTAAATCAAGCATGCGATTCATATAGTTCCTGACACAGCTTATTTGCTGTTAGTTCGAAGAAATAATATTATCTAGCATCCGAAGCTCTTGTTGCGACGAAGTCAGGGAAGCTACTTGAAAAGATCCAGCTTTCGAAGGAACCCAATTTATTTCTGGTAAATTAAAATCGCCAAACAATAATATAAAGTTTTCGGAGCTAGACAATTCAAATACATGATTTAAGACCAAAGACAGCTCAGTATAAGCTGAAATAGAACTCATAGGAGGAATATAAACGTTGACACCATAAATACTATTTGATTGTACGGACAATTTGACACACAATACTTCTATTGTCAAGTCGAACGGAAAAGTTATTTGGGAGGACATAAAAGTATTTCTTATAGAAATTAAAGCACCACCTCCCACATCTTCTGGCTTTTCATAGCGTCGGTCTTTACGATAAACAGAGATTTCTTGGCTAAAAAGCTCAGTGTCCATATGACTTGAATTAAGCCAGGTTTCTGTCAAAACAAATATATCATGCGAGAAAATATGAGAGTTTAGGTAGAGATTTTAATTGATTGATATTTTTGTACAAAGCCCTCTAACATTCTGGTGGAAGAGGATAAGTCTACTTAGTTTTTTGGAAAAGACTGTGGTTCAGGTACCTTCTTATCTTTCTTGCGAACTGAGAACTCTTTTACGAGAGTACCAGTAGACCAAGATTTAATAGTCAATATAGAATCAGAGAGAGAAGCAGGGGTTACCAACTTATGGTGAAGAAAAAGAACAATCTGGATTGGAGACCATATGGTGATTACCGCAGATTAAACGCTGCCACGGTACCGGATCGACATCCGATCCAGACATCCAAGACTTCTACATGAACGTTCACGGCTGCAAAAATTTTTCAAAGCTCCACATCGTGAGAGCATATCACTTGATCCCAGTTGTACCAGAAGACATTCACAAAACTGCATTAACAACTCCTTTCAGTCTGTTCGAATGGCTCCGAATGCCTTTAGGCCTACGCAACGCAGCGCAAACATTTCAGCGTTTCATGAACGAGGTGTGTTTAGGATTGTGTTCAGATCAGAAATAATCTTAAAAAATTTACATAAATTATAACAGGCCCTTAGCTCTACTAATTTCACGATGCCTGAACGATGAATTTTTTTTTTTGTTACGTTGGCATCTTGCTTTTTTCGCCGTCTTCCCGTCATCGCATTGCATCGCTGTGGCTACTTCATTATTCGTTTGGCAGCCACCAATTTATCAAGTCGCCTTTTGCTTTTCATGAAACAATAAAATTATCTTAAACCTAAAAGTATAATATTTGAATCAATTAAAATTAACAGAAAATCAAAGAAAAGGAATCAACAAGTGTAAAATAAACGAAAGAACAATAAAGAAACAATACAGTACAATCAAGAAATCAACTTGCCATATCATCTTTTTTATTTTTTCTCTGGATTCCATTGGGGAATCTACACATGGTCCTTCGAGCCGGATGCAAAAAATCGAGCGTTTTCTTGGGAATTTCACACATGCTTTCGTGGGTGCATGTGCGCAGACATAATCATCGTGCTGCACAGCCACTCTAAAGATATCATCATCGTAGTCGCGCCAGACATAATCATCGTTCTGCACCAAAAGCGCCAAACATCATCAGCGCTCCCGCAGTGCTTACCGTGTGCAGATATAATCATCGTTCTGCACCAAATGCACCAAATTATTATCGGCGCTACCATCAGCATCATCGCAGTTCTCATCGTCATCGGAGTCATCATCAGCACAATCGCAGTTCTCATCGTCATTGGAGTCATCATCAGTATCATCGTATTTCTCACCAACATCGGAGTCATCATCACCATCATCGTAGTCAACATAACAAGGAGAAATAATCCTTTTTATAAATTTTTTTGTAAAAGGTACGTTTTATACTTTCATTTTTGGTGCATTATATATTATAGACATATATATATATATTATGCGTATTGCAACAGAAGTTGGCCCTATCACACCAAAAGCGATATTCAGCAATCCCAAAGATACCCAGGAACACAGGAATCCCTGCAGGAACCTATGGGTAGTGTGACAGGTTGTTCAACTAGCTATGCGCGGGTAGACATGCTTGCGTAATTCACGAAAAACTAGCTCGTCGGTGGGGTGGTATCTTGCGCAGGCTGTCAAAGTGTCATTCAGTTCTCCTAAACTAAACAAAATAATATCAAAAAAAAACTTAACCTCAAACAAAAGGAAACTAACAGATGGTAACGGTTCCCTTGAGTGTTGCCCTCCTACTATCCATATATCAAAATAATAATGGATAATCCTTGGCTTTTGCTCCACTCGATTATTCTTGCAAAAGCCCCTAAAGTAATAAGTGAACCTTTACTGGATCACTCTCTCATCACTACACTCACACCTTGATTCACTGTCCCAGACTAACACAAACAAGATCTAGATATTCATCTTAAGAGGGGAAAACTATCTCAAATAAAAAGAAGGATTTATGTAGATAAACTTTATTCATTGCGATAAGCTTTAAGAGAGTTTCATTAAATTTTCAATTTATGTTTGATTTTAGAATTCACGAAAATTTTAAATAAAAGCAATATAAATATATATCTAAAAGGTATCAATTATGGTTCGCTCAAATGTTATTATATTATAGACAAAGAGATAATAAAAAAAATTAAAAGACTCACCTTATTATAATCAAAACATGTAAAAAACTACCGTGTATCAATAAATAATTCATTCGCGCAGCATCAGTGGTGTCTCAATTTGTTGTGCACAGCAGATTGGATCGCCGACGCTGCGCTCTAGCTTAATGTGATTAAGGAATCAAAGAGACAGGTTTAAAAAAAAAAAATACAAATAAACGAGCTTAACAATAACAAATAAATGGAAAAAAAGTACTTAGCTTTCTTAAAGAGACAAAAAAAGGGAATTAAAGAAAAAAAAAAAATTGCACAGATTTTGTTTTGATAACGATTGTGTTGTGTTGTGGTAAATGCTGTTGCTGAGGCTATCGCTGCTGTTGATGGTGATGATGATCGGGTGGATTGTTGAAATGAAGTTCACGTTGAGTTTCACGTGTAATGTAACTTTCGGGCGCATGTACATATATGTGCGTTGTATTTGTGATGGCTACCTGAACGTGATTAATTAAAATTTCGTGTAGCTTTGCACCAATTGCATGATGTATGTAATTACAGGTGTTGAAATTTTAAGAGCACAGTTTAACAATATTCAATGAATATTACTCTGCCAGATGAATGTTTTATGATATTTTTTCCTTTTCTTTATCTTTTTAGGTATTAAGTTTCAAATGAAGAAGCGCGGAGATTATGTACGATGTCCAAGGCTATCGCTTTGTGATAAGCACTTGCAGTACCAAGTGTATGTGATAATTCACTGAATAGATTTTTGGTGCAGTTTTGTCACGTGTGTTTGAATGTATGTTGGTTGGATTTCTGGTGGTTGAACATATGGAGCTTGATTTTTGTTGGTTGAATTTCTGTAAGCTTGATTTATGGTTGGTTGAATTTCTGGAAACTTTTGGTGGTGTCTCAATTTGTTGTGCACAGCAGATTGGATCGCCGACGCTGCGCTCTAGCTTAATGTGATTAAGGAATCAAAGAGACAGGTTTAAAAAAAAAAATACAAATAAACGAGCTTAACAATAACAAATAAATGGAAAAAAAGTACTTAGCTTTCTTAAAGAGACAAAAAAAGGGAATTAAAGAAAAAAAAAAAATTGCACAGATTTTGTTTTGATAACGATTGTGTTGTGTTGTGGTAAATGCTGTTGCTGAGGCTATCGCTGCTGTTGATGGTGATGATGATCGGGTGGATTGTTGAAATGAAGTTCACGTTGAGTTTCACGTGTAATGTAACTTTCGGGCGCATGTACATATATGTGCGTTGTATTTGTGATGGCTACCTGAACGTGATTAATTAAAATTTCGTGTAGCTTTGCACCAATTGCATGATGTATGTAATTACAGGTGTTGAAATTTTAAGAGCACAGTTTAACAATATTCAATGAATATTACTCTGCCAGATGAATGTTTTATGATATTTTTTCCTTTTCTTTATCTTTTTAGGTATTAAGTTTCAAATGAAGAAGCGCGGAGATTATGTACGATGTCCAAGGCTATCGCTTTGTGATAAGCACTTGCAGTACCAAGTGTATGTGATAATTCACTGAATAGATTTTTGGTGCAGTTTTGTCACGTGTGTTTGAATGTATGTTGGTTGGATTTCTGGTGGTTGAACATATGGAGCTTGATTTTTGTTGGTTGAATTTCTGTAAGCTTGATTTATGGTTGGTTGAATTTCTGGAAACTTTTATTTCGGTAAGCTTGAAATTATGGTGCTTTAATTTATGTAACCTTGCCGGTGGTGAAGCAATTCCCTTTGTAATCGAAAGATTACAGCAGGAATGGCTGAATGGGTTGGCGTTGTCTTCTCTCTTCTTTACCTGTTTAAAAAAAAAAAAAATGGCACTATGCTAACAGCTCAATTGGTATGAGATGGCTGTAATTTGGTTAAAGCTAGTTAAACTCAAGACTGCCCTTTTTTATCTTTTAATTTTTTATAAATACCTTACAAGCACTACGTTATTGGTTATGGGACCACGAGGTTAAGTTCTGTAGAAGAGGTCTACCACCGGCAAGAGTCAAAGTCAGAAAGAAAGATCGAGTAATTATTTGCCAAGAATAGCCGGGTCCATTCACAATTTCTTGCAAAGGAGGAAATGGATTTTGTTTCGTTGAGTTTAACTTGACATTTGATCAGCTGTGGAGCAGATCAATCACCTACGGAATTCCGTATGTCTAGTGTTCGTAAATTCATAATTTTTTTATTGCGTTTATTTTTATGGTGGTATAAGTTAATGGGCAAGGTAGATTGGTCCCCAACACATCCCCAACACAAAAAGCACCTCAACAGCTTTGACAAAAGGAAAAGTCTGTTGAGTGAAAAAGGACCAGAGGAATTAAAGAATTCTGGCATCTAAAATGAGTTATATAGCTTTTAGCTTCATGTTCTTATATCTTTTGCGTGAAAAATTCCCAGAATTTTGCCATGCATGTCCTCAAGTTCATAAAGACTATTTTCGTGAATTGCTTTTATTTTAGCTTGCACAAATTTTGGACTGAGTTTGGCGTTGAACTTCTAGGCAGCATCACTAAGAACAAAATTTCGTTTCATAACTACCTGTCCAACTTTATAGGTGACATTCTTAGGTCTGGTATTATATGTGTGCTCATATTGATTATGTGCCTTTTCTAGGGAATCTTTGAGATGTCTATGAAGTATATTCATCTGTGAGGATTTGGGCAAAATATCATACTCAGGGTTGTTCAAATCATTTAACTTTCGTAGCAAAGCATAGTCTGAGCCATGTTCAATTTTGGTGTGTCCGAATAATGCTTCATGCGGCGACATGCCGATTGCCAAATAGACTGCGGAACGAAAAGCCGATGTGATTGAGACAAGTGATTATCCCAATTAGTATGATGTGGTCCTAAATATGACCGAATGGCTGAAAGAATGGACCTATTAACGCGCTCACTCGCGTTTGCCTGCGGTGAGTAAGCAGCTGTTCTGACGTGTTTAACTCCATATCTCGTGAGAAATTTTGTAAACTCCTTTCCCGTGAACTGTTTCCCATTGTCAGATAACACCGACTCTGGTACTCCAAATGTTTCGAAAACTTGTTCTTCGAGAAACTTTATGGCCACTACACTTGTAGCTTTTCTCAATGGTGAAATAAAGACAAATTTTGTCAATTGGTCAAGACGTATAATAATAAACGTATTTCCAGATTTTGAGCGTGGGTAGGGTCCAAGGAAATCGATGAAGAGATGTTGGAAAGGCATGTCTACCACAAAAGCTTTAAGAATTGGCAGTCTGAGAATTGAATTCGGGGCTTTTGACGATTTGCAGACTATACAGTTTGCGACGAACGCTTTAACTTGAGCCGTCATATTAGGCCAGTAAAAACGCTCAGAAGAACCAAATGGTTGGTCAGCGAAGATGGAATCCAAAGCTTCCAAACGAGGTCGTCATCTCTAGGATCCCCCGTGCAACATTTTACTTTTTTGTATACGAAATTTTCAGAGACAACCAGGTCAGGTAGCTGTCCATTGTTTTCCTCGATTGTTTTGATCAAATTGACATATTCATCCGACTTGAATGCCGGATCTTTCAAATCAATCGATAGCACATCCGTAAGGTTCGCGTTATGTGTCGAATCAGGTACGATTCCATCAACTGCATACACTCTAAATAGAGCGTCTGGAACGACATTTTGCGTGCTCTTCCGGTGCTCTATCTCAAAAGAATATCTTTGAAGTCGGAGACTCCAATGAGCTTACCGTCCACTTAGGTCCTTCTGATTCATGAGCCCCTTCAAGCTCGCATGATCAGTTACGATTTTAAATTCTTGACCTCCCACTTAAGACCGAAACTTTTCAACTCCCTTAACTGCTGTTAAGCACTCCAACTCAGTGACGCTATAGTTTCGTTGAGCCGTGTTTAGCTTATGCGAGAAATAATAGATAGGCCTTTCAACCCACTCTTCATCTTTCTTGCATAAGACCGAACCTATTCCAGAAGTAGATGCGGCGCATAAAATAACAAAAGGCTTTTTGAAATTTGGGTTGACTAGTATGGGAGCTGTGGTTAAGGCAGTTTTCAGTTCCTCGAATGCCGCTATTACCTCTGGACCAAATACAAAAGATGTTCCCTTTTTCAAGGTATCGGTTATGGGTGTGGCAATGGATGAATAATCTTTTACAAAGCGCCTGTACCATCCCGATAATCCTAAACACCTTCGCACTTGTCTCGGTGTCTTAGGAACTGGAAATTCCTTAATGGCCGAAACTTTGTCAGGATCTGTTGGCATCCTCCTTCTACTATGAAACCTAAATATTTTAATTGCTTAAAACAAAATTTGGACTTAGCAAGGTTTATTGTAAGTCCTGCTGAACTAAGGAGTGATGCTAGCCCACGGAGAATATTAAGGTGTTCTTCAAAGGTTCCCGAAACTATCAAGAGGTCGTCCAAATAAAATAATACATTTTCTCTTAACCTGTGCGGAACCACCTTATCCATCAATCTGCACAAACGTTGAGCCGCGCTGCAAAGACCAAAAGGCATCACTGTATACTGATACAAAGGTCTACCAGGCAGAGCAAATGCAGTCTTTTCTCGTGACGATCTCTCCAACGGAATTTGCCAAAAGGCGTCTTTCATATCCACGCTGGATATAAAGTGCGTATCTGGAAGACGACTTAGCAACCCCTCCATATGACCAAATGGATAGGCGTCGTTTTTGGACACTTGGTTCACTTTCCGGGAATCAAGGCAAAGGCGATTTTTTCCCGGTTTTCGCACCAAAACAACCGGAGAGCACCAAGCACTGTGGCTCTCTTCAATGACACCAAGACCGAGCATCCTATCCAGTTCCTCATACATAAAATTTTGCACCGCTGGAGAAACCGGGTAGTGCCTTTTTTTGATAGATTTGGTATCCCCCGTATCAATTACGTGTTCTTCAAGTGTAGTTCGCCCAAGTCCAAGCTTGGCAGATGATGGAAATAAGTTTATGACATTCTCCAATTGTTTGGACTGATCCCTTGATAACTCGTGAATGGATCTTCCGAGTTCGGAATATATCCGGACGAAATCTCAGAAATAATTTGAGGTGCAATCTCAAACAATTTCCAAAAATTAACCCCCAGATATAACAGTTGCCTTAATGAAGGAACTGAAAACAAAGTAATCTCCTTCGAGATTCCTTTATACGTTATGTCGGTTTTAATCTCTCCCACAATCGGTTGTGATTGACCACTAGCGGTTCTAATTTTTGATTTAAATGGTCTGTATTCGACATTAGCATTTTTCAAAAGATCTAGACATTCACAACTTAAGCAACTCACACTTGCACCGCTGTCAAGAAGTCCAAGCATCTGTTAACCAAAGACAGTAACGTTTGTGTATGGTATCGGATCATCAATGTTACAAAGGCTTGAAACTTTAATCTTGTTTTGAACTTCTTTCTTTTTTCGAAAGCGTTCTCGAAGCTTAATTTTATGTTTTGGAGGTTTGCAATTGAAAATTCTACACCGAACATCATAATAATTTAACAACCTCTCGTGAAGAGACTTTGGTTGTGTTTTAGTTGAAATTTGCTTTATGGATTTTTCAAGATTCTTTAAATCATTTGTTCTAAGTTCGTTCTCTTTGTTTGGTTCGGTAATCTCTTGAATATCTGTTTCATTTTGAAAGAAAGATGGATTTTTAAACTCATGTTTACTATTTGTACTACATTGTAAAATTGTAACGCTGGGAATTCTCTGTAAGTCAGGTGTACCCGCAAAAGTAGGTGCAGATTGGTTATCAATGACTGATAAAGGCTTTAATATTTCTTCTGGTTCTTTTCTACAGGACAAAACTCCCTGGTTCTCGATTCGCCCTGTGCTTGGTTTCCCGAACATTTAACACACTCGGGTGTGGTTGTGTCGAGTCCACATTTAAAGCAAAACAGTTTTCTTTGTGGGCTGGGACAGTTAACGAACGAATGACCTTTAATTCTGCAGTTCCAACAAACATAAAGCGACTGATCTCGTTTGGGAAATGAATTTCTAAGGGCGTTTATTTCGAACTCTTGTGGATCATCTTGTTCAAATTCGAGTTCGTTGACTCGTCCTTTAAAGTTTAACTGAGAAAATTGCTTATTTCGCATACTATAACTTTGAAGGACATACTTTTCTATGTTTGTTTGATTATTTCCTTAGAAGTCTTAGGGTTTCGAAGGCGAGTATTCATCTGAATTATGGCGTTGTAAAAATCATCGAAGCTCTCGTTATGAGCTTGTCTCCTATCAAACATTTTTCTTGATAGCTCAGAATCGGGTTCTAAGCTTCGATATTGCTCGATTATTGCAAACTGAAGGCTTTGCCAATCTAATAATGGATGAGATTTAAGATACAACCAATACCAATCTTCAACTCGACCTGCGATAAACAAGTGAAAATTGAGGAAGATATCTTGCCACGAAGCTCCATAACACTCTTTCAACCTGTTAAGACGAAAGATGAAATCGTCGACAGTCATATTCTTGTTATCAAATTTTAAACCCAATTTATGGAATTCAAACTTTTTCATGGGTTACTTCGTGAAGAAGTTGTACGTTCATTAGACATATCTTGATTAATGTTTAAAGCATTAAGTTGTGAAATAAAATTCTGGGTACTTTCACTTATAGCAGCGGGTGGTTCAGGTAAGTTATTATAGGCGTTTTCCGCGTTTGGAACAAGCGGTCTGGGAAGACGTCTGTTGCCTGTACTTTGAGATTGTGGACGTCTATTGACATCGTATTCTTCTGAATTTACCTGAGGAGTATTAGCTGAAAGAGCCTGCCTAATTGTCTCAGCAACTTTTTCTAACGTTATTTGTCTTTCTCTTTCTATTTCCTGTTGCAAGTTTATCAAATCAGTAGTACTAGCCACACCTATAGCAGCAGTTACTACTTGTTGAATGTGCTCAGTTAATGTTGTATTTACAGGAAATTGTTGGTTTACATTCGAACAACTCGCTCCGTCTATATCATTTGCGTAAGAAATATTTACACTGTTTGATTCTATAATCGAAGGACTAGCTTGGTTTTGACTTTGTTGGTAGTTTGAAGTTATTTATATTAATTGGAGGGTTACTTTTCTTACTTGAGCGGCCACTTTGGCCACTTCTTAGCCTATTAGAAGCCATATTTGTATTTTTTTTTTTTTAACGATAAGCAAATTATTCAAAAAAAGAATGCGTAATAATATAAAGAAAATTTCATCAACTAAACAAAAGAATATTCCAAATTATATATTGTTTTTTTATGTGTGTGTGTGGTAAGTGAATGCAATGATGTAATGTTTGATTGTAGTGTAGGTTAAATTTTTTATTTTTTTATACTTATACTTAACTCATAAGAATGATTTAACTACGTTTCTAACGCAACAAAGAAAAAGATTGTAAGCTACATAGATTTTCTCGGTCGTTAAAACTAACTATCATTCTTGAGTCTGTTTGAAAAAAACTTGTTTTCAACACAAACTTCGACGTTTCAATTAATGTATGATTTCATTGACCTCATTTTTTGGTCGTCTGACAAGTTTGTACTGATCACAAGGATTCCATTCTTAAGATGTTATTAAAAGAATTATTGATTTGGAAAACTTAAAATTATGAAAATGCAAATGGGACAAGAATGCGATTATTAGCCGCGTTTTATTATTGATCTGATCCGGATCAGATCATGGGTTTATTAGCGTTACAACAACAAAGCGAAATCTTGCTTTTTAGTTGGATCTATTTTTGTGATCTAAAAATTAGTTCTTCTATTTCACACAAGAGGAGACTTTCCATTGAAAAGTTGGTATCATTTCCAATATTTCCAATAACAACAGTATTGCCACATGAACATTTTTATTTGTATGATATGAAATATATTTTAGATAGATACCGAGAAACTTCACATTTATTCATTTTTGTATAATACATGACATAATGAAAATGTTTTACAAAACAAAACATATATTCGTGAAATTAATAAGAATTACCTAGTGCAAAAAAATATATATTTGACAAAGTGGATGAATATCATTTTGCCCTAAAAAAAAGAACAAAAAATTAACCATTGAAAAAAAAGTTCGTTGGGCAACTCTGCAACTCTTTTGAAATGTCAGTTGAGAGAGCGATTTTCTCACAGCTTCCAACTGGAAGTATGATGATCTAAAGCTGTCTTATTATCAAGATCTGATCCGGATTGGATCATTGTGATAATAAAACGCGGCTATTAGTTACATAATTTAAGAAGTTTTGAAAGGGAGAGAGCTCCGACGCAACATTCGAAGATATGCTCTCAAGGAAAAAAATCTTCCGGTCGTCTGACAAGATCTTCCAAAACCAACAAAAATCAAACTATAAAGCTGTAGATAAAAAATGCGGTTTTCATTCCAAACCGTCAATGCAACTGCAAAGAAGTTGTTTCTTGAACAGATATCTTTCGGACATCGAAAATTTAGTAAAGTAAATATTAGTTTGAACTAATCAGAAATATCGGGTTGTCATTTTCTTACCCCACGTTATGGGCGCCACCTGTGTAACGGAAGTTGGCCCTATCACACCAAAAGCGATATTCAGCAATCCCAAAAATACCCAGGAACACCGGAATCCATGCAGGAATCTCTGGTTAGTGTGACAGGTTGTTCAACTAGCTATGCGCGGGTAGACATGCTTGCGTAATGCATGAAAAACTAACTCGTCGGTCGGTGGGGTGGGATCTTGCGCAGGCTTCTGAACGTCCGTACATAATTAACATGTCTAGAAAAAGTGTCAGTCAATTCTTCTAATCTAAACAAAATAATGTAAAAACTTTAAATTGGATCAATTCTTTTATTAGAATTCTCAATGTAGGTACTTCTACAATATAAATTAATTCAAATTATTGTCTTTCTTTAACTAACACCTTTCACGATCGAACGTCTAATAAAGAATGGAATTGTTTTGAGAATGAACGTTCCTGTCTTTATTCAGTAAAGGTCCTAAAGGAATTGGAACCCTCATCGACTGGGGATGTTATAGGACCTTCGTCAAACGGGGATGTTATAGATTCGGCCATCCTAACGTTTTCGTCGTCCTCGTCGAAATCTATGTCGAGTTCAATAAATTTCTTAATACAATAGCTTGGGATGGTTTTTGGGTTCGAGGTGCGGAAGGCATTGTCCACGGTGTCATATCTATCGTGAGGAAGTACATTCCCTAGCGTAATGCCCGGGTTGATTGCAGTTGTAACAGCATATTTCAGTTCTTTTCGTGTGAGGGGCATAAGTTGAGTTGAAATTTTTATTTGAATTCGTTGTTTGGCTTGTACCTGGTTTTGGTCGGGAACTTTTTCTGATAGTGTCACATAATTTAATTTTCTCCACGAGATCTGGAATGTCCTTGAGGTCACTAGTTGCTAGGTTTGCACTCATCTCGCGATCGTTCAGTCCAGTTAGAATATATTGTATGATGGATTTGTCTGTCAGGTTTATTCTCTTTCCCAGCATATTAATTTCGAAGCAATAATTTTCGATGCTTTCATCTGACCGTCGCACTCTTTTAATAAGCTCTTGATGAATCTCCAGCTCATTGTATCGGTTCGGAAAGTTAAACTTCCATCCTTTAACCAGTTTTTCAGAGGATATTGTGGATTCTTGTAACGTATCCCACCAAAACTTCGCTGGTCCCAGCAATTTAGAGGCAGCTGCCATCAAGAGAGGTTTTTCTTCCCATCCGTAAACTTTTCTTAGATTCTCAACACGAGTAACCCATCCTTCAGCTGACATCGATGTTATTTCACTGGGTGAAAACGAAGGAATTGTGTCTGCAATTTCTCGAATGCTGCACTGGATTTTATGAGGTTGTGGCTCAGGTGCAGGTGCACTTGATCTAGAAAGCAATGCTAAACTTTCTTGTAGCCGTCTATCTTGAGCCAAAAGCTGCCGCTCTTTTGCTATTAGGTCTTTTTCACGACGAATTATGTCCCATTCTCTGGCACGAAGCGTTTCATCATCCGAAAGACAGTCAGGAGAGCATTCCCTTAAAACAGGTTGTTGAAAAGTATGTAGCGGTTGTGCGTTGTCGTACTCAAGGATTCGACGAAGCAGATGTGGTTTTGTCCCATTCACAGGCAAATCACGCTTAATTAGTTCTTCTCGCAGTTCTTTAATTGTTTAACTGTCCATAATGAGCTTTTAGATAAGTATATATCCAGTTGAAAATCTTGTATTCTAATTTTTAAGTAAATATTTCTTCTTTCCAATACCTGTGAAATAGATTTAAAGCGACATAAATACAATACCTTACTTTTATTAACTCAAATGATTCCACACATTACGCTATTACACCGGACGCATGCCCAATCAATTCGAAAACAAACTGTTGCCATCCGAAGTGTTCCAAATTACCATTCCATTCACCGTCTTAAATTTTCAAATAAAGCTTCTAGAACAATTGCAACAACATTTTGTTCATTTGCACACCAAACAACATTCTCTATTCTTGTTTTTCTCGTTCAGCATTTACCACTCAAAGGAAAGAGAGATTCTATGGACTAAAATATCCCAACTCCAAAAAGTAAAACAACTTTCTTTTTCTTTTATCTCTACCGCTCAATGGAAAGAGATGTTCTATGAACTAAAACTTCCAAATTCCAATGGGTAAAAGAGACAACAACCACAACGTGAATGACGTAATAGCCTCTTAGCAACAGCTCATAATTTGAATTTTATTTGAATGTTCTATGAACTAAAACTTCCAAATTCCAACGAGCAAAAGAGACAACACACACAACGTGAATGACGTAATAGCCTCATAGCAACAGCTTATATTTTTAATTTTCTGAAAATTTTATCACATGAACTAATCTGAAATAACTGGAACGAACATGCATCCAATGAATCAAATTATGCACAATAATTGGAATCAACTCAAAACAACTAGAATCATAATTTGTAAACCAAAATATAATTTAGTCCTTATTCTTTCTTTTGTAGTAAAACTTTCCCATAGAACTTTACTTCTTGCCAAGTCTCTTTAATTTGGTAAATCCCACTTCTGATTTTGTAAAAACTTTAAATTGGATCAATTCTTTTATTAGAATTTTCAATGTAGGTACTTCTACAATATAAATTAATTCAAATTATTGAACGTCTAATAAAGAATGGAATTGTTTTGAGAATGAACGTTCCTGTCTTTATTCAGTAAAGGTCTTAAAGGAATTGGAACCCTCATCGACTGGGGATGTTATAGGACCTTCGTCAAACGGGGATGTTATAGATTCGGCCATCCTAACGTTTTCGTCGTCCTCGTCGAAATCTATGTCGAGTTCAATAAATTTCTTAATACAATAGCTTGGGATGGTTTTTGGGTTCGAGGTGCGGAAGGCATTGTCCACGGTGTCATATCTATCGTGAGGAAGTACATTCCCTAGCGTAATGCCCGGGTTGATTGCAGTTGTAACAGCATATTTCAGTTCTTTTCGTGTGAGGGGCATAAGTTGAGTTGAAATTTTTATTTGAATTCGTTGCTTGGCTTGTACCTGGTTTTGGTCGGGAACTTTTTCTGATAGTGTCACATAATTTAATTTTCTCCACGAGATCTGGAATGTCCTTGAGGTCACTAGTTGCTAGGTTTGCACTCATCTCGCGATCGTTCAGTCCGGTTAGAATATATTGTATGATGGATTTGTCTGTCAGGTTTATTCTCTTTCCCAGCATATTAATTTCGAAGCAATAATTTTCGATGCTTTCATCTGAGCGTCGCACTCTTTTAATAAGCTCTTGGTGAATCTCCAGCTCATTGTATCGGTTCGGAAAGTTAAACTTCCATCCTTTAACCAGTTTTTCACAGGATATTGTGGATTCTTGTAACGTATCCCACCAAAACTTCGCTGGTCCTAGCAATTTAGAGGCAGCTGCCATCAAGAGAGGTTTTTCTTCCCATCCGTAAACTTTTCTTAGATTCTCAACACGAGTAACCTATCCTTCAGCTGACATCGATGTTATTTCACTGGGTGAAAACGAAGGAATTGTGTCTGCAATTTCTCGAATGCTGCACTGGATTTTATGAGGTTGTGGCTCAGATGCAAGTGCACTTGATCTAGAAAGCAATGCTAAACTTTCTTGTAGCCGTCTATCTTGAGCCAAAAGCTGCCGCTCTTTTGCTATTAGGTCTTTTTCACGACGAATTATGTCCCATTCTCTGGCACGAAGCGCTTCATGATCCGAAAGGCAGTCAGGAGAGCATTCCCTTAAAACAGGTTGTTGAAAAGTGTGTAGCGGTTGTTTGTTGTCGTACTCAAGGATTCGACGAAGCAGATGTGGTTTTGTCCCATTCACAGGCAAATCACGCTTAATAAGTTCTTCTCGCAGTTCTTTAATTGTTTTACTGTCCATAATGAGCTTTTAGATAAGTATATATCCAGTTGAAAATCTTGTATTTTAATTTTTAAGTATATATTTCTTCTTTCCAATACCTGTGAAATAGATTTAAAGCGACATAAATACAATACTTTACTTTTATTAACTCAAATGATTCCACACATTACGCAATTACACCGGACGCATGCCCAATCAATTCGAAAATACCCTGTTGCCGTCCGAAGTGTTCCAAATTACCATTCCATTTACCGTCTTAAATTTTCAAATAAAGCTTCTAGAACAATTGCAACAACATTTTGTTCATTTGCACACCAAACAACATTCTCTATTCTTGTTTTTCTCGTTCAGCATTTACACCTCAAAGGAAAGAGAGATTCTATGGACTAAAATATCCCAACTCCAAAAAGTAAAACAACTTTCTTTTTCTTTTATCTCTACCGCTCAATGGAAAGAGATGTTCTATGAACTAAAACTTCCAAATTCCAATGGGTAAAAGAGACAACAACCACAACGTGAATGACATGAACTAATCAGAAATAACTGGAACGAACATGCATCCAATGAATCAAATTATGCACAATAATTGGAATCAACTCAAAACAACTAGAATCATAATTTGTAAACCAAAATATAATTTAGTCCTTATTCTTTCTTTTGTAGTAAAACTTTCCCATAGAACTTTACTTCTTACCAAGTCTCTTTAATTTGGTAAATCCCACTTCTGATTTTGTAAAAACTTTAAATTGGATCAATTCTTTTATTAGAATTCTCAATGCAGGTACTTCTACAATATAAATTAATTCAAATTATTGTCTTTCTTTAACGGTCGAACGTCTAATAAAGAATGGAATTGTTTTGAGAATGAACGTTCCTGTCTTTATTCAGTAAAGGTCCTAAAGGAATTGGAACCCTCATCGACTGGGGATGTTATAGGACCTTCGTCAAACGGGGATGTTATAATAATATCAAAAAAAACTTAACCTCAAACCACAGGAAACTAACAGATGGTAACGGTTCCCTTGAGTGTTGCCCTCCCACTATCCATATATCAAAATAATAATGGATAATCCTTGGCTTTTGGTTCACTCGATTATTCTTGCAAAAACCCCTAAAGTAATAAGTGAACCTTTACTGGATCACTCTCTCATCACTACACTCACACCTTGATTCACTGTCCCAGACTTACACAAACAAGATCTAGATATTCATCTTAAGAGGGGAAAACTATCTCAAATAAAAAGAAGGATTTGTTTCATTTTTATAAGTTCTTAACTTATGTAGATAAACTTTATTCATTGCGATAAGCTTTAAGAGAGTTTCATTGAGATTTCATTAAATTTTCAATTTATGTTTGATTTTAGAATTCACGAAAATTTGAAATAAAAGCAATATAAATATATATCTAAAAGGTACCAATTATAGTTCGCTCAAATGTTATTAATTATTATATTATAGATAAAGAGATAATAAAGAAAACAAAAAGACTCACCTAATTATAATCAAAACATGTAAGAAACTACCGTGTATCAATAAATAATTCATTCGCGCAGCATCCGTGGTGTCTCAATTTGTTGTGCACAGCATATTGAATAGTACCCTTGTATAAAGAAACTATTGTAATATCACTTTCCAATATTTTTTATTAACATTGTTCGTCACTAGGGTGCGCCAACACCGGCGGAGCAGCTGTTATGCTCATGGTGGAATGGGCGCGTTCGAGAACCTATCGGATAGCCTATCTCGGATAGCCGTATCTTGGATACCTTTTTGAACGATCCAGATATCTTTTCCCAGATAGCTGCAGAAAACATCTGTGAAATATTTAAATTCGACTTTTGAAAACTGAAAAACATTCAAAATATCGTTGCTAGACGATTATAACTAAGTTTTTTTCGATTTCCCATACGTTGTAAAAGACTCTTATGCTAAAATAAATGCACACCAAAACAAAAAATCAACATGAAAAGAAATAAAAATAAATTTTCTATATGTTTGTATCAGCTGTTCGCTAAGGTATCTGAGGTATACCGAAAATTCACAGATAACTTTGGTTTCTCTATTTGCCAGAAATAAAATGAAATGCTTAACACGTAAACAACAACAACAAGCTATCCGGATACCATTCTCGAACGCAACCAATGTATCACTTTAGGTGAGCATTTCCTAGGGGTTAGAAAGTAATGTTATTTGCATCCTACTCTTACCTCCTGCTGTTGAAAATAGGCTTGTGGAACACATTGGAAATTTTGTGGACCAATTTCGACTTCCAAGCTCCGAAAAAAATATTGGAAAGTGATAGTTTTATACGATATATATACAAGGATAGTACCTAGCTTTCGCCTTGTATATATATCGTATAGTACTATCACTTTCCAAAATTTTTTTCGGAGCTTGGAAGTCGAAAGTGGTCCACAAAATTTCCAATGTGTTCCACAAGCCTATTTTCAAGAGCAGGAGGTAAGAGTAGGATGCAAATAACAACGTTTAAATTTCATCATATATGCATTACTTTCTAACCCATAGGAAATGCTCACCTAAAGTGATACATTCCACCATGAGCATAACAGCTGCTCCGCCGGTGTTGGCGCACCCTAGTGACGAACAATGTTAATAAAAAATATTGGAAAGTGATATTACTATAGTTTCTTTATACAAGGGCTTTCGTAAAGAGACAAAAAAAGGGAATTAAAGAAAAAAAAAAATTTGCACAGATTTCGTTTTGATAACGATTGTGTTGTGTTGTGGTAAATGCTGTTGCTGAGGCTATCGCTGCTGTTGATGGTGATGATGATCGGTTGAATTGTTGAAATGAAGTTCACGTTGAGTTTCACGTGTAATGTAACTTTCGGGCGCTTGTACATATATGTGCGTTGCATTTGTGATGGCTACGTGAACGTGATTAATTAAAATTTCGTGTGGCTTTGCACCAATTGCATGAAGTATGTAATTACAGGCGTTGAAATTTTAAGAGCACAGTTTGACATGTAATTGTCTACGTTTGAAAATATATAACTTTAGAATTTTTCCGGGAGAAAGATCTTCTAAAATAAAAACACACCAAAATTCACTTTTAACCACTTTGACTTTGTATTTCGATTTGTATTAAGAATTTTAGTCATATGACTTTGTATACAGTAGCAACATTAATTTTAGTATACAAGATTCTATGTTTTTGTTTACAATTCTTTTTGACGTATATGTTTGTGGACTGTATTTGCTCTGTTTATTTTAATGTTTATTTATGTAATTTTCAATATTCAGTTCGTTTCCGAACATTCTCCCGCCTCCGAAAGTTGTAAGTCTGCAGCATGTATGAAGCACCCTATTCGATGTTGAACTGCAATACCGACGGACGTTGTGTAGTGTTCGTCACTAGATGGCCTCTGACATTTACGATGATGATATAAATACCAATTACCAACTGATGAGTGGTTATCTTCTTCTTTCTCATTGTTTACATGGAAATAGATAGATGAATAATTAGTACAGTACAAGAAACATAAAAGAACAATACGAGGGAATAGTACAACAGATACAACAAAAGACACCCAAAAATGTCGCCTTTCATTTTTACTCATACGGTATAGGTTGTATCGTATACATGCGTGAGTTGTTTTTACTATTTTCTCCCATTGACTTTGAGTCGCAGTGTTGTAGCTTGTAGGTATACGCTCGTTCTTCCGTTGTTTCTTTTTGTCTTGCGGCTTACGTAGTAAGAACGTAGATTGTATGTATTGTTGTTCATTCTTCCTCTCATGTATAAATGTGTAATTCGTTTTCGGGTCGTGAGCAAGCATGGTGTCGACATGCTGTGCGAATAATTTAATCGCGAATTTTCAGGTTTTAATTGTACTAATTATTAATTTTAGATTAAATTTGTTTTTCTATTAATGAAGTGTGATTGTGAAAATGTGTATTAAATGGTTCCCGCACTGTGCGGACTAGAAAATGTTCCGAACTCCGATGGATGGATGGATGGATAAATGTTATTATATATGTGTGCCAACCCACATATGAATTGATGAGTGCCCTTTTGTTAATTTTTATTACTTTATTTTCGTTTATGTTCATAGATTTGATAGATTTGTATCGTTTATCATTCGGGAAACATTAATTTTTGATATATATGTTCATATTGTTGTTGTTGTTGTTGTTGTGGGGGCTTTGTCGCGCATTTCCGGCGAGTAATCGATTTTCGCGATCGCGGTTGTGTGTATGTGTGTGTATATGGAAAAATGTTTTTAAAAAGAGAAGTGAATTTGGTCTCTTTCTAGTCGGACATTTTTCGGTTCCGACTAGAACTTTGTTTACAATTTTGCGAGGTAAACAAACGCGTATTATTTCGTGAATTTTTGCGAAATAAATAAAAAGTGTAAGTTACGTGGTGTAAAATGCTTGTAGTGCAATTGCAAGTCATTTTATTGCAATAAAAAAATATGATTGCATTATAAAAGTGGTTGTGAATTTGTGTTTTTTATTGAACCGATATGATTCAAGTGCAGCTCGGCGCGTAGCACAATTATGTTGAATCATTTGTGTACATAATAAGTACATTGATCGTTTTTGATGGCGGTTTTATTAAATTCAGTGAATTTGATTAAATTATAGAATTTTGTGTTTTGTAAATTTTACAGATGAAATTGTGATCTGTAATTTGATTTTGATTGGTTTTTAATACGCGATGTTTTCATCAATTTGACTTTTGTTTTGCCGACGGCTTTTTTTTTGACGTTCGATGTGCTGTCGATGTTTTTCCTTTAAGTTTTGTGGAAGATGTTTAATATCCATTCGAGATTTGTTTGGCTACTTTTAATAAGAATTGTTGATCAATAAAATTATTTAAATATTATATTCGTTTTGCATGCGTTGTGGCAGTGCTTTATTAAATTGAAAATTATAAGTTGAGTTGATAACTTGATGTGCATTGTCGCAGCGTATTCAAATGTTGTTTCAATCAGCTGTATTATGTATTGTGTTTGGTATTAAATAAAGATGAATAAAAATTATAATTTTGTGTATTATTTCTTGAATGTTGAATGTTGTATGGTGTAGTATTAAAGATGAGTTGATTGAAGAATGTAATTCTTTGAATCAATTATGTTGTTCGATTTTCAGGAACGTGTAGATGATCGTGTTTATGAATTTTCAGGTATGTGTTTTCGAAGATCATGGTGATCCTTTTCTTTTTTGAAGAAATGATTCGTTGCAGCAACAAATAAAGATGGGTTGATTGTTGTTTTCAGCTTTGCGTTGGGCTTCAGAATTAAGCCTTATCCAGGGGTTTTGTATAAAGAGAAGATATATTATCCTCGGAGAAGATAATGTTAACAGCAGGTAGGTATGCTGTTGTTGATTCGGTAGAATCCAGGGGCGTTGTATAAGTTTGGGGTTTTTGAATATCTTCAACCATCAGATAAAGTTGGTGTTGATTCTTTTGTTGAATCCAAGGGCGTTGTATTAGGTTCTTAATGATCTTCGAGGAAGATGTGTGATTCAGCAGGTAAAGTCGGTGTTGACTCGTTTGCTGAATCCAGGGGCGATGTGTTTGAAGTTTTCCAGGTATATCTTCGGAAAAGAAATTTAATTCAGCAGGTGTTGACTCGTACTGAGTCCAGGGGCGGTTTATTTTCAGGTTTAGATAAATCTTCGGGGAAGATATATATTTTCAGCAAGAATTGATTCGTACTGATGAATCCAGGGGCGGTAAATTTTCAGGGTTAAAGATAAATCTTCGGGGAAGAAATATGTTTCAGCAGACAGTGATTCGTACTGAATCCAGGGGCGATGTATAATGGGTTTTGGTTGTTAATCTTCAGGGAAGATGTTTTATTAAACGATGGCAGTATGTTCCTTGTGATCGTTGCAAGGAAGACGACAAATTTTTGCGATGGGCCGTTTTAGGGTTCCACTCTGCGTTTTGACGGTGACGACGCGTACAAGACCGTCTGATCCTGCATGTGTTCCTTCAATTCGGCCGAGATTCCAGTAGGTTGGTGGTAGTCGCTCATCCTTGAGCAGAACTAAGTCTCCTAGTCTGGGAACCTCCTTGACTTGCGTCCATTTTGGTCGATGTTGGAGCCGTGAAAGATATTCTGAACTCCATCTTTTCCAGAACCCTTCCGCCAGCGCTTGAACTCGTTTCCATCGGTCGAGATGTGTGACGTTGTTGTTAAGTTCGCCTTGTGGTATGGCATGTAGTGACTCGCCGACTAAAAAGTGCGCAGGGGTTAGCGCATTCAAATCGTCGAAGCTATCGGATAGAGGGCATAGGGGCCTCGAATTCAAACACGCTTCTATTTGTGTTAGAAGCGTTGCGAGCTCCTCAAATGTGAGCCTTTCAGTTCCGACAACTCTTTTTAGGTGGTGCTTGACAGACTTCACACCTGCTTCCCATAAACCACCAAAGTGTGGAGAAGCTGGGGGAATAAAATGCCAATGTGTACCGCGATTTGCAAGTTTTTCTGCTATCTCATTCCAATCATGCGTGGCTTCTTTTAACATTTTTGCTAATTCGTTGTTAGCACCGACGAAGTTGGTTCCACAGTCGCTGTAAACCTGTTGACAGCTTCCTCTTCTTCCAGTAAAACGATGAAATGCTGCCAAAAACGCTTGGGTTGTCAGATCTGACACGACTTCCAAGTGAATGGCCTTTGTTGAAAGACAGATGAACACTGCAAAGTATCCTTTTAATATCCTAGCTCCGCGTGCTTTCCAGCTTTTGATCTCGATGGGACCAGCATAATCGACGCCGGTATGGCTGAAAGGTCGAGACATTTGAACTCTAGCAGCAGGTAAGTTTCCCATCAGCTGTTGCATTTCTGATGCCTTTTGCCGGTAGCAAGAAGTGCACCTGTGCAGTTGATACTTCACACTCCTTCTTATCTGTCCGATCCAGTATCGTTGGCGGATATAACTGATCATCTGCTGGATGCCGCCATGCAGAGTGTTTTTGTGGGCGTCTCTAACAACCAGACTTGTAAAGTGGTGGTTGTTCTGCAGCAATATGGGGTGTTGCGCTTCATAAGCGAGGAGAGAGTTCTCTAAGCGTCCTCCAACTCTTAATATCCCGTTTGCATCGAGAAATGCGTTTAACGCACTATGTGATTTGGGAATCTAGGATGTATCCGCGATTTGTTGGATCTCCGTCTTAAACATCTCCTTCTGCGCTGTCTTGACGACGACAATGCGCGCTGCTTCCAGTTCACTTGGGGTAAATGGACCCACATTAGCTCCCAACTTACGACGACATTTAGCCACAAAACGAAGACAGGTAGCGACGACTCGAACGAGCTTGAGAAGACTCGAACAGTCATATATGGTTTGCAATATATTGTCGCTGTGGTTGACCCGAATGCTAAGTACCTTCACAGTACGCTGCTCCTCTTCCGTTTCATTATCAACAGGTTGATGTGGGATATCGAAGACCCATCGATGACGAAGAAATTCTGGACCCTTCCACCATGACTCCAATGAATTCAGTTCCGACGGAAACACACCTCTGGACGCCAGATCGGCTGGGTTATGATGCGTTGCAACATGTCCCCAGCAATCGATCCCCACTAGCCGCTGGATCTCTGACACTCGGTTGGACACGAACGTTGTCCATCTAGCGGGAGTGGCCTTTATCCAGGCGAACGCAATCGTTGAATCCGTCCAGGCATACGTTTTGAAATCGGGGATGGCCAAAACTTCTTTGGTGTACTGCATCAATTGCGCCAAAACTACAGCACCACAAAGCTCCAAACGGGGAAGAGTAATCGTCCGCTGATTTGGTGCTACTTTCGTCTTCGACAAAAGCAGGTTGACATGGATGTTGTCATCGCTATCCAAAACTCGAACGTACACCGCTGCTCCGAAAGCCTTCATCGACGCATCACAGAAACCGTGCAATTCTATCGCCTTGTTGTTCTTACTCATCTGGGTCCATCGTGGAATTCGAAGCTGCTCGATCTGAGGAAGTTCTCGATGAAAAGCTTCCCAGTCTTTCCTCAACGCTGGTGGAATTGGATCATCCCAATCACAGCCGATTTCCCAGAGTCTCTGCATCATAAGTTTTGCCGTGATGATGCACGGCGATATCCAGCCAAGTGGGTCGAACAATTTGGCAATCGTCGATAACATAGCCCTTTTTGTTGTTGCTTCCTTTGATGGCTGCAGGTTCTGGTACGAGAAATAATCATCAACAGGAAACCACTTGATGCCGAGCGTCTTGACATGCTCTGAAGTGTTGAACGGCAGTTCAAAATCCAACTCACGGTCTTGAACCGGAACATCATCCACGAGTTCCTTGACGTTGCTCGTCCATTTTCGTAGGTGGAAGCCTGCAGAAGCCAAAAGTTGCCTTGCTTCGTCGCGTTTTATGCGCGCCTCTTCGACGGAGTCCGCTCCACTGATGAGGTCGTCGACGTACATGTCCTCACGGACAACCTTCGCCCCCTCCGGAAAATTTTCACTTTCGTCCTCAGCAACTCTCTTCAGGATCTTGATGGCAAGATATGGTGCACTGGCTGTCCCGAAAGTGACCGTATTCATCTTGAAGAATCGTAGTGGCGAAATCTTCTGCTCTCTCCACATTATCAGCTGGTAGTATCGGTCTGGGAAACTAACCAAAATTTGCCGATACATTTTCTCAATGTCGGCCGTGAATGTGACACGATGAGTCCGCCATTTTAGTACGAGATCTATGATACTCGACTGCAACTTTGGACCCACAAGAAGATGGTCGTTGAGGGATTTCCCATCCGAAGCCTTCGCCGCTGCGTCAAACACTACTCTCAGCTTCGTAGTGGAGCTCGCTTCCTTAAACACCGCATGATGCGGTAAGAAATAATGGAATGGAGTCTGCAAAACTGCATCATTCGCATCAATCTCTTCCATATGGAGGAGTTCTTCATACTCCCGTATACATTTAGTGTACTCCGCACGAAGTTTTGGATCTGCATCCAGCCGTTTCTCAAGGTGAAGAAAACGCCGGAAGGCGCTCTGTCGACTCGATCCCATCGCAGGAACGCCGTCCTCTTTGAAAGGCAGCTTTACCTCATATCGCCCATCAGGTAAGCGTTTGGTATATCGTTCAAAATGGTCGTCACAAGCGATGTTTTCTTCTGTTTCCAGGTTATGAAACGGGGTTTCCTCGATCTCCCAAAACTTCTCCAGTTGAGAATTCAAATCTGCAAACTGCACGAAGCTTCGAACTCGCTGGGGATCTTCTACTGCGACCTTGCCCAAAACAATCCATCCAAGCTCGGTGTTTTGTGCTATGGGACCGATACCATCCTGAGGTCGCCTTACGTCCGGCAAAAGGATTTGCGCACAAACATCACTTCCCAGCAGTAAATCGATGGGTGCAGGTTCGTAGAGATGGGGATCTGCTAACGAAAGACCCTTGAGGTGGTGCCATTTGCCGTGTATCACTCGTTGGGCCGGGAGAAGGCCAGTCAGCGACTTGAAAACCAAAGCCTGGACGGCCGTCTCAAACGTCGAGTGGCGGGAAGCAAAGCGCACTTCGACGGAGTGCTGCGTAGTGCCACTGCTGACCAACCCTAACCCAGATACTTCGGCAATGGTACGCCGCTTTTCTAGCTTCAACAGTAGTGCGGCAGTTTCGGTGATGAACGACGTTTCTGAGCCTGTGTCGATCAACGCTCGTAGGAGGTGCAATCGCCCGTCTGCTGCTCGTGCCTTTACTACTGCCGTTGCTAGAAGCACCTGGTGATGACCATCACCATGCGACGCGTGGTAATTAAAAGTTTGTCCATTTGATTGGAGCTGCTGTTGTTCTCCCGTTGGTTGGAACTCCGACGCATTTCTGTTCAGAGGAGCCTGAAATCCTCTGGATGCCATGTTCCTCGCCTGCGAACTCGTTGAAGGTTGTTGTTGTTGTCGCTGTTGTGACGTGCCATTTTGTGCATTGTAATGCAGCAACGAGTGGTGCCTTTGTTGGCAGAAATAGCACGAACTCACACTCTGGCAGTCACGGAGAAAGTGCCCGTAGGACAAGCAGTTCTCACAAACCTTCAACCTGCGAACAGCATCTTTACGCCCCATGTTGTCCATGTTCAGGAAGCGCTGGCACTTTCGCAACGTGTGTTTGCCTTGGTTGCACAACTTACATGCGAGCTGCTCGCCGGAATTCGTCCTTAATGGCTCAACGAAACTCGTCCTTGCTGGTTTGTACGGCTGCTTCACGACTTGCTTGCTGTGGTACACCTTTGGATTGGCTGGAACACGTGGCCCTTTGTTGGCGGTTGGCTCTTCCTTGTTCCTTGACGCTGCACCAAGCTCCTGCTGACCCACAACTTCAAGTGTCCGGAACCTCGTCTCCAAAAATTCGGTGAACTCCTTAAAACTCGGTAAGTCTTTCCGGTTACCTAATTTTTCTTCCCACAGTTTTTGGCACGCACTGGGAAGTTTCTGGAGTAAGAACCAAATCAACACCGTATCCCATTCAGAAACTGGCACATCCGTTCTCCAGCGCAAGAACACATTCACGGGTGGTGTACAACAAGTCACGAATACCCGAAGCAGTTTCGCGACTCAAGGACGGATGACCAAACAAATTCTGCATTTGGATGTGGACCAGAATGCGCTTATGGTCATACCTGTCTTTTAACAGCTCCCAAGCTTTGTCGTAAGACGCTGCTTCCACCGATAGGTTTTGTAAAAACCGTTCGGCATCACCCACCAAACAGGACTGTAGAAAATGCAGTTTGTCGATATCGTCTATCGATTTATTTTGATGCACCAGAACCTGAAATTTGTCCTGGAAAGCTCTCCAGGTGGTGTATGAACCATCGAACTTGGGAAGATCGATTCTTGGCAGCCGAATACCCGAATGCGACGCAGCAACAGCGGCAGTATCAGTGGGCGGAGTAACCGTTTTTATTTGTGCTGCTTTCGCTGTAGCGCACTTTTCCAAAGTATCCACCAACTCGGCACGGTATTCAAAATATAACTCATTAATTTGTTCATACACCACCATTAATTCTTCCTTTTTCAGCTCTTCTTCCAGCATCCCGGCACCGAAAATGGCTTCGTGATACGATTTTGCAGACGCCAAATCTGCTTCCAGCATCGACAAACGACCTGAAGCATATGCTGTCACCTTGCGGTCCTTTGGCGACTTTTTGTAGTTTGTAAGATCTTTGATAATTTTGCTAAGCAGCATTTTTTGCAGCTCCCCATACTTAAAATTTTTATTTTGAGCCATGTTTATAAAAATATTTCTTTATTTTATAGATATAAATAAAATCAACAAGTTTACTACACTGAACAAGTAAAACTTACTGCCTTTTCTGGAACTGCTGCCGTCTGTATGTATATCTTTATAAAGATGATGATCTTCGCTGGACGTTGATTATTCGTAGAATAAGTTTGTTGTAGATTTACGTTGTCTTTAAAATGTTTTAAATCTCGATCTCGATATCTAGCTACACGAAGCTAATTTATTTAAAAAACACAAGAGTTTTCGACAATTGTTCGCACTATTGGTTTATTTATGTATATATATCAATCGTAAATTGAGTATAATCGCGCACACACACTTTATTGTACACACTTTAATGTTTTTAAATGTTATTGTTCGTTAAAACGGTTCGAAAGGACCAAATGTAATTGTCTACGTTTGAAAATATAAAAAGAAAACAATCAAATCAATAACAATCAAACATAAATCTATTAATTTTTTCATTCCGTGCCGCCGCAAGAAAAAAAAAAAAAGAATTCTCGTGCAAAAACAATTCAGTGCGCTGTGCCTGTGCGGTGAAAATTAATCAAAAAGAAACTGCAATAGACCAAACACTAGTGCCCACCTTCTTATCTTCTCCTCCCCCACACCACTCGCATAGTCTTGTTGGCTGCACACATTTCTTCTAATCGATATTTCCTTATCGCATCGAAGCAGTGTGTGCAGGCAATGAGGCTGTGGGTTTGCTAGGCGGATAGTTTGATCAACGGTGTCGATCCCGTTGGTGAATCAAATCAAGTTGCTGGCTGGGCATAACACCGCTAGTAATTTGGTTTGGTTTCCTATCGAGATATGCACTTGTTGATTATACTTAGATAGCGTCTGCGTTCGATATTTTGTTTTGTGTGTTTTTGTGAATTGTAATGTCGGGTAAATTTCGGGTCGATTTTAGCAACATTAGGGGGTTGCGATCGAATTTCTTTGCTGTGTACGCTCACACTGCAAAATGTAGGCCAGCTGTTTTGGCACTGAGTGAAACACAGGTGGGTGTTGATTCTGATCCCACAGAGTTCAACCTGCCTGGATATAGCTTAGTGCCATTATTCTTTTCCTCCCATGGCCTCGCCGTATATGTTCGGAATGATATTGCTTACCAGCTTCTACCACAATACGGCATCTGTTCTAATACGAACTTTAATTTCATGTGGTTAAAATTCACCGTCCGTAAGCATATCATTCACTACTGTTTTATTTATAGAAGCCCCAATTTAGATAGCAATTCAACCTCTAACGAGTTTGATGCGCTATCTGACTCCATAGTAAGAATTGTTTCCCTTTATCCTCACACTGAAATCGCAATTGCGGGCGATTTCAATGTACACAATTCAGGTTGGCTTCGACATTCTGGCCAGACAACACCCGAAGGAAGGTATGTTGAGATCTTTGCTGAATTAAATCTTTTAACTCAGCTTGTTGATGAGCCCACTCGGGTTCCGGATATTTCTGGCCATTCGGCCAACACATTAGATTTGTTTCTCACTTCTCATCCTGAAAAATATAGGGTCAAAGTGTCATCACCTCTAGGCACGTCGGACCATTGTGTCATATCGGTAGATTTTCCGGTTTCCGTCACAGTAAAAAGAGAAAAAGTCCCAAAAAGAACTGTATGGCAATATGAGAAAGCCAATTGGGACGGCCTGAATAATTTCTTTCGAAATTTCAACTGGTCTTTGTGCTTTCTCGACGGTAACGTGGATGCATCAGCTGATATGATATCTAACGTAATTCTCAACGGCATGACTAACTTTGTTCCGCATAGATCAAAGAGCATCATCCCCAAAGAAAATTCGTGGTTCGATTCGAGCTGTAGGGAGATGATTAGGGAAAGAGAAAAATGTTTTCGGATTTTTAAAAATGACCCTATCGAAGAAAACAGAAATAAGTTTAAGTGCGCCAGGAACGCCTGCAATACTCATATACAGAAGACCAAGTTTTTATATGACCAAAAAGTAAGGCAAAAAATACTATTGTGTCCAAAAGGAAGTAAAAACTTTTGGTCTTTTGTTAAGAATATTAAGAACTCGACCACATCATCGGTCCCAACGCTCGTCTTCAATGACTCTCCGTATGTCAGCTCCATCGACAAAGCCAATTTGCTGGCAGCTCAATTTGCTGCCAACTCGACACTTCCTTATAGTATTTTGGCTCCACCTGAGCTCGAGTCTGCAAATTCTTTGATGAAGCAGATATTTTTTCGAACTCGCTCGGTTGCGAGAGTCCTTAAAGATCTCAACATACATAAATCCGCTGGTCCAGATGGTATCCCCGCCGTTATTCTGAAGAGGTGTTCTTCTACGCTGGCAAAACCACTGCGTAAACTTTTCCATCTTTCCTATTCTGCTGGGATTTTTCCGAGCAGATGGAAAACTGCATTTGTCCAGCCGGTCCCTAAAAAAGGCGAATCTTCCTCCCCTTCCAATTACCGTCCAATTGCACTTACGTCCCTTCTTTCCAAGGTCATGGAAACGTTGACAAACCGTCAACTTATGAAATATCTTGAAGAACGAAAGCTTCTTAATGACCGTCAGTACGGCTTTCGTAGCAAACGGTCCACTGGTGATTTGATGGCTTATCTCACCGAAAAGTGGAACCAATCTTTACGGATTGTTTTGGAGAAAGTAAGATTATTGCGCTTGATATTTCTAAAGCATTTGATAGAGTTTGGCATCAGGCTCTTTTATCGAAAATGCGTGCTTTTGGTATCGATGAGTCTTTTCTTCGTTGGATTAGAAACTACCTTTCCGACCGTTCAATACAAGTTGTGTTGGATGGCTTCAAGTCTGATACCCACTTCATAAATGCTGGTGTGCCCCAGGGCTCCGTTTTGTCTCCGACTCTCTTCCTAATTTTCATTAATGATCTCTTGTCTGAAACTTCTAATCCACTTAACTGTTTTGCTGACGACTCGACCCTCAGCTTTTCATATTCGTTTCCAAATTCACGTCCTTGCTCTTCGGATGTGGAACTGGAACGGTTGCGTATGATAAGCTCATTGAATTCTGACCTTGACAGCATTGTTGCATGGGGTATTATGAACCGAGTAGAATTCAATGCTTCGAAAACTCAATGCTGCCTCTTGTCGATGAAGCTTAACATTCCCCCATTGCCATTATCCATGAATGGTACCTGCATCGAAGAAACCGAAAAGCTGTCAGTACTTGGTATGTGTGTAAACGATGATCTTCGTTGGAATGACCACATATTTGAAGTCGCCAAAAACGCTGCTAAATGCTTAGGTTTCTTAAGACGATGCAGGAAGTTCTTCACCCCTTCTGATCTGGCTATAATTTATAAGGCCTTCATCCGCCCAAAACTGGAGTATAACTCCCATATCTGGTCAGGTGCTGCTCAAACATCTTTGCACCTGCTTGATAGGGTACAAAACAGAGCGTTAAAATTGATAGGTGATAGTTCAATCGTAGAATCGATTGATTCTCTTGAACATCGTCGAAACGTCACCTGTCTCACTCTCTTTTATCGCTTTTTTCACAAACAGTGCTCTAGTGAAATAGCCAGTTGCATTCCTCCCCTGAAACAATTTAGCCGCAACACCCGCCTCGCTAGGAATGTTCATCAGTTTTACCTTGAGCCCAACTTCGGACGTACAGTCAAGTATAGAGATTCGTATTTCAGTCGCACCACCCGAATGTGGAATGCTTTACCTGGCTCTGTATTTCCCCCTCATTACGATTCACAAAGGTTCAAAAGCAACGTGCATCGGTGTCTCCTTTCAAATCCTCTCCTATTTTCCTAAATGCTCGCACTGTGTTCTATAACATTATAAGGGTAGTCATAACCCCTTGATGTGCGCGTTAATTATAAAAAAAAAAAAAAAAAAAAAAAAAAACTTTAGAATTTTTCCGGGAGAAAGATCTTCTAAAATAAAAACACACCAAAATTCACTTTTAACCACTTTGACTTTGTATTTCGATTTGTATTAAGAATTTTAGTCATATGACTTTGTATACAGTAGCAACATTAATTTTAGTATACAAGATTCTATGTTTTTGTTTACAATTCTTTTTGACGTATATGTTTGTGGACTGTATTTGCTCTGTTTATTTTAATGTTTATTTATGTAATTTTCAATATTCAGTTCGTTTCCGAACAGACAATATTCAATGAATATTACGTTGCCAGATGAATGTTTTAGAATATTTTTTCCTTTTCTTTGTCTTTTTAGGTATTAAGCTTCAAATGAAGAAGCGCGGAGATTATGTACGATGTCCAAGGTTATCGCTTTCTGATAAGCACTTGCAGTACCAAGTGTATCTGAATAGATTTTTGGTGCAGTTTTGTCACGTGTGTTTGAATGTATGTTGGTTGGATTTTTGGTGGTTGAACTTATGGAGCTTGATTTATGTTGGTTGAATTTCTGTAAGCTTGATTTATGGTTGTTTGAATTTCTGGAAACTTTTATTTCGGTAAGCTTGAATTTATGGTGCTTTAATTTATGTAACCTTGCCGGTGGTGAAGCAATTCCCTTTGTATTCGAAAGATTACAGCAGGAATGGCTGAATGGATTGGCGTTGTCTTCTCTCTTCTTTACCTGTTTAAAAAAAAAAAAAATGGCACTATGCTAACAGCTCAATTGGCATGAGATGGCTGTAATTTGGTTAGAGTTAGTTAAACTCAAGACTGCCTTTTTTTATCTTTTAATTTTTTATAAATACCTTACAAAGCACTAGGTTATTGGTTATGGGACCACGAGGTTAAGTTCTGTAGAAGAGGTCTACCATCGGCAAGAGTCAAAGTCAGAAAGAAAGATCGAGTAGGTGTTATATTTGTCAGCACTTATATTGTGCATTGTCGTTGCGTCGTTTTGGCAGCCCTGACAAATGACAGAAGACGTCACTAAAAAATCATCATCGACAGATCCCGCCTTTTATAGATCAGATATCTTTTGATCCCGCCAGAACTAAGTCGTCTAACCAAGTTACCATTGAATTAATACTTTCCCTTTTAATAAAGATATTTAGTAATAGTCACAGGTCTTGTGTTTCATTGAAACCATTCTCTCAACTTATTACAATTGGCGACGAGGTATAGTCTTTTTAATAAAAAGAACCCATGGAAAAAGAATTTGTCAGAGAGCTGCTAGACCAGCAAAACCAATGGATGGAAAGACTTCTCAGATCCAATACGGAAAGTATGGAGAAGTTTTTGAAGAGTTCAACAGCACCCACATCGCCATCGACTTCCATTCCACAATTTCGCACTTTCTCTACAGAAAAAGAGACGTGGGAAAATTATCTTTTCCAGCTCAACCAACATTTTAAGGCAAACGCTGTGGAAGATGACAATCTAAAGAAAGCAAGTTTTCTGTCCGCGTGTGGAAACTACATCAACGCGATACTCATCAAACTTTTTGAGACAACCGATGTGAGTATTCACTCTTTTAAAGATTTAACATCAAGGCTAACAAAACATTTCCAAACGAAACTTCACATTCTCGCATCGAAATGCAAATTTTTACAACAAAAAATGAGTCCGGGTCAAACTTATGCAGAGTGGATTGCCGATTTGAGGGGACTTGCCAAAGACTGTGGTTTTACATGCGCAAAAGAAGGTTGCGGTACGTCATACGCCGACTGCATGATTAGAGACATGGTTGTCTACTACACCCCCCACGAATCCGTCCGCATGGCAGCCACACCAAAGAAAAATCCCTCACTAGCGGAAATCGAGGAGTTAGTAACAGCGTTCGAGTCAACGCAAACAGCCGCAGAAATTTAAAAAGGAAGTATTTCACCATCAACACCTTCAACAACGGAGATTAACCAAATTACCCAAATACGTGAGCATCATTATCCAAGTAAGTCCAATGAAAACTTTTTTGTTAGAAAATCTTGCCCTGGTTGCTCAGTACATCACGAAAGAGAGCAGTGCAAACACATGAAGTCAGTTTGTAATAATTGTCATCGCAAAGGGCATATCCGTACCGTGTGTTTGTCAGGTAGCAAGACCCAAACAAGTTTTCAGGCAAAGTCACGACATCAATCAAAGACTCGCAGACGAAGGTTATCGTCACAATCTTTTTTGAAGAACCATACAACCGCGCTAAAGCAAATCATAGATCTGGAGCTTAAACGTTATCAACGAAATTACTGAGGATAAAGTTGATCAAGCAATCGAGCAAGTATCATCGGCACAGTTAGATTTTGGAAGAAGTG
Source organism: Melanostoma scalare (assembly GCA_949752695.1). Classification (NCBI taxonomy): domain Eukaryota; kingdom Metazoa; phylum Arthropoda; class Insecta; order Diptera; family Syrphidae; genus Melanostoma; species Melanostoma scalare. The sequence continues at coordinate 120,650,402 of OX456985.1, forward strand.
GCAACTCTTGTACGGTCAAAGGAAAAATAATTACAGCTCCAAGAAAAAATTTATTATTAATTAAATTAGAAGACTTATAAACTCCAAAATAGTTTTAATCCGATATTTTAACCCTGTGCTTTGAGAGATAAAAATAAGAATTTCAATTCTCTCACGCGAAGTAATAAAATAAAACATTATCCTGAGTCGACCATAGCAGCAGCGGCGGCGGCGGCGCGGCAGCAGTGCTCCATATCATTGAAACTAAGAACCAACTACAGTGGCGTCAAAGCGGAAAAACGTATATATTTCTTTTCAACAAATTAACAAACAGGTACGTGAGAGTTCTAGTCCATTAAAAACGTAGTGGCAGAGTTCTTTAACCCACCAAATTTGAATTTTTGAGCAGCATTTAATGTATTCCAAAACCCCTACATTCTAAGTTGGACTTTGAACCTTAGATGTAAACAAACCTCTTCATTGAAAAAGGCCCATGAACAATAACCATCTGTCAATTTGCTATCATATACCACAACCTAAAAAAATCTTTAAAATTACTACTGTTATACACACCAACAGCGTAGATAGTACATTATTACTAATTGCAGCAAGATCTAGGAAGTTTTCTTCAACTACACTAACAATACTCACATCTCTTTAAATCAACAGAGGTGGCTGTTGTATTGGCTGTCTGGTTTTGCTTCTAACTGAGCACACTATTTTATTTTATAGAGTTTTCTCAGCCAAAGGAGGTTTGTCAGAGCATACTTTTAGGTGCGCTTAGCGATTTTGGTCAAACTGGAGCAGGGAGGAAAAAACAAACGTCTAAGAGGACAAAACTCACCGGATCCTTTACAACCGAGCAGCAAGAAACTGCAAAGAAAGAAAATGGACGAAGAAGATAGAAATAACTCCCTGAATACCCCAATGGTCGAAACCACAACATGGAGTGAAATGATGGTGGAATTCCGGAAAATGCTCAAAGAGGAAATGTTAGTGACATTAAATAAAGTAGAAACGAATACAACGGATATACAACTATTAAAAACTCAAAATCATACCTTACAAGAGGAAATAAAAGCGCTTAAAGAATTCAAAACCGAAAATGAAAAGAAAAATGAACAATTTGACAAACATATGAGAAGAAACAACCTAATTTTTCACGGATTCGGAACTCGAAAAGTGGATAGAAAAACTGTTTTAGACCTCTGTAGAGATATCATTGGAGTCACCGAAAGCATTGAAATAATTAGATTAATTCAAATCGGAAAATTAAACCATCCTAGCTACTTAGTGGAGTTTCAAAACAACAGAGTCGTAGCCGAAATTCTAAGAAACACGTCGAAACTGGCAAATACACCTTATGGTATTAAACGAGATTTGACGAAAACTGAACGTCTGCATCAAAATTGTCTCCTCCGAATCAGAAGTGACATAAAAAAGGTCGACCGGGCTAAGGAAATTAAGTTTAAAGGCAACTACCTGGAAATAGGAGGCAACATCCTCAAGATAGTGGAAGGTGAACTGAAATGCGGGGAAAGAGCAGCAAAGGAGGTCTTGGAAGAAATCTACGAAAAAGATCTATCTAACATAAATTTCAAGTTACTTAATAACTAGCAACTAGAAGTCTGTGGCGATCTTAGAATAAGTAAAAATGTAAATGAAGTAAAAAATCCAATTAAAATAATTTCTTATAATGTACACGGCCTAGGCAATAAAACATTATACCCAAATTTTTTCAATAATATTTGTAATCATGAAATCTTCTTTTTATTTGAAACGTTTTTAACTGAGAATTTTGAAAGGTATGCAAAATTTTTTAATGGTTTCAATCTTCTGTGGATACCTGCCGTAAAAAATGCACGTTTTGGAAGAGCAAGTGGAGGGGCAGTGTATGGAATAAAATCAGGTGTTAGCTTCGAAGCAAGCTTCGTCAAGAAAATGGACAGGGATCTTGTTCGTATAGTCCAAAATGGTTCTGAGCTCTACATTATTCCGGTCTATTTGAACTGCAACAGATGGGAGGAAGACTTCCAAGGACTTAGTAACTGCCTTCAAGAAGGAAATATTCAACATTTTGCTGCGATAGGGGACTTCAATGCCAGGATAGGGGAAAATCAAGTGATACCAAATGAAATTACAGCTCTTAACAGCCACATATCAAACGAAAGAAAATCAAAGGACAAGGTTGTAAATGGCAAAGGTAGAAGGCTTTTAGAGATATGTGATGATTTTGGAATGACCATTCTCAATGGACGGACAAGAGGCGATATGGACGGAAGCTTGACTTTCGTGGAAAGAGTTGGTTCATCTACGATCGACCTGTGTTGTGCATCTTACAATATGCTTCAGTACGTTGGAAGTTTCAGTGTGCAAGACCAGATTCACTCGGACCATATGCCCATAGTTCTAACGCTGGAGCTAAATACTATTGATGAGCAATCTGTAGAGATGAAACTACTCCCCAAACTAAGATGGACAAGCAATCTCGAAAACAACTATACGCAAAAGCTGCATGAATATATCAACGCCACAGAGCATACAGAGTGGACTAGCCAAAACCTTACAGATGCTATAAAAACTGTCGTTGGGGATCAGAGGTACACTCAAAGAGCTGTCGGAAAGGAAAAATGGTATGATGAAGCCTGCGAATGTGCTCGGAAAAAATCTTTCTTTTGGCTACGAAAACTGCGGAGAAACCACACCCTGGCTACAAAAGAAATGTATCTGCAATGTAACGCAACATATAAAGCCCTCTGCAAAACCAAGAAAATTGAATACTACGAAACGTTGGGAGAAAAACTTAAAATGGTAAGAAACACACAAGACTGGTGGAAACTTGCAAAAGAGCTTAAAATAAGTAACTTCATGAAAGGTAACAACATAACAGGCGATACCTTCAAGAACTATTTCCATGCCCTTCTTAATCCACCGACGTGCATCGTTGAAATAGAAGACATAACCCCCTGCACAAGTATCTCTTTGCTAGATGGAGCTATTTCAAACGCGGAGATACGTGACTTCTTGAATAACACGAAGAGCAATAAAGCGCCAGGTCATGACAGAGTACCTTATGAATTCATCACTAATGCACCAGATTCAGCTATAGACATACTACAAAAAGCTTTCAACCATATGCTTTCTTCTGGAAAGGTAGAACCAAACTTCAAAAAATCACTGATATTTCCCATCCACAAAAAAGGAGACTGCAATTTAGTGGCAAATTACAGAGGAATATCTTTTATGGATTGTGTAGCAAAAACATTTGCCGGTGTTCTGTTGGCAAGACTTCAGAGATGGGAAAAGGAATATAGAATTTTAAACGAATATCAAGCCGGTTTTAGAGAAGGATATAGTACTGCAGATAATCTTTTCAATTTATTCAACATAATAAAGCTAAAAATGCATGAAAAAAAGAAAGTTTACTGCTTCTTCATAGATTTTAAGGCTGCGTTTGATCTCATTGACCGCAATGCCCTCATGTACAAGTTAAAAAAGTCTGGAATATCGGAGAAAATTTTAGAGGTTATCAAAGACCTCTATAAAGACACTGCGTCAGCTGTTTGGGATGGAGAGAAACTTTCGGAGTGGTTTAAAACATCAATGGGTGTAAAGCAAGGATGTCTTCTTAGCCCGCTTTTCTTTGCCCTATACATCAACGATTTGCACGAGTATATTGGTGGCGGGATTGACGTGAATGGAACTCTGATACGCTTACTCATGTACGCAGACGATATTGTGCTCATGGCTGATAAGGCAACGGTTCTCCAGGGAATGATAGACAAGATTGCTGAGTACTGTAGACGCTGGAACCTGACAATCAACCTCGAAAAATCAAAAATTGTTGTATTTAGAAAAAGAGGAGGGCGGTTAAGTGCACAGGAACAATGGAAGCTTAACAACGAACAAATAGAAGTTGTAACAAAATATAAATATCTTGGTGTATGGCTGACCCCTAGTTTGTGTTTGACCGAACATTTTAAGGAGAGGACAAAGCTGGCCAGGCAAGGTTTGAATTTGACATGGTCAAATTTCATAGCCAACAAGGATGTAAGACTCTGCTCAAAGATAGAACTCTTCAACGCAGTCACCAGAGCCGTCGTAGCATATGGAGCACAGGTATGGGGACACACAAAGTATGAAGAAGTGGAGAAGTTACAAAGGTATTTGTTTAAAAAAGTTCTCGGCCTACCAAGAGTAACTCCAAACTACTCGCTAACGCTGGAATGCCAAATGAAGCCCATTCTCGAATTTACGATGCGGTGCCACATGAATTATATAGGAAAAGTCTTCAACTGCTACGAAGAAAACAGACTTCCTAAAATATTGGCTAGGAGAGTCAAGGAAAAACAAATTTATTGGTTTGAGGCTTGGCAAAACTCTCCTGAACGATTTGGGTTCACTAACCTAGAAGAACTTGCGGCAAACAGGAACCTCTTTCAAATGTTTGTTGAGAACACAACCCAAAAAATTGTTACCGAAGATCACCAAGAGGCACTTCAAAGAGCGAATCTGACGAGATCACATGGGCTGTACCATCAGCTTAACTACGAAGTTGGCAGGAGCTATGTCGGCGATGGTCTAAAAGCCTCAGTAACGAGATGGATTTTCAAGGCAAGGACAGGACTCATAAGGCTAAATGGAACATCAAGATCAGCACAAGAAAATACGAACTGTTCACTCTGCAACATGAATGAAACAGAATCATACATGCATTTCATGGGAATTTGTCCAATTCTAAGAGGGATACGCAGAAACTGCTTCGGAACCGCGACACTCGATGAGAACACCATAGTCAGTCTATTGGATGGAGAAAGGGATTGGTGTCATCTTATAAAATATCTGGAAACAGCCCTCAAATATCGACAGAATTTAATCGATGAGTTTAATTATTAGAAAAAAAAAAAAAATAAAAATAAAAAAAAAAAATAAATAAATCTAAAAAAGAAATCAAGAGCGTATAAAAATATTGGCGATAGATCGCGACAGACGACGAAAGTCATTGTTGTAAATTTGTTTTAAAATTAATTAAAATATCTTAAATTATCTTACATTCTTATTTAAACATATCTTTTAAGATATAAAAATAAGGATATTGGTATAAAATGTATGTATTATTATTATTGAAATGAAATTTGAATAAAACATACTACTACTACTACTACTACTACAGTTAGATTTTGAGAGAAAAGGTCGTCAAATTTTTGTATCGCTCCATGTGAATGAGCAACCAATGGTTTTCCAGCTAGACACTGGAGCAACTTGCTCACTGGTAGGTCTTGAAGGGTATCGAGCATTAGGTAACCCACATTGTAAAACGACTAAACGTTCTCTGAAAGCTTACGGAGGGATAAATGTTCCTATTAAAGGCGCTGTTGACGCAAAGATTCGTTGGAAAGATAAAGTTCGTAACCTATCATTTTTAGTTAGCGAAAGTTCAAATGGCGCAAATATAATGGGATTAGATTGGTTCGATGCTTTTAGTTTTCAATAAATTTTCGAGAAGACGAGTCAGTTCTGCAAATGGAAACCAATTTGATATGCGAGGCGAGATCCATATGCGAAAAACACAAAGCAGTGTTTAGTTCTGAACTTGGATGTAGCAAGCTGTTTGAAGCTCATCTGAGGTTAAAGCCGAACTGTCAGCCAAAATATTTTAAGCATCGACCAGTCCATTTTGGTTTAAAAGAAAGCGTACGTGCGGAGATGAAGCGTTTAGAACAGTTGGGCACTTTGCGACCTGTAGAAACTAGCCAATGGGCAGCACCCTGTTATGGGCACCTGATGCCGTTGCGGAAACACCACAGAGGGGATTGGTTTTTGAATGGGCTGGCATTGGTTGTAGGAATTGGCGTGGTTGTGATGGGACAGTGGATTTATTGGAGCAGCCTTCATAGTCAGGACGGCTGGTGGTACGTCCACAATGGGTTTTTTTCTTGACACCTATAGGGATCCCTGGATCTACGGTATAGGCCAGGGGGACTTCGGAACCGACCGGAGAAGAGCGGTCGTGCGGCGAGTAGTGTGGGGCAGGAAAGTCTGTCTGCTCTTGTTATTGGGTCCAAGGGTTCTGGAAAATGGAAAAAAAAAACTGGTTAACACCTCTTGACCACCCGGTGGTTCGTCCTCGTAAAGTTTACCAATGTCGGATGAGCTGGCGGCAGGGATTTCTGTCTTGTTGGTTGGGAATGATGGGAGAGTATCTGCAGTCTCAGAAAGATTCTTGTGGAGCCCTTTTCTCGAACTTATTGGTAGACCTGGAAAAGAAACAAAAATAAATTGATTAAGATAACAAATAATAAGAAATATACCCAAAATGTTTTTGGTTAGCGTGCGTCGTCTAGGTAGAATAAAATAGAATAATAATGAAACGTCAAAATAGAGAGACACCTGCCTAGAGGATTTTAGTGACGGAAAGGCCCTCTATGAACCGATAGGAAGAAACAATATATACTGGGATGGGAAGACCGGAAAGTGGAAGTACTAAGATGTACAATGTACGAACCCATACGAGGACAATTTAAGAAAAAAAGATAATCGAACCAATAACTAGACGGATTAAAATCGAATGATCCGAAAGTCGTAGGAAGAAGAAGTAGGAAATTGCGGTGGTCTATGATCACGATCACGGGATTTAGACAAACAGTTCTTACGAAAGAAGCAGGGCAGAAGGTTGCCATCTAGTTAGTGCTGCGCTATAATAATAAGAAAAAAAAAGAACAAAGTATATCGTAAGATTTAAGGAAACCGACCCGGATAAGGAAGTCGAGATTTTTTTTGAATGCGAAAAGTTGTGTGTTTCATTATTTATTAGGTATAGTTGAAAAATAAAAACGAAATAAAGTTAATAGTGGATAAGAAGAGTGAAAATTTGAAATTTATTAGATTACCAAACGGAACATAATCCGAAAACGGAGTATCCCTCATCAACGAGGTACGACTACGGGTACGGTGGGATTAGGCAAGTCAGCCGAAAGAAATAAAAAGAAAATAAAAAGAAATTTTGGTAAGTCGAGACCGAAAGAAAATAAGCTAAGTTTTTATGATAATTTTGCCCTAGGATACCCAGACACCACGAGGGTCCGATTTGACGACCTGGCCTGGTAAAAGCATCGATCATCAGCTTAGTAGAGGTACTAACGGCCACTGGCAACCGCAATTGAGCTCCACATTAGAGAGTCTCTGGGCGGATGGTCTTCCTCTAACTCTCAAAGCAAGGTCACAGTGAGTCTGGGTGTCGGTAAAAATTTATTTTTTTTATATAAATTTCCATCTTCGTCAACGAACTTGAAAGAGTGTTAGAAGCCTAAAACTTGATAGAACACGAATAAAAATTTACGCGTTGGAAGACCTACCACTACGTGGAGCAACGATTCCGTACTTCAAAGTCCCGTGGAGACTATCTTCCTGCAAAATAAATATAGAAAAAAAATTTTGATATAAATTACCATACGTTGCATTGTATTTAAGGAGGCGGTAAAAGTTTTGAAGGATTTTTCTGAAATTGTCAAATTTATTAACGTTCCTACTGTTTTTGTTAGTTGAATTATTTTCCTGAAAATTATTATTGTAAGTGATAGTTTTTTTTCATGTCGCGGAATATTTTTGGTGTTGGCTAAAGAAAGTTAGCCGTCCATTAGACATTACCCAACTTAGAGCTCTGGTTAGGTAGGATCTAAGGGAGAAAATTAGGGAATCGTGGTACCCAAAAGAGTACCTTATAATGACAAAAGTACTATCGCCATTTTCTTTTTATAATTTTTTTGTTTTTGTTGCATCAATTAGTTTTTTGTGATAATCCTTGAGTAGCGTACTTCATTAATTTATATTTGATGTTATTGAGAGTGGTGAATCCAACAAGAAAACAATTCTAAAATTAATAAACCCGCTTTTACGCCTGCCTGAAACGAAATTCAAATCCGTTTTATCATTTACCTCTTGCGTCTAAGGATGATGTGCTAAAGGGATCCATTTTTCAGGGGTGCGGACGGTGAGTAAGTATGAGACGTCGGTAAGACTGGTGTGACCAACGGTTTAACCGCCAGGTAGGACCAAAATAAGGGGAGATTCCAATACGGCCAATGAATTTCCAGGTTGGGAGGGTAATGGCCCGCCGCTAAACATCTGCAGCTTCCTTGTAGTGGTGATCGTCCGTCCGGTGTTTGTAATTACCCTGAGTAAAGAAAATTTTTGTTAGTTTTTTTGCTTAGGTGTATATTTGTTGTGGCCTGATTTGTGTTTTGTTGCAGGTGAGGTTGAGATTCGGGGGCAAGATCCCCTCCCCTTCCGACGAGCTAATTGCCGAGCATCGCTAGCAGGCCGCGTCCTCCGGGTCTCAACATTCCAGTTTCCCACCGATCCGATTCCTCTCCTTACCTTCCTAACGTTTCCTTCTCCTAACCTAACCTATTATCTCTTTTCTCCTTTTCCTCCCAGATCCCAATGGCTCCTTTACCTAGCAACAACCCATTGTAGTTGTAAAGAAATCAAATTTAAGCCTTCGAATCTGTGGCGATTTTCGCATAACAATCAACCCACAGCTGGAGGTCGATCGACACCCGATCCCTAGAATACAGGAACTTTTTCATAAGCTACAAGGTGGTCAATATAATATAATAAGGTAGATCTGTCCGATGCCTACCTCCATATCCCTTTAGATGAAGAATAAAAAAAAACTGTGTGTGATAAGCACTGAATTCGGCCTTTTTGAATATCAACGTCTACCTTTTGGAACCTCAAGTTCCACTGGCATTTTTCAAAGGTACATTGAACAGTTAACGGCTGACATAGACTTCTGTACCTCATATTTAGATGACATAATCGTTTCGGGACGAACAGACGCGGAACACTTAAAAAACCTTCGAACTCTTCTAGAACGGTTGGAACGCCATGGTTTGAAATGCCGTTTTGAAAAATGTCAGTTCGCTAAAAGCGAAATCAACTACTTGGGCCATATAATCGATTCAGCAGGAATAAGACCGTCGGAAGCGCCGGTGGTAGCCATTCGTAATTTACATACCTGAGCCAAAGAATTTAAAAGACCTCGAAGCGTTTATCGGAAAACTGAACTATTACAATCAGTTCATTGAAAATTTTTCCCAGGTTGCCGCCCCACTAAACAAACTACGGTCAGTAGATCAACCTTTTATTTGGGGAAATGAACAACAGAGAGCTTTCGATCAATTCAAAGCTGACATTCTTAAAGTAACACGACTTGTTCATTTTCGTGGCGATTACCCAATAACGCTCGCAACAACATGGAATTCGAGCTGTGATCTCACACATATACCCAGATAAAACAGAGAGACCCATCGCATACGCTTTGAAGACGCTAGATAGTTCGCAAGTAAAATACAGCCAGATCGAGAAGGAGGCCCTGTCCATTATTTTCGGGGACAAAAGGTTTCATCAGTACCTGTATGGACGCCAATTTGAACTGATCACTGACCACCAACCACTAGTAACCATTTTTAGCCCTTCGAAGAAACTACCGCATATGACCATACCATGTCTCTCATGCCAAGGCGACGCTAACAATCCTTCAAGGGAATATAGCAGCTGGCCAACGACTGAAAATGTTTGGGAACGAATACACGTCGATTTCGCCGGTCCTTTTCAGAACCAGATGTGGTTAGTGGTTGTTGACTCCAAATCAAAATTCTCTTTCGTCATCCGGATGGCATCTACAACGTCAGTAGCAACGATTCAAGCATTGCAGTCTATTTTCACCTTAGAAGGACTGCCTAAGACGCTGGTATCTGACAACGGTACCCAATTCCCGTCCCATCAATTCAAACTTTTCTGTCAAGCCAACTCCATTCAACATGTGACATCAGCACCTTTCAATCCAGAGTCAAATGGGGCTGCTGAAAGAATGGTCCGCACTTTTAAAACGTCGCTAAAGAAAAATTTAGTTGACACACCAGACTGGAACAAAGCTCTTCACGTTTTTCTCTCGACATACCGAACTACACCTGATGATTCGGGATCATCACCTGCAGAGAAGCTGCATGGAAGACAGCATCGGACAATCTTTTCGGCAATCGTCCCTGAAGCCAAGAAACTTAACAAAAAAAAAATAAAAAAAACCAAATGCAGTTTCGAGCCACAATGCAAAATGAAGACACCAATCTGTTTGCTTCGCATTCTAACACAAAAGTTTACACTGAGTTAACTCAACCTGTCCCAGAAGATAGTGGACACAACGACTGCGAAGTTCCACCACATCCTGAGCAACCTCCAGCTGCAATCAGTTTGGACTCGTCACCGAATCCATTTCAAATTGAACCAGCTGAGGATGCTGTAAAGCATCATCACACTCCGAAGACACCATCAGAGCCAAGACGATCTAGTCGGCCTCGTAAGCAGGTCAAATTTTTCCCAAATTAAGTGCAAGGGAGTCTGTTATATTTGTCAGCACTTATATTGTGCATTGTCGTTGCGTCGTTTTGGCAGCCCTGACAAATGACAGAAGACGTCACTAGAAAATCATCATCGACAGATCCCGCCTTTTATAGATCAGATATCTTTTGATCCCGCCAGAACTAAGTCGTCTAACCAAGTTACCATTGAATTAATACTTTCCCTTTTAATAAAGATATTTAGTAATAGTCACAGGTCCTGTATTTCATTGAAATCATTCTCTCAACTTATTACAGTAGGTTTTTGCCAAGAATAGTAGAATTCCATGGCAATTATTTAGAGTGTCCATCTTTTAGAGATATGTTCACAGCGGTGTACATTAATCATTCCAAGTTAAGTGATGTGCAGAAATTATTTCATTTACGTGCAAAAACAAAGGATCAAGCATTTGCTATCGTAAATAAGTTCGGGTTAACAGATCAAAATTTTAGTCTTGCATGGAATGCGTTGAAAGATCAATACGAAAACAAAAGTATTTTGGTTAATAACCAAATCCAAATTCTATAGAATCAACAACCAATTCTTATAGAATCTAGTAGGGAAATAAAGCAATATTAATGATGCTTTAATTGAACTTAAGTCGTATGATATCAATGTCGAATCATGGAATGCAATCATCATCTATCTTTGTGCTTCTCGACTTCCTGACACTACTCTCAATCTTTGGGAAAGTTCATTAAAAAATCCTACTGATATTCCAACTTGGGATCAATTAAACACCTTTTTGTCGAATCGCTATCGCATTCTCGAAAGTGTATCTTAAATGAAGCAGAACACTACAACAAAACAACAAAATCGCAAGCTATAAAATCAATTTCAACTAATGTCAAATCCAAAGACAAGCCAGTTCGAAGCTTTCACATGAAAGCCGTACCTTCGTTTCAAGTTTGTAGTGAACAACATCCACTTCGGCTCTGCCCGACATTTTTAAAAATGTCCGTCGATGACAGGCATAAAACAGTTCGGAAACATAAATTTTGTTTCAACTGTCTTGCAATGACTCATAATTCAAATCAATGTCAAAGTATGAGCACTTGTCTTCGGTGCAAAGGTAGACATCATACATTGTTACATTTTGAACGAAAGGTATCGCCAACTAATAATTCCAGAAATCAATCTGTGGAATTTTTATCTAATCGTGATTCATCATCTTCATATCCAGTCGTTGCTTCTTCTTCATCTTCATCAACTTTAGTGAATAAACTCGATCATCAAACCATACAGTCCACTCCAACAACCAATCATAATGTTATGTTTTCCAAAGGTTTAAGAAAAGTTTTATTAGAAACTGCTCTAGTTAAAATTCGACATCGTGGAATCGACTTCAATCTTCGAGCTTTAATCGATCAAGGTTCGGAAGTGTCTTTCATATCCGAACATTTTTAAAATTTGATCGGTCTACCACCTCAGTCGACTCAAGCCCGAATATGTGGCATGGGTGCAACCGAAACTGCTTCCTCTTCACAACTTTGCTCCTTTACCCTTGGTTCCAATCATGTTAAAGATTTTGGAATACAAGTTCAAGCTCTAGTTCTGAAAAAGTTGACTGGTAACTTGCCCGCGATTTCAATGGATCTTAGTCAAACCAAATTTAATTTTGATTTTCCTTTGGCAGATCCGCTTTTTTATCAAAGTTCAACTATCGATATGCTTCTCGGAGCCGATCTTTATCCACATATTATTTTAGAGGGTTTGAAACCAAAGGTTCTGAGTAGTATTCTAGCACAGAATACCGTTTTTGGTTGGGTTCTTCTAGGGCCTTATGATAATGTTCCTATTGTATCAACTTTTTCAACTTTTGTGACTCATTGCGATGATTTTTCAATTGATCATAAACTTGAAAGATTCTGAAAGCTAGAGGAAATACCTCATACTTCGGTGTTAACTCCCTCAGATAATTTTTGTGAAGAATTGTATCAGGGTACGACTTTACGAGATCCATTAACGGGTCGATATGTCGTTAAGCTCCCGTTCAAGAATCCTCCCGACGGGTCTCAATTAGGTCACTCACGTTTCAATGCGATGAAACAGTACCTTCGCAACGAAAAATCAATGATGGCTAGACCGTCTCTCCAAGAAGAATATCAAAAGGTTTTGTCGGAGTATGTAACATTAAAACATATGACGCCTACTCCCCCCTACGAATTATACAAGGACAACAATGACGAATCATATTATCTCCCACTACACTCTGTTTTGAAACCGCAAAATACCACTACCAAATTGCGGGTAGTATTTAATGCGTCAAGCAGTTATAATGGGAAAAGCCTAAACGATCTTCTTTATGCGGGACCTATTCTCCAAAGTGACATTACGTTCTTGATCCTTAACTGGCGGTTTTATCGATACGTTTTTAATGGCGATATCGAAAAAATGTATCGCCAAATGAATATTAATCCTGAGCATGCACAGTTTCAACGCATTCTATTCCGTCCTAGTTCAAATCAGAAAGTCATTGATTTATCTACTTAATACTGTTACTTTTTGGGTAAATTGTGCACCCTATTTGGCTATACGTACTTTATATCAATTGGCTTCAGATGTTAGTAAAGAATATCCTCGTGCTTCAAAAATCTTAAAGGAAGAATTTTATGTAGATTATGTTCTTTCGGGCGCTCATGATGTGGCTACCGCGACGAAGTCACATTGAACTTATAACAGCAATTGAATCTGCAGGGTTCAATTTACGAAAATGGACTGCTTATCATCCCGAGCTGTTAGACCACAACATCTTCTGAACAAAGATTTTTTGAAGATTGAAGAGGATAGTTCTACCAAAACTCTGGGTATTCAGTGGAATGCCTCCTCTGACAGTTTTTCATTTTCCATAAATCCTGAAAATCTTTTAATGGTTTCTATAACCGAACGATCAGTTTTATCGACGATTGCTAAATTATATGATCCAGCGGGTTGGCTTGCCCCAATCATTATAACAGCAAAAACTTAATGCAACAAATTTGGAAGGACAAAACCGGGTGGGATGAAAACATTTCGTGTCTCTGTGAACAAAAGGAAATGAAATCCTTTTTGGGCGAATTCGTGGATATTATAAAAATTTCCATTCCCCGATGGATAAAATTCTCTCCGTGGAAAATGTTTCAGATACACGGGTTTTCTGACGCCTCTGAAAAGGCTTGCGCCGCCACTGTGTATGTACGCGTGCATCACAATACCTCCGACTATAGTTCAAACTTATTGTTGGCAAAATCGAAAGTTGCACCTGTCAATACAATCCCACTTCCGCGATTAGAACTCCAAGGGGCGGTCCTTTTATCACGAATGATCCGATCACTCCTCAATCAATTCAAATTTCTGAAAGATATTCCCATCAACCTATGGTCAGATTCGACCATTGTTTTAGCGTGGCCAAACAAACCATCAAGTACTTGGAAAACATATGTGGCCAACAGGACTTCAGAAATTCTATCAAATGTTCCCGACATAAAGTGGAATCATGTCGCGTCTCCCGAAAATCCAGCCGATTTAGCTATACGTGGTGTTTCACCCGCGGAATTACAGGTCAATCCTCTTTGGTGGAATGGACCCTGATGGCAGAGAGAAACGGAAGATAAGTGGCCATCATCCGAATTATCTATACCCCCCGAAAATACCATTCCAGAATATAAAACAAATATTAATATATTGTCGAGTGAATTTGAAAGCGAAGTTGTGCGTCGTTTTTCTACTTGGCATAAAGCAGTAAGAGTTATCAGTTACATAATCCGTTTTTGTAACTCAGCTCGGAGACCTTCAATGCGAAACAAATATCCTTCCAAAACTCTTCTCCATGAAGAAATCAAATTAACCAACAATATATTGACTAAATCCGCTCAAAGACAATATTTTTCGAAAGAATATCAATCATTAGCAAATGGGAATTTGATAGGACCAAAGAGTAGCCTTTTAACCATTAATCCGTTTCTAGATTCTAACCAAATCATGCGGTCGAATGGAAGACTTGCATCTTCCACCTTATCGTATAGCGAAAGATTTCCTATTCTTTTGCCATATGAAACGTATATCTCTTCGCTTTTAATCGCTTATATCCATGAATTATCTTTGCATGTAGAAATCCAGCTAATGATCAGACTAGTTCGCCTAGTGGATATCCAAACTTAAAACCCTAATCAAAAAATATATTCGATCCTGCAAACCTTGTGCGTTATACAAAAAATTCGTTCAATCTCAAATAATTGGTGCGTTACCTGTTGAACGAACCACTATGAGCTTACCGTTCACCAATACCGGTATATATTTTGCTGGTCCGTTTGTAATTAAAAATTACTACGGAAGAAAATGTCGATTGGAAAAAGGTTATGCATGCCTTTTTGTATGTTTTGCGACTAAAGCAATACATTTAGAAGCCGCGATTTATCCACCGCTGCTTTTCTCACCTGTTCCAATCGCTTTGTTGCTCGCAGAGAGCTGCCTGCCACGATCTATACGGATAATGGGACCAATTTTGTCGGCGCATCGAAATTATTGATGTCAAATTTTCAAAAGGCTCTTATTAGCTATCCTGATAGCTCATCACTTAATTTTTCCCAAATTGTGTGGAAGTTTATTCCTCCTGGCTCCCCCCATAGTGGGTTGTGGGAGGCAGGAGTGAAAAGTTTTAAAATTCACTTTAAGAAAATTGCGGAAAATTCAAAGTATACTTTTGAAGAGTTCTCAACACTTTTGGCTCGAATCGAATCGTGTCTCAATTCTCGGCCTTTATCTCGCATTTCGGAAAATCCGGATGATTTCCTTCCATTAACGCCTGGACATTTTTTAAGAGGTGGTCCTTTGCTAGGTCCTCCAGAACCCCCCGAATCTAATAAACACATAAGTTTGATACGTAGATAAAACACACTTAAAATCATTCATCATCAGTTCAGTGCACGTTGGAAGGAAGAATATCTAAAAAGAACTCATCAAACGATATCTTCTTCTTTCCATTTCCGGCGTTACGAGTAGTGATCTTGAAGCGATCACAACTCTCCCACTTTTCTGCTTCACACTAGTGATCCGCCTTTGGGGTACGCCGCGTTGACCTCAGAAAGCGTCGGCAAGCCTCCCGGTTTTGGATTGTTCCATGTCTGAGGCCAACCAAATGCTGCTGTTTTTGCATTTGCTTGTACCAGGAGTGTTTTGGCCTGCCTTTTCTTTTTCGTCGCGAATTTGTTGAAACGTTGTACGATATTGCCTTTTGGACGGGGTTCTGCGGATCTCTCCATTGAACATGACAATACCAACTGAGCCGGTCGTGCTGAATTTTGTCCAAGATGGTACTTTTGACATGAAGGCTTCCACGGATCTTAGTACTTCTAATTCGATCAAGCTTTGTTACTCCTGCTGTCATCCGAAGCATCTTCATTTCGGCTGCCGTCAATTTGCTCTCATACTTTTTGTACATTGTCCAACATTGTGAACCGTATGTCAGAGCTGGACGGACAACTGCTGTGTAGAGTCTTCCCTTCAGCTTAGGGGGCATTTTTCGATCACAGAAGATAGCGGAGTTTTCTCGCCACTTCATCCACCCTACGCTTACTCGATGATTGATGTCGTCATCACAAGTTGCTTCACTATTGATCATAGATCCCAGATATTTAAACTAACTCATCAAACGATATAAATGGAAATATACCAAACGAGACATGGAAGTCGGGGATCTTGTCGTTCTTAGAGATGAAAAACTTCCCCCGAATGAGTGGCGCCTTGGTAGGGTCGTAAAGGTTCATCGTGGTCCCGACGACAGAGTCCGAGTTGTCGATGTCAAAAGCCAAAAAGGAGTTGTCACTCGTTCTGTCGTCAAGTTGTGCATTTTACCCTTGGATTGAAGTAATTTGCTTCTTAAAATCTCATCTTTTTGATCCTAGGTATAACGTATAACTTTTGTGTGAATTTAATTATCATTTACTCATTGCTAGAATAAGTAATATTAAAATGCATCTGAATTGAAATTATATCTCGTATACTTATATATTTTGCATTATAATTGTAACTTCGAATTTGATCTTGCATAACATCATACATTTTCCAATTGTTAAACATTGACTTTTTTTTGCATGCGAGGATGCAAGGCGGGCCGAATGTTCAAATCAGAAACAATCTTAAAAAATTTACATAACTTATAACAGGCCCTTAGCTCTACTAATTTCACGATACCTGAACGATGAAATATTTTTTTTGTTACGTTGGCATCTTGCTTTTTTCGCCGTCTTCGCGTGGCTACTTCATTATTCGTTTGGCAGCCATCAATTTATCAAGTCACCTTTTGCTTTTCAACACAAACAATAAAATTATCTTAAACCTAAAAGTATAATATTTGAATCAATTTAAATTAACAGAAAATCAAAGAAAAGGAATCAACAAGTGTAAAATAAACGAAAGAACAATAGAAACAATACGGTACAATCAAGAAATCAACGTGCCATATCATCTTTTTTATTTTTTTTCTGGATTCCATTGGGGAATCTACATAGATTGGATTTCGTATTCGCGTACATCGACGATCTTCTGGCTACCAGCAAAAACGAGAACGAGCACAAAGAGCATCTCAAGCTTCTTTTTAGAAGATTAGAAGAATATGGAGTTAACATCAATTTATCAAAATGCGTTTTTGGCGTTTCCTCTTTGGAATTTTTAAGCCACACCATCAATGCAGAGGGCATATTTCCTTCGAAAGATCGCATCACAGCGATCGCCAACTTTCCGAAGCCCACATCAATCAAGCAAATACAACGTTTCATAGGAATGATAAATTATTATCACCGGTTTATCCCTAAACTTGCTTTACTCCTCGCTCCACTTCATGCTCATCTCGCAACTCTCACAAAGCAAACCAAATCAAAAAAAGTTTTCTCCTGGCCAGAAGATCTCGACCCCGTTTTCGAAAGCGCAAAAGAAGCTTTCGCGAAAATAACGCTACTAGCACACCCAATGCAAAACGGCACTCTCAGCATCACAACTGATGCATCTGATACAGCCGTGGGTATTACAACAGCACATTTCAAGTTCTTGGCAACCTCTAGCATTCTTCTCAAAGAAACTCAAGGACGCCGAAGTGAAATACTCAGCTTTCGATCGCGAATTGCTAGCGATATACTTAGCTATCAAGTACTTTCGATTTTTCGTCGAAGGGCGAGAATTCACGGTCTTCACAGACCACAAGCCACTCACGTATGCTCTGAAACGTAAAACAGAAAGAAGTCCACGTCAAACACGTCACCTCGACTTCGTCGCACTATTCACTTCAGACATACAACACGTGAAAGACAAGGACAATGTGGTCGCGGACACTTTTTCTCGCCTCGGCGAAATCGAAAACAACAACAATCTTAAGCTTGATTTAGAAACCATTTCCAAACTTCAAGAACACAGAAAAAACTTCGAAATTCGTGATCAAGCCATTCAAGTTTCCAAATGTCAGAATATATTGTGAAACTTCAACCAACAAGAAAAGAACTTTCGTTCCAATCGCTTTACGCTCAAATGTTTTCGCCACTCTTAATGGTATTTCGCATCCAAGCATACGATCAACCAGAAAGCTTATCTCAGAGCGATACTTCTGGCCAAACATAAACAAAGACATCAATAATTGGACACGCTGCTATATAGGATGTCAAAAAGCCATGGTACAGAGACACACCATATCAGAACATGGTAAATCGATATACCAGCTGGTCGATTCGATCACATACACAGCGATTTGGGAGGTCATCTGCCTTCATCCAATGGTTTTTCATACATCCTCACAGCCGTCGACAGTTTCACAAGATGGCCAGAAGCCTATCCTCTGATCGATACCTCTGCCAGTTCAATCGCTAAAGCGTTTGTCGTAAGCTTCATTGCCCGTTTTGGTACTCCTTTAAAAATCACTTATCACTAATCACACTAATCACACCAAGGAAGTCAATTCGAATCGAAACTCTTTAGCGAACTGTCTAGATTGCTGGGTGTACACAAGATCCACACAACGCCATACCATCCACAAGCCAACGGAATGGTTGAGAGATTTCACAGGCAACTCAAGTGTTCATTGAAAGCTAGGTGTAACACCATCAATTGGAACTCAGAACTCCCGATTATTTACTCGAAATTCGCTGCGCCATGAAAGAAGACCTTGATGCTTCGGCAGCAGAAATGGTTTACTGACAAAATCTGAGACTTCCCGGTGAGATTTTCATTGGCAGCCAAAATCAACCGATTTTTCCCGACACCTTGATAGAATAGCTTCGAAACACCATGAGAAACCTCATTCCAACCGAACCAAGACAAGCGAAACAAGAAATTTTCATTCCAAAAACCTTAAACGAATGCAAACAAATTTTCATCTGAATCGGCAAGGTAAAGACCGGCCTTATGCCGTCATACGAAGGAAGTAATTCGCCGACTTCGAAAATATTTTTTAGTAAAAGTAAAGAACAAAAGCGTATCAATCTCCATTGACCGACTCAAGCCAGCTCACTACACCGAAAATTCAGTTGAGCTAAATCGGAACTAAACTTTCAAGAGGGGAACTCGATTGCTGGAGGGTGATGTAGCGGATCTACATCTTTAAATCAAACTAATTATTTTATCCATAAAATTATGGTAAGACAAAAAAGCCGCTGCCCAAAATAGAAAGTTAAACGCAGCAGCATTTTATGTGAATGCGTCCATCCACCACTTGCGATAAAAGTTTCGTCAAGGTAGTTGACGAAACAAATACATATGAAATTATCGTCGCCCTCGCCATGCCTTTTCCGGCATTGACATTCTCTCTTGATCAAACACTCAACATTATTAGACGTGCCGGCATTTTCACTTAAGAGGAGAATTCTTAGCTCCAGCCTAAAATCTAAAACAATTTAACATTAATTGAAACTTGTAATGATTTAACGTAGAATTTATTGAATAAAATTAAAGAGCTTTCTATATTTGTAAAACAAATATCTTGAGAGACATTTATTCTCGAAAACGAGGCAGACAAAATTTATCGAGCGGACAACGGAGCTATCCCAGAGAATTCAAGGTAACCCAAGAGACATCGAACGCACACACAGGTAACCAACAGGTAGAAAACACCAAGGTTATATTGGTGACCCCGAAACTATCTAACATCGCCATCACATCCGTGTAGTAAGGAAGCACGGCGTTCCGCCACGTTTTTGCCACCACCATCTTTTTTTTCGAAGGATGCCACCGATGTCATTGTGCCACCACCATCATTTTGGCACCGCCATTATCTGGCCACCACCATCACCGTGTCACCGCCATCATTTTGACACCGCCATCGTCTGGCCGCCGCCATCATCGTGTCGCCGCCATCATCTTGAGCCCGCCATCAAATAGCCACCGCCATCAATTTACAATCGACATCACGTCTCCACCGTAATCGATTGGCACCGCCATCGAGCACCGAGTATCCACCGCCATCGCCATAAGTTGCCACCACCACCAATGTCCACAGGTTGCAAGTGTTTGTTTTTTTCATCACCGTTGCTACACCCAAGCAGCGCAGAAAATCTTGAGAGGCGATACCAGCGTCATCTTCGTCGCCATCACCACAACACCATTCAGCAAAAAAATAAAAAAAAATTCTAGGAGACGCTACCAACGCCTCTAGAAGAATTTTCGATCGCCATCGCAGTAAATACCGAAGACGACGATAACTCCATCTGCACACCAGTCACATATTGAACGCAACAATTTCTGTCGCGGACAACAACCATTTTGCTCCACAACAAAACTGTCGGTAAAACTTAGTGCAGCCAGTCACCAACAGAAACAGCAGAACAACAACTGCGTCAGTACAGCAGCAGCAGCATCGCAACAGCAGCAACGCAACAAAAAGTTAAGTTGAAGTAACAACATCGCCATCAGCGAAAAGATTGTAACATTGCATGTGAGTAAGAGCTTTCTTTTATTATGTAAAATTCTGGCACGTTTATTTTTCTTACATTCAAATCAAATTTAAATAAAAATTTTTTTTTATAAATTTTTTTTCAATACATATATTTTACGAGTATATTTTCGATTTCGATTTCGGAAAACAAATTTGTTTCGTCAACTACCTTTTACGTAAGCTATTTAAATCAAGGGTGCGTTTTTTAATTTGCTCGCGTCAGGTGCTGCTGCGTTTCATTTTGTAGTGAGTTTTCGACTTTTAACGATTCTCGTGAATCACTCTGTTTCGAAATAAGTCAACTCATTTTTCAAACAGGTTTTTTAAAATTTTTTTTATTTGTTTTTTCGCAATATGACGGATGAAAACAAGCCCAAGCGGGTATAAGTGGTTCAAGCACCACCAACAACCAATCGAGTTCTTCCTTTGTTAGTCAGCCACTCCGATCAGACTTGGCTCAGGTGCACTTACAATCAATTAGAGTAAAACTTCCGGCATTTTGTAATTCTAACCCGGTGACGTGGTTTATTCAGGCAGAGGCTCAGTTTACGGTGCACAGAATTACAAGTTCCGAGACAAAATACTGTCTCACGGTTAGCTCCCTTCAACCAGATACCTGCGATTCGGTGATCGACATTTTGTCGAATACACCAGCCACCGACAAATATGCCGCCTTGAAATCCGCGCTAATAGAACGACATTCCGTGTCCAAACTCAAGCGTTTAGAAAGTCTCATCGACAAAGCAGACATTGGTGATCGAAAACCATCGGAGGTTTTACTTTCTATGAGAACGCTTGCAGGGAGTACATTCAATGAAGACATTTTAAAGAAGTTTTGGATGCGTTAGCTAACAACAACCAATCAACATCGCATTACTTTCAGTAGGTCAGAAAACTCTTGAGGAACTAGCAACGCTCGCGGGCAGAATATACTAAGGTTCTCAAACCGCAACTATTTACATCGTTGTCACTGCACAACGAAGCGATAATTCTCGCAACGCTAGCAAAGATCTCGAACAGAGACTCGCTAGAATTGAGTTAATGATCAAAGCGTTTTCTTTCAACTCGCGTCCACACAGCAGCAACAATCCTCAGAGTTTTCGAGACCGTAGCAGTCGTTCTCATAGTTTCAATCATCGCACAAATTCAAGTTCGGGCACAGGTATATGTTGGTATTACAGATGATACAATTGATAGGCGAAGAAGTGCGAGCAACCGTGTAGTTTCAACAACAGTAATTCAAAGAACAACACAAACCACCCAAACTAGCTCAACCTGCTGTTGCAGCGGCAAACATGCAGTGTCCTTTAAATCGCCGCTTATTCTTAAAAGACAGAAACTCTAATTTAACTTTTCTTATCGATACGGGAGCGGATTTGTCAGTACTCCCTTGTAAGTGCACAAAATCTAGAGTTTCTTCGGTTTTACTATCAGCTGCTTATGGAACATCAGTTCCAACATTCGGATCAAAATTACTAAATCTTGATATTGGTCTAAGGCGAAATTTCGTCCATACGTTTACTATTGCCGCGGTTAGTAGACCAATATTAGGAGCCGATTTCTTAGCAAAGTTCAACCTCTTGGTAGATACCAAGAACAAGCGACTGATAGACCCTCTAACCAAATTGCACACACATTCATTTACAATGAGAACTGACGATCCGACCCCAAAACACTTCCAAGTCAGTAATCACAAGTATAATAAAATTTTGCAAGAGTTTCCAAGTTTAACAGCAGAGCCAGACTACTTCGCGCCAGTCAAACACACCGTCGTTCATCACATTGAAACAAAAGAGCAACTACCAGTTTCAAGGCCCAGACGCTTAGATGCTGCTAGGCACACGGCCGCAAAGACAGAGTTTGAGCACATGATGCAACTGGGAATGTGTCAGCCATCGTCTTCAAGTGTTTGCTCACCACTACATATGGTGAAGAAAAAGAACAATCTGGATTGGAGACCATGTGGTGATTACCGCAGATTAAACGCTGCCACGGTACCGGATCGACATCCGATCCACCACATCCAAGACTTCTCCACGAACGTTCACGGCTGCAAAATTTTTTCAAAGCTCCACATCGGGAGGGCATATCACTTTATCCCAGTTGCACCAGAAGACATTAATTATGGTAAGACAAAAAAGCCGCTGCCCAAAATAGAAAGGGAAACGCAGCAGCATTTTATGTGAATGCGTCCATCCACCACTCGCGATAAAAGTTTCGTCAAGGTAGTTGACGAAACAAATACATATGAAATTATCGTCGCCATGCCCTTTCCAGCATTGACATTCTCTCCTGATCAAACACTCAACATTATTAGACGTGCCGGCATTTTCGCTGAAGAGGAAAATTCTTAGCTCCAACCTAAAATCTAAAACAATTTAACATTAATTGAAACTTGTAATGATTTAACGTAGAATTTATTGAATAAAATTAAAGAGCTTTTTATGCTTGTAAAACAAATATCTTGAGAGACATTTATTCTCGAAAACGAGGCGGACAATTTGTCGAGCGGACAACGGAGCAATCCCAGAGGATTCAAGGTAACCCAAGAGACATCGAACGCACACCAAGGTTATAAATATTCAAAACTAAGTAAATACAAGCCTGTGTTCCACAAAGAAGCGTTCTAGGACTTACCCTGTATTTGCTATTTACAAGGGATATTCCAGTGGATAACAACACTTTTATGGCTACTTTTGTAGATGATACTGCAATTTTCAAACATATTGGAACGAAGTTCCTTATCGCGCGTTGTAAAAGGGGGCTAGACGGAAAAAATTCTTACGAAAAGTTGTCACGACACTTTTTGCTATAGTAAGCTAATGTAAGCTGTGCGGCGTCGCTAGTTTCTCTGTCTGTCTCTCTTTCTCTCTCTCTCTCTCTTTCTCTCTCTCTCTCTTATAGAAAGCAAGCCAGATATTTTAATTTCTATTTCGCATTGAACAGTGTGGTGTCGCGACGATTATTTTTGTTGAGTGTACATTATTACAATTCCTTCACTAATTAATCGAAAGGAACTTCGTTCCATCCGGGTGTCCCTTGACACCTCTCAAGTTTTTTTTTTCAAGTGGACTGGTTCTTGATGATTTCATATCAAACTTTATATGCTACTACGCTCCTCCAGCTGATAAGGCTAGAGGTGGATCGGCAATTCTGATAAAAAAGAGCTTAAAATAGCATGAAGAAGCTTTGTCTACAAACGAGAATATGCAAGTAACAATAATTAGTACCGGTATGAAAAAGAAAGACTTCAAGTTGGCATCAACATACTGCCCGCGACGGCGTTCGCCGACTGAAGATGATTATACAGAACTGCTAAATCTACTAGGAAATTACTTCCTTCGTTTACGGTGACTTCAATGCTAAGCACACCCATTGGGCTAAGCGTCTGAAAAGACCGCAATTACAAAACCCGCCGATAAAATCTCTAGACAGGATTTGGATCGGAAATCCGAAAGAAGGAGCTAACCTGTTTGCAGAACATCTTCCGAATGTTTTTAAGCCATTCTCAGCAAACACATCTGCACAGCTTACAGTTTATTGATAAAGTAGATGAAGCTGACATACCAATTGTCACACTCAAGGAAATAAAAAGTATGTGTCGAAATCAACTATCGAACAAAAACTCACCTGGGTACGATCTAATAACTGCTCAGGTTTTGAAAGAAATGCCAACAAAAGCCTTCATAAAACTCCAATTCATAATAAATGCATGCCTAAAGACCCACTATGTCTCACATCATTCGAAAATTGCTGAAGTAGTCGTTATACCAAAGCATGGTAAGCCACCAACAGAAGTGACGTCTTACAGACCAATATCGCTTATACCAATTATGGCAAAAGTCTTTGAAAAATTGCTACTGAAAAGACAAAGCAAAGTCATAGAAGACAGAAATCTAATCCCAAATCATCAGTTTGGATTTAGAAATAAACATTCCTTGATAGACCAAGTTCATAGAATAACGGATGCAATTGAAAAAGCATTAGAAGAAAAACAAGTATGTTCAGCTATATTTTTAGGTGTTGCTCAAGCATTTGCCAAGGTATGGCATGAAGGGCTTGAGTACAAACTGCAAAGGGAGTACTATGAAATACTAAAACCATATATCTCAAACCAGCTCTTCAGAGTACTGTTCGGAAATTAAGAAGAACCAAGCCACACGAGCTACAATAACAAGTTGCCCAGCCCGTAATGATGGTAATCGTGATCATTAAATTTCGCTGTGGCGTCTTCTGATTTCAGCATCACACTGTCGATTTGGTCTTTCACCTTTGAAATATATATTTTTTTTTATTTCCTTTATTTGTGGAGGACTGCTGATGTTGGATTCTGTGTAATTTGTAATCCAAGCGTTTATGTTGGTCTTTGGAATAAAGGAATTTTTTTATTGAGACATTGTTTTTGTATTCCAGTTCCCCTTTAATGGTCAAAGATGGCATTCTGAGCAAGCAAGATTCCATTACCGAATACTGCAAGGCTTTCAGTAGAATCTTCGCATACTAGATGCCCTGTTGCATAGGTGGATCCACGGGGGGGGGGGGGAGGTTTCGGATCCGGACCCCCCCAATCGGGATAAAAAATATGTTATTTGTAACATTTATCGGCTCCTAATGTTCAAATTTCGTTACGGGAAGGAAAAATATAGCATGAGCAAGACAAAAAAGTAAAGGATAAGTAATATTATTGCTTTAAGAATTCAAGAACTTTATTGATTATAAAAATATAATCGACATTCTTGAACGACTAGCTATTGCTAACCTGAAAAATATCATCAGATTGATGTTTGCATACATAATGTGACTCGATCTGATAAAAGGGACTTACTATACAAAAAATCGGTTGTCATGACTTATTACACAGGTTTTTTTACTGAACATTCACGAAGCGCAATCAGAAATTATAACATCGCTATTATTTCGCAAATTATAAATTCAGAGAAACGATTTTTTAAATGGGTTTGAGTGGTACATCAGCGCCTTTCAGAGCGTGCTGTGTAAGCTTTCACTTTTGCCTAAAAGGTGCCTTTTCTCGGATCGCGTCACATATAATATTTTTTAACAAGTAAATTTTTGATCGAAACATACTTACCAGTAAGGCATCAAGCGCATTTTGGATGTTCTGGCCCTGGATTCGTTGTCTCCACATATTGACTTTTGACAGAAAATTTTCTTTCGAACAATCCGATATATCTTTGTAAAATGTGTAGAGGCCAGCGCATTTCTTTTCGTTAAATTGTTGTTTAAGAAACAGTTGCCCGAAACTTTGGTAAGTGAAATTGTGTTCCGAGAACCGACTTTTGAGTTGAGAAATGAACGTATCAAGAAACGGAATGTAGAAAGAAATTCTGAAGTAGTCTTCAATACTTTGTTCTTGAACGTTGCAACGATTTTTTTGTTGATTGCAACGGCGGCGGCGGCGGCGTGGCAATTTCGTTGTGATTTCGTATTCAGAACAAATTCTAGCAACATGCTCATAAATACATGGAAAGTAGAATCTGCGTTTTCGCGTTTGTACGTAAATTCATTCAAAGCGTCATCTGCCAGCTTAGTAGCCTCACCCAGATCTTGGTTTTTAGATTGCAATTCCCAACTCAAACGCAAAACAATCGAATTAACTGATTCCATAATGTGACAGGCGATTTGGAATTCAACCGTCGATATCGCTGTCAAAAGATGCAATGCACTTTGCGAAGTATTTAGATCTTTCCACGTTTTTATTTCTTCCAGATTCCAGATTCAATTACAGCCGGTTGCAATTCAACGTACGTTCCAACTGCTTCATGAGACTAAGCCCACCTGGTAGGACAAACAGACTCCAACTTTTGTTTTTTTTTTCTCACTTTTGTTAGTCATTTTTGAAATTTCTTGGTGTAGAACTTCTTGTCTTTTAGGACAGTGAAAAAATGCTTAAATCGCTCCGATAGTTCCTAACACATTTTTGATTCCTGACACTTCGCATGCTGCCAAACTAAAGCTATGTGCAGTGCAATGTACATGAATTGCCAGGGGAAATACGATCTCAGATGAGCCTGTGCACCAATGAATTGGACACTCATTGCCGAAGTTCCGTCCCGTCGAATCCTTGGCCACACATATGAGCAATCGACGCCAACATCATGTTAATAATTTCTGATTGAATCTGCTAAACCTCGTATATGTATATAAATTAAATTTTGAGTAATAGACCCCCCCCCCCCCCCCCATGTCCAAATCCTGGATCCGCCACTGTTTTAACCTGTTTGTTTTCCTTGTGTGCGAAAACGAGGGGCTTGGAATATTTCTGGAGGTGTTCCTGTGGAACTGATGCTATAACTGCTAGATCTTTCACTGTTAAACCGCCACTCTAAACAGAAATATAAAAACTACCACGATTTCAAAATAAGTAGGGATTGTTCGTATTTTAGTATGTGCATAGCTAAACACAAAGCTAAAACTGTACATGAAGCCACCTTAACTTGATCGATTACTAAAGCTATTTGAAAAGTGTTTTTTTCACAAGGCTCTTATGTACATAACATGATATCCAAAAAAGAAAAAACGCTTCCCGGACAGCGGTGTTCTTGATCAGTTGTCAAACCAATTGAAGTCAAAACATGAAATTTTTTTGCCGAATTCGCACAAAAACGCAATAATTGTTTGTTTAAAACCTAAATCAATTGTATAGAGTCAAAAATGAAAATGTTCCGTAGTGAAATCAATGCAGGTAAACAATTTTTTTGTGTCTGTTTTTGTTAGTTTAGAAATGTCAAAAATAGGTCCGTTCACAAAGGTAAGAAGGAATTTCTCTTGTGTCAAAAACACTCTGTTTACATGAGTTGGAAAAATTATTTTGTTACTTGTTTCAAACGAATTAAACTATTAATAATAAAAAAATAAAACCATTGTTTTGGCATACATGACAATTACCTTTGAACAAAATGTCAATATTCACAACAAAGTTAAAACTTGAATTAGAAAAATTTTAATTCATTCTTTTGTAAAAAGAAATATGCAAAAATTGTTTTCAATCACTAAACAGACCTTTTTAATTGTTATTACGTTATTTTATGTATCTTTTTATAAATCTACAAATCTAACCCTTAAAATCAATGAAATTCTAAAAATCAAAAATTTTAAGCAACAAAATTGCGGAGTGTAAGAGTGGGCATACGATTTAATTCAGTTAAACATTTGTGAACAGACCCTCTGACACCCATTTTGCTTTTGTTCGAGATACATGAAAGTCTCTAGACGCACTAGGAAATTGAACGGTCTACAAAAATGGTCTCTTAATCTTATACTTTCTTCATTAATCTAAACATTTAAAAGATATTCAAGGTCAAAAGTTGAAGTATTTTAAGGAAAATAACTTTTTTGTTTTGAATTTTGTAACTCACGAAAAAACCGTTATTTTTAAATGAGCATCAGTTATTTCAATAGAAAATTGAACGTTCTACAAAAAAGGTCTTTTGCTGTTAATCGATTACTCTAACCATTTAAAAGATATTCGCAGTAGAACAACTGCAAATCCTACGAATTTTATTAATTTCTTAGTAAATATTTCCAATTTATTTACTTAATTTATGAATTTTGATAATATTCATGTGAACTTGAGTTTATTCCCAAAAAATTACAGTTTGCAAGTTATGTCGTACCTTTTGTTTGAGAATATATTTCATTGGACTAAATTTTTTAACGATATTTTCTGCAGTAGATCATAAATTACCTTAAAATTTATAAATTAAACAGATAAACTTGAACTTTTAATTCAAAAACTATCAAAATTAGTGGGAGTTGCAATTCTGCTGCGAACATCTTTAAAAAAAAATTTTAATAGATGTATTGGAAATATTTATTAAAAAATTATTAAAATTAGTAGGAATGAAAATTCTACTGCGAATATCTTTTAAATGATTAGAGTAATCGATTAACAACCTAAGACCTTTTTTGTAGAACGTTCAATTTTCTATTGAAATAATTGATGTTCATTTAAAAATAACGACTTTTTCGTGAGTTACAAAATTCAAAACAAAAAAGGTATTTTCTTTAAAATACTTCAATTTTTGAATATCTTTTAAATGGTTAGATTAATAAAAAAAGTATAAGAGACCATTTTTGTAGACCGTTCAATTTCCTATAAATACTGTTTTTGCGACTGGTTGAACAATCTGTTTTTAAAAAGATATGACCATTTTTATATGATACTAAACTGAAAATGGAAAACTGCGATGAGCATCATCTTCCAGTTAATATTAAGAGCTCAAATTTTGTAAGTACTTTCTAGAGGTACCAAAGACAAGTTTTCGTGTGTCGGATCAAAAAAAAAAAATTTGATTTTTTTGACCCACCCTAATTTTTATATATAACTATATGTATTCATAGATGCATCTATCCGTGAAATCTATCTGTTAAATCTATTTTCTATTTCTATAGGCACTTTCGTAAAACTCACCTTTCAGTATATGTTCTACCTCCACATCTACCTATGGCTCAACCCTCTGAGTTTTCGGCTTCCGCTTTTTCACTTCACCGAAAGGAAAAAAAACCTTCACCTAGGTCTTTAAAAAGCGCAGGGACATAACTCCTCGGGTCATAAGTCCATTATGGAATTGTATCCCACTTCAGTGGGACATAAGTCCAAAACTGGATAAAAAGTAGATTATGGACTTATATCCCACCAATATGGGACATAAGTCCACATTTTTTTTTATTTTAGGTGAGACATAAGTTCACAATTTGCATAGAATCTCAATTTTTCGATAAATAATAGTAAATAAAAAGCCTTATGAAATACAACTAGAAAACCAAAGGTTATTAGAATACCGCCGCTCTTCAAGTTTATAAGCCAAAAACAATATAAAAATTTTAGTATTTTAAAAAAAATATTATAAGATTGAATTTGTATGTAAAAAGGTAACTTTTTATATAAAATGTCTTTATTTTATTAAAACTTATTTAATCCCCTGAAAAATCAAATTTTCGTTCAGTAAAATTTCTAAAAAAAAAAAACTCCTTGCATGGTATTCCTGATATTGCATTATTATAATTGAATACAATGACTTGGGTAATTTTGCAACTTTTTCTCTTGAAGTGAAACAAAATCATTCTGCTTTCTTTTGTTTTCCTCAAACAGAAAAACATTGAATAAAATTAGAAAAAAACAATAGAAAGCGGAATAAGATTTTGTTTCTGAGAACTAAGAAAAATAAAAGTTAAAATTCGCAAAGCAGAGATATGGTTTTCCGGAAATTGAAGATAATACATATTTTATTTTTAGAAGTTACCAGAGTTCCTTTGTTTAAAAAAGAAATTTAAAAAATTTTAATTTTTGAGAATTTGAGAAATTAAAATTAAAAAATCGCGCGATTTTTTTAGTGGGACATTAGTCCAAAACTGGATTATGGACCTATGTCCCACAGCGGTGGGGCATAAGTCCACAAAAGAAATGTTTGGACTTATGTTCCATTTAACATGTTTTGTTTGATGCAAATATAATACCTTTGCCGAGATGAAACTCTCCCAAAAAAGGGGCAATCAAAAGAAATTTGGACTACATTAAAAACTTGTTTAACGGGGTTTTTCTTTGCTAATTACTAGGCCTGGCTACCATATGTCAAGGAGTCAGCGTAATGTCTTATAGTTAGAAAACCAAAGGTTGTTAGAATACCGCCGCTCGCTCTTCGAATTCATAAGCAAAAAAATTTAGAAAAATTTTAATGTAGCAGGGAAAGGAAAAAGAAAAAAGTGAAACAAAATCATTCTGCTTTCTTTTGTTTTCCTCAAACAGAAAAAGATTCAATAAAATTAGAAAAAAACAATAGAAAGCGGAATAAGATTCTGCTTCTGAGAACTAAGAAAAATAAAAGTTAAAATTCGCAAAGTAGAGATATGGTTTTCAAGATTTTGGAGACAATATCTTATTTTAAGAAGAAAATCGAGCGATTTTTTAATTTTAATTTCTGAAATTCTCAAAAATTTAAATTTTTTAAATTTCTATTTTAAACAAAGGAGTTTTACTAATTTCTTAAAAATTTTCGAAAATAAAACTCAAATAATACTTATATTAATTACAAGAAATGAAATTCATATAAAATTCATAAATTAAATTGAAATTTTTCGAATATCTCATCAAAAACTTTAAAAATCCGTACACATGAAAGTTTGATGATGAATAACTTTTGAACGGTTAATTTCATCGCCAAAACATAAGGAACCATTTTTATAGAGCAGTTAATTTCCAACAAAAATTTGCATTGCGCATTTTGTAGAAGTCATTTATTGTGGAGTTATAAAATTCATAAACAAAAATGAAATTTGTCTTAAAATAATCAAAATTAAATCCTTAATATCTTTCAAATGGTGAGGTTTAGGTACGGAAAAAATACAAGATACCTTTTTTTGTAGAGCATTAAATTTCCTAAAAAATTCTCTTGGAACATTTTTCTGTTCAATCGATAAATGATGAGGTATGAATTTTTTTCTATTGGACTGAGAAAAATATACAAAACTGCGTTGCGGAGGATCTTCCTATTAAAATTAAGAGCTCATACTTTTTGAGATTTTTTTAAAGGTGTCTAGAAACCCATTTTTCCGTACCATTTGTAAAAAAAAAATTATCGATTTTTTTGACCCACTCTAGTATATATATAGTTTTCTTAAAACCAGCTCTATCACTCACCTTTTTATTAAATTTCTTATTCTTTTCAAAATATTTTTTAGAGCATCCGCATTGTGCTGGTGTACTATCACTCAATTATTTCTCTTACTAATAGATAGATAGATAGTTTTATTATTCATTCATACAAAATTTTCAACTTTAAATGCAATACATATTTTTTGATATGAAATGATATATGGACATTCGGTAACTATGAAAGTTAGTGTTGAATGACACGATTATAAAAAATTAATTCAAATAAATATCTGATGTGGGGTGGCAACCAGTATAAGAGTATTAGAAAAAAATATAAGTTAAAAGTGAACAATAGAAAAAAAGTTATTAATTCAAAATATAAGCTTAACAAAACCAAAATAATATACTTTAATCTTACACAAAGGGTTAAACTGTGAGTATTTACCATTTTTTAATAGGATAAGGTTATTAAAAAAGATTCAATACATTCATAGTCATGTGTGAATAGCCAGTCTTTAATTTTTCTCATAAATAAACTAAATGAAGTAGTTTGTCTTATAGATAGCGGTAATTTATTGAAAAGTTTCGGAGTTGTAACTGAAAAAAAAAGGGAGAAGTGTGTACTTCGTGCAAATGGTACGTTAACAAGATGTGAGTTATTTATACGGAGATTGTAAAGCTGCGAGTTTCTAGATGGAATATTGCCACTTTGCTTAAAGAACTCTCTTAAAATTTTGAAAACATAAAGGTGTCTCACTTTTAAAATTTGCAATTCCTTGTACAACGGCCAACTTTCAGCAAACTGATTTTTAAAAATTGTTCACAATCATGAGCATGAAAGTGAAGGCTATAATAAAAAAGGTTGTTTTCAGAAACTTAGAAAGCTACTAGTTTAGTTTTTTCGCTCAAAATTAGACTATGAGCAGCAAACCATGTCCTTAGGATTTCTAAATCTTCTTCAATTTTGGCAACGCAATCAAAAAAAGTATTTAATTGATAGGTATATGCTACGTCATCTGCAAAAGCAGTAGGAGAACCGTTCAATTTAAGATTGTAAAGAGAATTTATATAAATTAAAAAAAAGGAGTGGTCCAAGAACGGAGCCTTGTGGGACTCCATTTCTTAGAAAAAGAGGATTACTAAAAGTTCCATTTATATTTACTTTTAGTTCTCTTTCCTTTAAGTAGGATTGAAGCCATTTGTCTAAGTGAAAAGAGAGTTGAAACACCCCGTTAAACATACAAACTATGTTTTTCTGCTAATGTGTGCTAGGGGCACTTTCTTCGCGGATATTCGCCATGCCCTTTCCGATAACTCATTTTTCTTTCTCTTTTTTCTACTAACCCTCACCGAGGTAAGACCTATTATCCATTCGTATTAGTAAAAATTGTTTAACTAAATTCCATATGTTTCTTTTCAATATAACGCCTACGGCAAACTAAACTCCATTTAAACATAACACCTCGAAAACCAGCATTATACAGTTTGTTTAATAAAATCTCATGGTCAACCATATCAAATGCTTTCAAACTATTTTTGTTTTTATCGCGGGATAGAGACATTTTTAATTAAGACACTTAACGGACTTACCGCGATTAAGAATTTTTTTTTTTTATAATCAAATTAAACTTTGATTTTTTTTTTTTTTTTTTACTGAGTCGATAATAGGTTGTGTTGAAGAGTGTCTACGTAGGAACAAAATTGAAAAGTTTACATCAGAAACAATTAGACAAGATGTATCAGTTTTAATTCGTAAGGCAAAACCAATTAAACATAACATAACATAATTTAATTTAATTTTATAAATCTCACTGACGATGGAAGCATTGCTTCTGAAATGTACATCTGAGGAAATAAAATAAGTGTTTTAACTGTTAAAAACTTTACTAATCTTTTCATTTATAACATAACGACCAATGAGAGAATAGCTTTGAAAAAACTAAGAGCGGATAAAGATCTGATTGTTTTGCCTGCAGATAAAGGTAACTGTACGGTAGTACTTGATACAATAGATTATTGTTCGAAAATTGAAAATCTTCTTAGTGATGGTAATACATATAAGCAAGTGGATTATGATCCAACGGCAAGAGTGACGAAAAAAGTGAAACAAATAGCTGCTGAATGTAGATCACTTATAAGAAAATCAAGCTGTATACCCACTTGCACACAACCACCAAAATTATATGGTTTACCAAAAGTGCACAAAGCCAATGTCCCCTTGAGGCCAATTGTCAGCCAAATTGATTCTCCGACGTACCTTGTTGCCAAAGAACTAGCTATGCAACTTAAGCCCTTGGTCTTCAATTGCTCTTCTTTTGTCAAAAATTCTCAACATTTCGTATCTATCATAAAAGATCTGCATGTGAATGATAATGAAGTAATGGTTAGTTTCGATGTTACATCGTTGTTCACCAATGTTCCCGTGTTAGAATGCCTAGATGTCATTAAAACCAAGTTTTCCTCTCCCTCTGACGATGCAAAATTGTTTGAACTTCTTCACATTTGCCTTACATCCGGATATTTTCTGTACAATGACAAATTCTACTTACAAACTGACGGAGTAGCGATGGGTTCACCACTTGCACCAGTCATTGCAGATATTTGGATGAAACATTTTGAGGAAAAAGCAATAGAGACGTCTCAAATAAAACCGATTATATGGAAACGTTATGTTGACGACACTTTTTGCATTCTAAACAAAAATGATGTTAATACTTTTCTGAATCATTTAAATTCGGTGCATCCAAAAATCAAATTTACGATGGAGGTAGAAAAAGACAATGAGTTGGCCTTCTTAGATGTCAAAATCATCAAGAAACAAGATGGAACTTTAGGACACACGGTATATAGGAAGATATTTTACCCATACCGATAGATATTTACACGCCACGTCTCACCATCATCCATCAAATTTCAATTCCGTGGTGTCGGCTCTTGTTAACAGAGCAAATGAGATTTGTGACAATGAACATCGAGAAGAGGAATTAAAATACGTTGACGCCGTTCTTTTGAGAAATGGCTACTGTTTCAAACAACGATCTTGGAAACCTAAACAAACAACATACGAGAAAAGTCCGAGGGATGTAAATGAAAAAAGAGCCCATACAGAAGAGGTGTTTCTGAAGCGATTGGAAGAATCTTATCTAAACACGGCATTAAAACAATATTTAAGCCACCGGAAAAAATCCGACAGCTTCTAAGATCTCCAAAAGACCGTATTCAGTTTCAGAATCCAGGAGTTTACTCGGTACCTTGTAGTTGTGGTTCATCTTATATAGGTGAAACAAAACGAGCAATTTCCACAAGGTTAAAGGAACATATAAAAGCCGTACAAAAGAACGAAGTGACCAAATCCGTTATATGTGAGCATTTAGCTTATAATGAAGATCATTATATTCATTTCCATAAGGCCAAATCGATTTCGACGGAAAGATTTTACATCCCAAGATTGGTGCGAGAAGCTATCGAAATAAAAATGCAGCCAAATTTCAATAGGGACAAGAGTTTTTATCTTTCTTCTGCTTGGGATCCACTGATCAACACATTGAAGCTGAACAAAAGTCAAGCAAAAAACAATAAGAACTACAACCGACCAGCTGACTATGTTAGTTTTGCTTGTGCACAAATAAGCATACAGTCACAACAACAAGAATTGCCGTTGCAACCAAGTCCAAGGCAGGCACAATTGCACCGGTATAATTTACGAAAAAGAACACAACAAAGAGTAGAATAACAACAACACCCACCCACTTTACAACAGTCTACCCGTGACCACGACGTGTGTAACCGTGTCGAAACGTCGGGAAATAAAAATCAAAGTTTAATTTGATTATAAAAAATTCTTAATCGCGGTAAGTCCGTTAAGTGTCTTAATTAAAAATATCAAATGCCTTTTTCATGTCCACAAAAAGAGCCATGGTATTTTTTTTGCAATTTGAACTGCTATATAATCGCGTACAGAGCCTTAAAATGGCATCTTCCTGATCGAAATCCAAATTGATTATCACTGAAAAATTTATTTTTATCCAAGTAGGAAATTATTTTCACTTTAATAATTTTTCCAAAAAGCTTTGAGAAAGTCGGAAGCAGAAAAATAGGTCTATAGTCTATTACTGTTCCGACTAGGTTTATTTCTAAATTCGAAAAAAACTAGGAAAAAACTAATTTTAAATGAAACACACAACTTCACTTTTTCACTTGTAAAATAGTTGTATTGAATTTCTTCGTGAACTTTAGTCATATGACTTTATGTACATTCGATACATTACTTTTTGTAAACATTCGATGTTTTTGTTTACGTTTACAATTTGTGGAACGTATGTTTTAGTATTGTTTATTTCGGTTGTAATTCCTTCCATCCAGTTCCAAACATTCTCACGCCTCCAAAAAATTCGAAAACTCCATCCCCTTATGGTGCACCCTGTCCACAAGTCTGCACTGTAGTACGGACGACGACGTTCAGCGAATTCTTCACAGATGGCCTTTGACATTTAACTGCCATCCGTAATTGGTATAAATATTGACTGATGGTGGTACTCTTCTTTCTCATGGTGTACATGTAATGAGACATAAGAGAAATTAGTACATTAAAATAAACATAAATGGACAACACGAAAAACTAGTACAAAAGACACCAAACAGAATTTTTAGAATGTTGCCTCTCGTTTTAACATCCATACTGTATTGGTTGTATGCGTAATTAGGGATTTCATTCAATCGTGTGTTTCATTCTTACGTATTTTGTACATTGCGATGCGTAAGAGTAGTACTTGTACTTGTTGTTCATTTTAATATGTAAATTCGTTTTCGCGAGCATGGTGCCGGCATGCTAATATGCTATGCGTATTGACTTAATAGATATGGACGTCGGTCCCACTTGATGCTTAGCGCCTGTGAAAGGATAGCGGCATTTGTAGGTACTAAAATTTGACATTACTCTGTCATCTCTGTCACCTTTTTTCATTAAATACCAGTTTGGTAATTTCTTTCAGAGCAAACCCACGCAATGAGATGATGGATTTGTAGCCAATCTTTAAGCTAGGCTCGAAGGTGTTGAATCTGAAATGGTAAGTATTAAAGACCATTTCACCATAGTTCAAAAAGACCAGTCTAAACAACTTCTTTTCTCTAATTTTAGATTCTGAACACTACGTATGCGTATACTACTTTCGTATCCAATGTTATGAGCCACATTGGCACAATTCGCATAAAGAGCTTTGGGACCCTTTACCAAAACAATCCAAATCTATGGTTCAAAGATTTAAAAAAGAATTAAAATTCACAACTGAGGACCTAAATAATAACTCTGCCGAGCGAAAGTATGTGTATGTTCTATTTTTATTTTTTTTTTTTTAAATAAAATCAATACTACTTTTCTACATTACAGAACCGAGTTGATTTGCCACATTAAAAATGGTAACAACCATGCAGACACACCAATCGATTTGAATTTTACTTTATATACTATCGATGGCCACCGTGCTGTCCAATACAATCCGACATCTTTGGAACGAATCTACAAAGATGTATAATGTCTTAGCCGAACACGATCTTGGTGTCACAATCGATTTGATCAATCGATATCTCTTTCAAACCAAATCGCATGCCCATCTTGATCCGGCCGATAGAAAGCTTGCAGCCTCAAATTATTGAAAAGATTGAAGCAAAAGTCGGACCGCTTTGTTTAGGAACCGTGAAGGAACGATACGGAAACAACTCAATCAATCAGTGAGCACGAAATAACTAGCAAGGTCTTGAAAAATTGGAGTGACAGAATACACCACTGCAAAGCAAGCTACTGAAACGACATTGTTTTCCACAATTTATGGAAATGTTTGCTCTCACTAATAAAATTCTTGGAATGAATTTAATTTTGTTCATTTGATTGTAATTGTATCTTTTCCAATCTTCAATTTCTCATTTTTATTTTCTTTCAATTTGAGTTTCTGGGTTTTGATTTCTGAACATCTTAGATTACCACAAGCCAACTCCTTTTCAGTCAATGGAACTCGTTCGTTAACTGGAAACTTGTATTTCATTCCTGTAGACAAAAATTAAAAGGACTAAAATCAATTATTGCTCTCTTCATATCATTTTATTCCTCTGATTTTAAAAGCTACACTTTTCTCAAAGATCAAATAAGGCCTAAATTTTCTTTTTTTTTTATTTACACACATTGGTTTTCTTAAATCAATTTTGCAAAAGACTTTTTCCTCGGAATCAATGGCAACTCAGTTGCGTAAAGAACTTTTTTTATACTTCATCTTTCGAAGAGTGTATTTGATCTCCTCGTCTATAGTCTTCCTCTAAGAGAGAAACGCGGTCATTTTCGCTTGTTTCTACATCATGTAGTATTCTTTGTGCGATGCCAGTACTCTTGTCTCAATTGAAAATCAAATCAGCATCCGGTGCACCTTTCTGATGTTTGAATTTCGGACGGTTCTTTTGTGAATGTAGAAGTGACTCTTGGTAGTCTTCCTCTTCAATGCGTTCGGTTATGTTGAGTAGTAAGTCTCTTTACTTTTACATTCTATTCTCGTATTTCCTGCTCTTGAAGTTTTAAATTGATGGCCAGGTGACTATCGGATATTGCTACAAATATTTTGAATTGCTGTTTTCCCTTTCTAACACGAACCATTAAAACAAAAGGCACAGCGCTATATTTAAATTCATTGGAATTAACACTACTGCCACTACAACTACTACCCTGTATTTGCTGGTAAGACTTCTTACTGTTCTGCCCTCATCGGTACAGAGGGATATCCTTGGTGTTGGGCTTGATGGTTTCTTTCAAACGTTCTTGGTAGCTGTCGGCTACCATTTTCTCGAACATCTGCTCGAATTCAAGGTCTTCCTTGGACTTTTCAATAGCTTCGTCAGGAGTATCTTCGACGAGGTCATCATTCCAGTTTTGATTAACATTTTCAAGGCCCGAGATATCATCTTGGTCTTCATCACGACGCCGTTCTTTTGTCTCGTCCTCGTCAGACACAGATGAATCATTACTCAGCTAGAAAAAGCATATTGCTCAGCATTGTTTATTTTATTACCACGTTATACTTACAACTTCATAAAACTCGTTATCCTCACGAATAAGATGCAGGTTCTTTGGGTGCACTATCACCAGAAGATTTACCGACAACCGTCGCTTCGTCCCGCTGCTTGTTACCTGATGATATCTCAAATGAATCTACAATCGTATGAGCATTGCGCTATTGAGATAGAGCACTTTCTTGTTATTCCAGGTCTCCTCTCCCATCATCCTAGTGCGTAGTAATTTCGTAATATAAATCACACCAATTTGGGCTTTTCTTACAACTAAATTGATTTTCCACTCCCTTCTCCAACTTTTTAGAACTTTTTCTCTATTAAGAGCCGAATCTACGTCTTGAAATTCTTCAAAGTGAACTAATTTTTGTACTTTATATTTCGACGTAAAACCGTGAATAACTTTGTTCTTATGCTCCCAAATTCGATTAACTAAATTCGATAAAGCTCGACTTTTAATTTGTGATATACACACATTATAAACTTATTTGTTTGAGCGCAGAAAAATTCCATTATCCATTGACAACAACATAAAACTATAAGTCAACAGCATTGACACAAGATGACAAAAACAGAGAGACATCTGTTGTTAAGTGGTAACTTCTCTCGTTACTTCTCGGAAAACGATAGATGGCCATTGGGACTGGCCATCACGACGCGTAGCGGCAAAAATAGAAATGAGCAGGGGCACAACAAGTAACATTTTGTATGGAAATTGCCACTTTTCCAACAAAATTGTTTAAAAATAGAATGTTTCGACGGTCGAATATTCGAAATTCTTATTGAAATGGATTAATAAAAGTGTAAAGAAAAATATAAAATTAAAGTACAACAAAAAAGTTGAATAGAAGTTTCCAAAATGCAAGTGCAAAAACGAGCTGTGATTTTCAACAAAAATTTAAGTTGGAAAATATGAATTAAAATTTCCACAAAAAAACAAATTAAGCTTTTAAACAAGAATGTGCGTTAGTTTAAATCAATAAAATATCGAAGACCACTGATAATTCAATGAAAATTTAAGTTAAACAAAATTTAACATCCACTCAACAAAACCTACGTAGAACTTTGTTTACATTTTTTCCCATACAAAAATGGCGTATTCTTAAATTTTTCAAAAGCAAATTAAATACATTTGAAATGTAAAAATCACTAGTGTGCACTTTTTTATTCAAGCTTCAACATTTTAAGATGTTAATGCGCATATAATTTAGTCACTTTCAGTTAGTCTTATATTTTATTTAAATTACTTAATCCGACACCATTTCTTCTTTTTTCAGTACAATTTGTATGGGCTGTCAAAACAGCATTTCACTTTGTGCCCCCGCTTTAGTTCCAAAACGACCGGCAGGTGGTGTGCAAACTCATGTTCCCAGTCCCAATAGCGGAAAATGACGATTACTTTGCCACTATCCTTTCAGGGGCGCAAAGTCGCGGGGACCACTTTGCTTTTAGGGTTTTGTATGGATATGACGTTTCACTAGCAGTCCATATCTATTATGTCAATGGCTATGCGTAAATTTTATTCGCGAATTTTTGCTAGTGAGTTTTGTGTAATGTTTTGTTTTGTAAATAACGTGTTGTTTTTTTTATTAACTTGGTGGTTTGTTTGCTTGGGATAAGTGCGTCCCGCACTATAAAAGTTTAAGAGATGTTTCGAACCCCCGTCAACTTGGCAGCGCTATAACACGAAATTCGATTTTTTTTATGCAAATAATTTGGAAAACATTTGGAAAAATTTGGAAAATGGTTTTCACAATTTGGAAAAGTCCCAAAAAAAAGTTATTAACAATTTAAAATTTGGCGTATACTTGGCAGCGCTAGCAATGAAATTCAGAAATTTTGGTGTCAATCGATCGGGGACAATTTGGAAAAATTTGGAAAACACTTTTCCGAATTTGGAAAACGATAGTTTTGCTAAAAAATGCAAAAAACATAATACTGGTGAGCCGCTGTACCTTTTTTTATAGGAAAATTGAGTTTTTACAACTAAAACGCTAACAACTTTTCCTCTATACTTTTCTAAACTACAAAACTAGTTTTTTTAGTTTGCAAAAAGCTTGATTGAATTTAAAAAACCAAAACAGTTCATGAAATCTGTGATTTTGGTACTATTTTAAATCAAAAATATTTTGTAATGCGTTTTCTAATGGAAAATTGAATCTTTACCACTAAAATGCTAATAACTTTTTTTCTATACTTTCCCAAATTACAAAATTAGTTTTTTTAGTTCAGAAAGAGCTCGATTGAATTTGGAAAACCAAAACATTTCATGAAATCTTTGATTTTAGTAAAAAATATTTTGTAATGCGTTTTTTAATGGGAAATTTAATCTTTACAACTAAAATGCTAATAACTTTTTTTCTGTACTTTCCCAAATTACAAAATTAGTTTTTTTAGTTCGAAAAGAGCTTGATTGAATTTGGAAAACCAAAACATTTCATGAAATCCGTGATTTTGGTACTATTTTAGTAAAAAATATTTTGTAATGCGTTTTTTAATGGAAAATTGAATCCTTACCACTAAAATGCTAATAACTTTTTTTCTATACTTTCCCAAATTACAAAATTAGTTTTTTTAGTTCAGAAAGAGCTCGATTGAATTTGGAAAACCAAAACATTTCATGAAATCTTTGATTTTAGTAAAAAATATTTTGTAATGCGTTTTTTAATGGGAAATTGAATCTTTACCACTAAAATGCTAATAACTTTTTTTCTATACTTTTCCAAATTACAAAATTAGTTTTTTTAGTTCAGAAAGAGCTCGATTGAATTTGGAAAACCAAAACATTTCATGAAATCCGTGATTTTGGTACTATTTTAGTAAAAAATATTTTGTAATGCGTTTTTTAATGGAAAATTGAATCTTTACAACTAAAATGCTAATAACTTTTTCTCTATACTTTCCCAAACTACAAAACTAATTTTTTTAGTTCGAAAAGAGCTCTATTGAATTTAGGAAACCAAAACAGTTCATGAAATCTGTGATTTTGGTACTATTTTAGTAAAAAATATTTTGTAATGCGTTTTTTAATGGAAAACTGAATCTTTACCACTAAAATGCTCATAACTTTTTTTCTATACTTTCCCAAATTACAAAATTAGTTTTTTTAGTTCAGAAAGAGCTCGATTGAATTTGGAAAACCAAAACAGTTCATGAAATCTGTGATTTTGGTACTATTTTAGTAAAAAATATTTTGTAATGCGTTTTTTAATGGAAAATTGAATCTTTACCACTAAAATGCTAATAACTTTTTTTCTATACTTTCCCAAATTACAAAATTAGTTTTTTTAGTTCAGAAAGAGCTCGATTGAGTTTGGAAAACCAAAACATTTCATGAAATCTTTGATTTTAGTAAAAAATATTTTGTAATGCGTTTTTTAATGGGAAATTGAATCTTTACAACTAAAATGCTAATAACTTTTTTTCTATACTTTCCCAAATTACAAAATTAGTTTTTTAGTTCGAAAAGAGCTTGATTGAATTAAGAAAACCAAAGCAGTTCATGAAATTTGTGATTTTGGTACTATTTTAGTAAAAAATATTTTGTAATGCGTTTTTTAACGGAAAATTGAATGAAATCTGTTACTTTTGACTAAAAAAGTACCAAAATCACAGATTTCATGAACTGTTTTGATTTCCTAAATTCAGTCGAGCTCTTTTCGAACTAAAAAAACTAATTTTGTAATTTGGGAAAGTATAGAAAAAAAGTTATTAGCATTTTAGTGGTAAGGATTCAATTTTCCCTTAAAAAACGCATTACAAAATATTTTTTACTAAAATAGTACCAAAATCACAAATTTCAGGAACTGCTTTGGTTTTCTTAATTCAATCAAGCTCTTTTCGAACTAAAAAAACTAATTTTGTAATTTGGGAAAGTATAGAAAAAAAGTTATTAGCATTTTAGTTGTAAAGATTCAATTTCCCATTAAAAAACGCATTACAAAATATTTTTTACTAAAATCAAAGATTTCATGAAATGTTTTGGTTTTCCAAATTCAATCGAGCTCTTTCTGAACTAAAAAAACTAATTTTGTAATTTGGGAAAGTATAGAAAAAAAGTTATTAGCATTTTAGTGGTAAAGATTCAATTTTCCATTAAAAACGCATTACAAAATATTTTTTACTAAAATAGTACCAAAATCACAGATTTCATGAACTGTTTTGGTTTTCCAAATTCAATCGAGCTCTTTCTGAACTAAAAAAACTAATTTTGTAATTTGGGAAAGTATAGAAAAAAAGTTATGAGCATTTTAGTGGTAAAGATTCAGTTTTCCATTAAAAAACGCATTACAAAATATTTTTTACTAAAATAGTACCAAAATCACAGATTTCATGAACTGTTTTGGTTTCCTAAATTCAATAGAGCTCTTTTCGAACTAAAAAAATTAGTTTTGTAGTTTGGGAAAGTATAGAGAAAAAGTTATTAGCAATTTAGTTGTAAAGATTCAATTTTCCATTAAAAAACGCATTACAAAATATTTTTTACTAAAATAGTACCAAATTCACGGATTTCATGAAATGTTTTGGTTTTCCAAATTCAATCGAGCTCTTTCTGAACTAAAAAAACTAATTTTGTAATTTGGGAAAGTATAGAAAAAAAGTTATTAGCATTTTAGTGGTAAAGATTCAATTTCCCATTAAAAAACGCATTACAAAATATTTTTTACTAAAATCAAAGATTTCAGGAAATGTTTTGGTTTTCCAAATTCAATCGAGCTCTTTCTGAACTAAAAAAACTAATTTTGTAATTTGGGAAAGTATAGAAAAAAAGTTATTAGCATTTTAGTGGTAAGGATTCAATTTTCCATTAAAAAACGCATTACAAAATATTTTTTACTAAAATAGTACCAAAATCAAGGATTTCATGAACTGCTTTGGTTTTCTTAATTCAATCAAGCTCTTTTCGAACTAAAAAAACTAATTTTGTAATTTGGGAAAGTATAGAAAAAAAGTTATTAGCATTTTAGTTGTAAAGATTAAATTTCCCATTAAAAAACGCATTACAAAATATTTTTTACTAAAATCAAAGATTTCATGAAATGTTTTGGTTTTCCAAATTCAATCGAGCTCTTTCTGAACTAAAAAAACTAATTTTGTAATTTGGGAAAGTATAGAAAAAAAGTTATTAGCATTTTAGTGGTAAAGATTAAATTTTCCATTAGAAAACGCATTACAAAATATTTTTGATTTAAAATAGTACCAAAATCACAGATTTCATGAACTGTTTTGGTTTTTTAAATTCAATCAAGCTTTTTGCAAACTAAAAAAACTAGTTTTGTAATTTAGAAAAGTATAGAGGAAAAGTTGTTAGCGTTTTAGTTGTAAAAACTCAATTTTCCTATAAAAAAAGGTACAGCGGCTCACCAGTATTATGTTTTTTGCATTTTTTAGCAAAACTATCGTTTTCCAAATTTGGAAAAGTGTTTTCCAAATTTTTCCAAATTGTCCCCGATCGATTGACACCAAAATTTCTGAATTTCATTGCTAGCGCTGCCAAGTATACGCCAAATTTTAAATTGTTAATAACTTTTTTTTTGGGACTTTTCCAAATTGTGAAAACCATTTTCCAAATTTTTCCAAATGTTTTCCAAATTATTTGCATAAAAAAAATCGAATTTCGTGTTATAGCGCTGCCAAGTTGACGGGGGTATGTTTCGACGAGGGATGATGGCAGCATATGGATATATAAATGTGTGCCCATTGACATATTATATATGGACTGCTAGTTGGCTCCTTAAAAGTGAAGCCAGCGATAAGCGACAGTGCTGCATCTTGGTTCAACTGGTTGTCGAATCTAGAACTAAACTAACACTTGAGTTTTTGGAGTTGTCAAACTGGC
Organism: Melanostoma scalare; assembly: GCA_949752695.1. Taxonomy (NCBI): domain Eukaryota; kingdom Metazoa; phylum Arthropoda; class Insecta; order Diptera; family Syrphidae; genus Melanostoma; species Melanostoma scalare. Next base: position 120,694,172 of record OX456985.1, read on the forward strand.
AGATGTTGTCTTGTCTTTTTTTGTTATTCTCGTGAAAGCATAAGTGTTTTTATTGTTGTTTGCACAGCAAACTTTTAGATGGCACCTAATTCTTGGGAAAAAATTGTAATGTTGCCGTAAATGGCGGACAGGGGAACCAAGAGGGCTAGTGTCGCTTGGCTTCAAAATCTTTGCCAGTCTTATATGGAGATTACACTCAACTAGCAGCCCATATATAATATGTCAATGTGTGTGCCTATCCCTATACCCACATTTTGTACTGATGAGTTTTTTTTGTTCATTTTCTCTTTCGATTATTGTTTAATTTCATTATAAAATAGATTTTTATCATTTCATCCGGTTGTATGCATGAAATTTTTGATACATATATATTTGTTAATATTGTTGTTGTTGTTGGTGGCGTTGTCGCGTTTCCAATTGTATCGATTTTCGCGATCGCGGTTGTGTGTGTATGTGTGTGTGTGTATGGATAATTATTATTTAATTGCTTTCGAGTTGCAGTCATTTCGGTCTCTTTCTAGTTGAACATTTTCCGGTTCCAACTAGGATTTTGTTTACCTTTTTGCGTTGTAAACAAACGCGAACTTTATAAATTATAATTATGTAATAAAATACGCGTTTTTAAAGTTTCTTTAAGTCTTAGGGGTGTTTTGTTTATTTGTTTTGTTGAAGTTAACTTTGTGTGTTGAAGTTGCCAGTGGACTTTGTCAAATGCATTTTGCCGATGGCATTTGACATGTCGCGATGTTGATTTGTTATTTGCGATGTGAATCGTGTTAATTTCCATAATGGCAAAGTGTTTTATGTGTTTAATGTTTTGTAAATTTTGCTTTTACTTTGTTGAATTTATGCAGTGTTACAGTGTTTTTCTTTTTTAATTAATATGTATCGTGTGTTTCTTCGACGACAACGAATTTTTAGTATTTAATTTTGCCGACGGGATTTGACATTGACGTTCGGGTGTCGATCTATTCGATGTTTCTCTTCGACAGAGAGTTTTAAATTATTGTGTTGTGAAATTTGTACATTTTGATTTCGTTTTTAAGAAATGTTTTATAAATGATTATTAATTAATAAATTATGTTTATTGCAAAATTTCGTTTTCCATTTATTCTGGTGTTAAAGCTGTGTTGATTGATGTATGCATGTTGTGTTGATTGATGAGTTAGTATGTTGAAATTATATGGGACTGATATTTCGTAAAAGGATCTCTTTAATCAATCCATTATTGTTTCTTGATTTCTTCAGCGAATGTCTCGGTGAAACGATTCCTGATAATTATTGGGTTTTTATTGCTTCAGCGAATATTTCGGTGATGCGGTTTGAAATTCGTTCGAAATCTCCGTTCGCGTTCAAATTTTGAAGTAATGATAAGTGAGTTTTCGTAGAAAGACTCTGGTATCATTGATGATCTATTGTTCAGTTCTGAACAAACAGTTGATGAGTTGTTATTGTTGATTTCAGCTTGCGTTGGGCTTGAACTAAGCCGTATCCAGGGGTTTTGTTTAAAGTTTTGCATAATCTTCGAAGAAGATGTAAGTATGATTCAGCTGTTTGGTATTGATTCATATTCTGAATCCAGGGGCGGTGTATTTTAAGTTGGGATTTTTTGAATATCTTCGAGGAAGATGTAGGCAATTCGATAAGGTTCGTGTTGACTCGTTTGCTGAGTCCAGGGGCGGTGTATTATTGAGGTTTTTCAGGTAATTCTTCGGGGAAGAGATATGATTCAACAGGTGTTGATTCGTTGGCTGAATCCAGGGGCGGTGTATTTTGAGGTTTTCAGGTAAATCTTCGGGGAAGAAATTTAATTCAGCAGATATTGATTCGTACTGAATCCAGGGGCAGTGTATGATGGTTTGTTAAATAGTATCTGGTTACGTTCAAGTTTTGAAGCAATGACAAGTGAGTTTTCGTACAAAGACTCTGGTATCATTTTGTTCAGCTTTTAATGAAGTGGTTGAAATGAAATTTCGATTTTTGTTTTGCGGTCGATTGGTAGCGACGGTTTTTTTTTAAATCAGCGTACTATCCTCGGTGGCCTTGTTTGACGGCAGCCTACATAATTTTGCTATTGGACGCTTTAAGCATCCGTTCCTTGCCTTCAAGGTGACGACTCCGATGAGTCCGTCTGATCCGGGATGTGTCTCGGTGATTCTGGCCATGTTCCAGTACGTTGCTGGGAGACGCTCATATTTGATTAGAACCAAGTCACCTACCTTTGGAACCTTTTCCGTCTTCGTCCACTTCGGGCGTTGTTGAAGCCTGCAAAGGTACTCCGAATGCCACTTCTTCCAGAATTGGTCAGCCAGGACATTTCTCTTCCAGCGATCCAAGTGGGTGATGTTATGGGTAAGTTCCCCTTGCGTTATTGCATGAATTGGTTCTCCGATGAGAAAGTGAGCGGGAGTTAAGACGTCCAAATCGTCTAAGTTGTCGGTCAGTCAAGGGTCTCGAATTGAGACATGCTTCTACTTGTGTTAGAAGCGTCGCGAGCTCCTCAAATGTGAGTATCTCACTTCCAACAACCCGTTTGATGTGGTACTTGACCGATTTCACACCTGCTTCCCATAACCCTCCGAAATGGGGAGAAGCGGGAGGAATAAAATGCCATTCGGTACCGGTTTGAAAGTTCTTCCGCTACTTCCTTCCAGCAATGCTTTGCATTCTCCAACATTCTGCCTAACTCTGCGTTAGCGCCAACAAAATTTGTTCCGCAATCACTATGCAGCCTCCTACATACACCTCTACGTCCTGTAAAGCGTTTGAACGCTGCTAAAAATGCCTGTGTAGTCAGGTCCGAAACAACTTCCAGGTGTATTGCCTTTGTGACAAGACAAACAAAAACAGCAAAGTACCCTTTGATAATCTTTGCCCCGCGGGCCTTCCAAGTTTTGATGTCGATCGGGCCTGCATAGTCAACACCTGAATGAACGAAAGCTCGTGCCATCCGTACTCTCGGTGCTGGTAAATTACCCATCAATTGCTTCATTCCATCAGCTTTCTAACGGAAACATTCCAAGCAGTTGTGTATCTGGAACTTGACACTACTACGGATTTGTCCTATCCAGAACCTCTCTTGTATAAACGCCATCATCTGCTGTACTCCGCCATGTAATGTGCATTTGTGGGCGTTTTGCACTACCAGCTTCGTAAAATGATGCGTTCCTTGAAGAAGCATTGGGTTTTGAGCATCTTATGAGAGAATAGAGTTCTGCAAACGAACTACGACTCGTAAGATTCCATTGGCGTCTATAAATGCGTTTAACGATCGTAGATTTTTTGAAATTCTTCCATTTTCAGACAATTGTTCCAGATCATCCTTATACATTTCTCGTTGAGATGCTTTGATCGCGATCTTAAGTCCAGATTCCAGCTCCTGTGGTTCCAGCGGCGCAGCGTTTCTCGATCCCTTGACCTTACGGCAGTTGGATGCAAACCTGAGACATGTAGCAACCACCCGGATCACTCGTAACAGCTTCGAGAATTTATGCACCAACTCGAGTATCCTGTCCTCCTCCGCGTTCATCTGCACGGCGTGCGTTTGAATTGAGCGCTCCTCTTCTGCGGTTGCAACCTCTTCAGGCTGCTCAGGACAATCGAAACTCCAACATTCCTTGAGGAACTGTGGGCCACTCCACCACAGTGTCAAGGTTTCCATCGCCGATGGAAAAACTCCACGTGACGCTAAATCAGCAGGATTGTGTTGCGTTGGTACATTTCGCCAGCACTCCGGTTCTACAAGACGTCTCACTTCCGAGACTCTTTTGGCGACAAAGGTGGTCCATTTCGATGGAGTAGCTTGAATCTATGCCAACGTGATCATGGAATCCGTCCATGCAAAAACATGGTCATCTGGAACATCCAAAACCTTCTTGGTATAGTTGAGCAATTCGGCTACCAAGACTGCACCACAAAGCTCCAATCGCGGTAAGGACACCATCCGTTTGTTTGGGGAAACCTTCGCTTTCGACATCAGCAAATGGACATGCGTATTGCCTTCTGCATCGAGACACCGAACATATACTGCTCCACCATACGCCTTCTCGGATGCGTCGCAGAATTCATGCAACTCGATCTCCTTCATCGCCTTGGTCGTATGGATCCATCGATGTATTTTTATTTTTTCAATTTCAGGGAGTTCTCGACGAAAAGCTTCCCATTTCTGTCGAATCTCGTCCGGTACCGGGCCATCCCACGTCGAATCACCATCCCAGAGATGCTGCATCATCATTTTGGCTGTGACGACACAAGGTGAAATCCATCCCATAGGATCAAACAGCTTGGCGATTGCAGATAGCACCGTTCGCCTGGTTATCTCCCGCCTATCAACTTCCAAATTCCGGAACGAGAAGTAATCGCCGCTTGGAAACCACTTTATACCAAGGGTCTTCACCGTGGGTTCGGAATCGAACGGTAAGTCGAAATCCACTTCTCGATCTTTAACTGGGATGTCCACCAAGAGCTCCTTCTCGTTGGTCGTCCACTTCCTTAACTTGAAGCCCGCTGATGATAAAAGTTGCCGTGACTCGTCTCGTTTTAGTTTCGCTTCTCCTATGGTATCCGCTCCACTAATGAGATCGTCCACGTACATCTCGTCTCGAACGACCTCCGCTCCGACAGGAAAGTTAGTAACTTCATCACTACAAAGCTGCTTTAATACCCTTATGGCTAGGTATGGGGCACAGGCGGTGCCAAAAGTGACGGTATTCAGCTTAAACACCCGTATCGGCAACCTAGTATCTTCCCTCCAAAGGATGAGCTGGTAATATCGATCTTCTGGTGCTACCGATATCTGTCGATACATTTTCTCGATATCGGCCGTAAACGTAATCCTATACGTCCTCCATCGCAACAGGATATCGAGAATGTTGGTCTGCAATTTTGGACCCACATGCAGCTTGTTGCTTAGCGAGAAGCCATTTGAGGTCTTGGCCGCCGCATCAAAAACGACACTAAGTTTTGTCGTCGAACTCGCTTCCTTTATCACGGTGTGGTGCGGGGTTTTAAGCACCTTCTCCGACGCGTCGACCTCTTCCATATGATGAAGCTCATCACACTCGCTTATGCACTTTGCATAATCTTCTCGCAGCTTCAAGTTCGCCGCAAGCTTCCTCTCCAGATGCGCAAATCTTCGGAGAGCACCCTGTCGGCTCGATCCCATGGCTGGCTGATCTGCACATCTGAACGGAAATTTGACCTCGTACCGTCCATTCATGAGGCGTTTAGTGTGACTGGTGAAATGCTCCTCGAGGCCTTTGCTTCGTCACATTCTAAAGTCTTAAACGGCTCCTCTTCAACTTCCCAGAATTTTCGTACTTCCGACCCTAAGTCCGCAAACTGCGTAAACGTTCGGACATGAACGGGGGTTTCGGTCGGTACTTTTCCGAAAATTATCCAGCCGAGTTGTGTTTTTTGGGCCACTGGTCCTTGGCCGTCTTTACTCCGTACTATCTGTGGAAGGAGTATGTCGGCAAAAACGTCACTTCCCAGTAGTAGGTCCACCGGAGCAGGTAAAAAAAGGTGTGATCTGCTAAGCAGAGTCCCTCTAGATGTTGCCATCTCTTTGGTTCAATTCGGTGGGCTGGCAGATGCCCAGTCAGTGACTTGAACACAAGTGCTTTTACAGCACCTTCAAACGTCAAGTGTTGCGACGCAAGCGTTAAATCGACGCTGCTATACGTTGTGCCACTGCTGACCAAATCCAACCCACTTACTCTCGCCACGGTCTGACACCGTTTTAGCTTCAGCAATTGTGCAGCTGCTGCTGTTATAAAAGTTGCTTCAGAACCTGGGTCGACCAGGGCTCTTAACATATGGAACCATCCATCTGCTGCCATGACTTTGACAACGGCTGTTGCCAAACAAAACCTGCGCCGATGCACAGCTGCCTGCTGACGCATGGAAGGTGTTTAAATTTCTACCACTCGAGCTAGCTCTGCCGTCCATATGGAACTCAGGCGCGTCTGGGTTGACGGAGACCTGACTAGCGGTGAAATTTGTTTGTCTTCGGGGCTGGCTAGGTTGTGGTGTTGTATTGATGTGCAGCAACGAGTGGTGGCGCTTCAAACAAAACGTGCAATTTTGTTTTTTGCCGTCTTAACTACCTGTGCGCGCCTTTGGATATCCATATTCAGGAACTTTTGGCATTTCCTTAGTGAGTGCTGGCTCTGGTGGCATACCTGACACACAAACTCCGTTCTAGCAGCAGTCTTCACATGGAACACCTTCCGCACCTCCGTACCGGCTGGTCTCCGCACATCGTTCTTGAAAGAAGTTGGTTGCGCTGTGTCACTCACTGCTTCCAAGGTCCTGAAGCGTGCTTCTAAAAACTCCAGAAAATCGTTCCAGCTTGGCAACTTTTTCTGGTTCCCCAACTTCTCTTCCCACAACTGCTGCAAATTTCCAGGTAGTCTATTGTACACGATGTGCACCAATATAACGTCCCACTGATAAACAGGTACATCCAGGTTCCTGAGTGCATGGATACACTCTTGCGAGGTGAATATCACTTCCTTCAGTCCATCAACCGACTCCTTCACAAGGCACTTTTGACTGAAAAGTAGTTTCAGTTGCGCGTTTACTAAAACACGCTGTTTGTCATATCGCGCTGTTAGTAACTCCCATGCCTTGTCAAAATTACCCGCGACACAAGGTAATTGCTGGAGCAAACGATCCGCCTCACCTTCTAAACTCGACTTCAGGAAGTGCATCTTGTCGATGTCCGTTAAATTATGGTTTGAACAGACCAGGGAATCAAACCTGTCGTGAAACGACTGCCATTTTATATATTCCCCATTAAACTTAGGGAGATCAATTTTGGGCAATCTCAACTCGGTACGAACCATACCTTACTGGCCTAAACTCTGACCAGTCTGACCTGCTGCCAGCACTGACGTTGCAGGAACCGAAAACAAGCTCTCCAACACCTCGGTCAAATCGGACCTGTAATCTAGGTAAGTATCGTTAATTTTATCATACACCTCTAAATAATCCTCTTTTTCAATTCCAGCAACCTTGGATGACCTTGTCGTTGTAGTCTTTGATGACTCGACTTCTGCCGCAGATCTAGTTTTAAGTTTATTTTAGCTTAATGGCGTTTTTAATCTAATTTAATGGCGTTTTAGTCGCGCGCGATTTATTAGATTTAAGTAAATTTAATTCAATAGAATTGTAAACTACACTTAATTTTCAACTCTGATGGAGTTCTTTATATATGTATATATATTTATATGTTCACTAGAGTGTTCGTTAAACGACTCTCCGATTTACACACTTTTTGTCTTTAAAATGTTAATGTTTTTACACACAAATTAATTGTTTTTAATCACTGTTCGTTGAACGGCTTCGAAGGACCAAATGTTCCGACTAGGTTTATTTCTAAATTCGAAAAAACTAGGAAAAAACTAATTTTAAATGAAACACACAACTTCACTTTTTCACTTGTAAAATGGTTGTATTTAATTTCTTCGTGAACTTTAGTCATATGACTACATTCGATACATTACTTTTTGTAAACATTCGATGTTTTTGTTTACGTTTACAATTTGTGGAACGTATGTTTTAGTATTGTTTATTTCAGTTGTAATTCCTTCCATCCAGTTCCAAACAATTACCTTTTTTGAACAGAGGAATAACTTCTGCACACTTTATTTCAACACTTCATTTTTCAACACTTAAGTTAAGTAGGTAACTTAATATATCGACTACATATTAAGCGATTTTCTTAAGTATGATACTAGAAATACCATCAGTAGTACACGAATTTCTATTTTTCTGTTATGAAATAGCCATATAAATTTCACGTGAAGTTATGGAGTTGAACACAAAACTATTTGATTGTATGCTGTATGATGTTAAATTTGAAAATAATGAACAATTACAACTTGAGCAAGGAAAACTGAAGGTTTAAGTTTATCTGAAATTTCCGTAAAGTATTCGTTGAAATTATTTGCAATAGAGTTTATGTCAGTTATGGAAACATCATTGATTTGTAAGCTATCTATTTCTACTAACTGAAATGTGATCTACCACATTCCATTCCTCTCTTATGTTTCCATTTGCTTTCTCAAATAAACTGGTATAATAATTGTTCCTTGTTTCTTCTATCTTATGTTTGATGGTTTTACACAAAGACAAATAATAATTTTTGAAATTTCTGTTTTGTGGATGTTTTTTACACTTAACACTCAAAATATTTTTCTTAGAAATTTGTTTGAGTAATGTATTTGTCATCCATGGTTTTAAATGCTTATTGCCTGGTGAGTTTTGAGATGACAGATAAGTACACGAGCATATGTGATTTTGTAAAATTGATGTAAACAGATCAAACGCAGTAAAAGGGTTGCTTTCCAAATAAACAGGCTCCCAAAATTCAAACTTCAACAGTTCTAATAATGATAAGTAATCAATGCATTTTTTTGGTTTTTTAAGTGATTTTTCACTTCTTTTTGAAGTTGTATTTGAAAATGTGTTGAGAGCTATCATGGTCTGATAGCATAAGATCATACACCTTTCCATAAGAGATTTTATCGTGTTTATTAGAAAATCTGGCAAATATGTGATCGATACATGAGCTTGAAGATTCTGTCACACGAGTTGGCTCGTTTATATAACTCTTAAGACCATTTGCTGCCAAAAGAAATAAGTAATTCTCCGTGTCTTTATCTATTTCATTCAAAATATCAATATTAATGTCGCCTAATAAAATCAGATTTTTAGCCTTAATAACACAAAGAACATTGCTCAATTCATCAATAAAAACACCTTTACTAAAACCATGCAATCTATTATATATATCATCTCATCATATCATATATATCTATATATCTAATTCAGTCCCTATTGCCAAACGTATGGTGTTGTTTTCTTGAACTTGAATTTCCAATTGTTCGCCGATATTCAAATTTTCTTTTGTCAGGCCGTTATCCTTTGGCCTACATTTCATATTTCCCCTTCTTGCACTTCGGGTGTGCTAGTTTAGATCCGCAAGCTTCTCTACATTCCCTTCTACTTACAGTGTCTTATTCTTATTCCATCAGTGTCATTCACTATCACTAGTCTCATACTTAGCATATGTATTATTTTTATTTAATTGATGTGACTAACACCTACTTATCTACTCTATATTGCACTTGCCTATCTCAGCCCCATAGAATTATTTTTCTTAACGCCTATTTTTATGTTGTCAAATATCATCCCTATCTTTTTCTATCTAAAAGCTTCGAAGCGAATTCGCTGTCAATACACAGCTTTTCGCTTGAGAACTTTGACGTTTCGTTACGATTTCATTACTAGCGGTGTTATGCCGAGCCAGCTACTTGATTTTAGTTAACCAACGGAATCAACACCGTTGATTGACTATCCGCCTAGCAGACTCACAGCCTTATTGTCTGCACACACCGCTCCGATAAGATAAGAGATCTAAAAGAAAAATTGTGTGCAGCCACTGAGACTACGAGAGTGGTGTAGGGAAGGAGATGATAAAAGGTAAAGCAAAGCACTATAGTGTTTGGTTTGTTATGGTATGGTTTTTATTAATTTGGTGACCGAAAACCTCGAGACACGATTGGCCGATTGTATGAATGTGTGTGTGAGCTTGAGGGTCGAAAAAGGACAAATTGACCCAATCAATCAATTCTTGTTCTGGTTCATGACAAGTGGTTTTTTAAATTTGAGATATTAAAGAGAAAAAAAAAGAAAGTTTAAGAGTGAAAGTTGGAGATAGTGCGGGAAAAGTTGTGAAGATTAGTTTTTTTAAATTGTAAGAAAAGTTTTGGAAATTGTGTAGAGTCAGTGGAAGGAGGAAATTGAAAGAGTTATAAGAATCGTCAGACGGACGAAAATTGCGAACATAGAAGGAGGAAGGAAAAGCAGGAAAAAAGATAAGTAGAGTGATTATTAGTTTTTTTTAGTGTTGTCAAAATAAACTCTCGGCTGATCTTTGCCACCGTAACTTCTCAATAATTGTAAGACACGCCACCCTTTTAATTTGTATTAACTGTTCTTTTCGGGAAAGAAAAATTAACGTTTCAATCTTCCAGTTGTTTCATTTGTTTACCTTTTTAAACGGTTCCTCTAACCGTCCACAATTGTGATTTTATAGTTGAAAAGATTTGGGTTCTTCATCCAACTTTTTTACGGTTTTCCCAACACGCAAACACAATAAAAAGCTTTGAATAACTTTTGGGAATTTAATTGCATTGTGTTTTTATTCAGTTTTAATATTTCAGAGTTAATTTACGGTTTGGGAATTTCACCTAAAAATTTCCTGGCGCCCACCTTTTTTCAGTACACCCAGTACTTGAAAAATACTTTTATTATTTTTGTATACCATTGAATAGATCTACGTTTTTAATTCGCGATCGATCGTTTAATTCGCACTATGTTATCGTTTAATCTATTTGTGAACCCAGCCCAGCTGAGATTAGCCGTGGTGTCAGCAGCCTACCTGCTGATTGTTGCACTTTTGCTTATCAGCGCGATTGACAGCTCGTTTATTACCTCGCGGCACACCGGTTGTGCCTTTCTTTTAATCGCTCTAAGTTAATAAATTATATTAATTAAATTATAATTATTAATTGGATTCGGAGAATCCAATCGCGTTTAATAATTTCGTTTTCATCCTAAAGTTAGTTTTCGCGTTAAATAAAAAGGGTATTTTATTGCAATGACTGGGATTCATGGTGAGTAAGCATACAGAATGGTGAGTCTAAAATGTTCTGTCGGTACCAAAAGTAAGAGTATTGTTCTTTTAGCTGTGCAGTAGCGCCACCTATATGTATTTTTCTTCATACTATAATTCTAAGAGGTGATACCCGTGGTGTGATGGATAGCATGTCCGCCTGTTAATCCAGAGGTTCGAGTTCGAATCCCAACAGAGGCAAAAATGTTTTTTCTACGGGTATCGCCTTTCGCGAGGAATTGGCAAGTCCTCCGTTAGTATTCATTGCCATGAAAAGCGCTTTCTCGATTAGCCGTTCGGAACCGGCAGAACAATTGTAGGTCCCCTCCATTCCCTCACAAGGGATGGTTGTGAGAAATGCGCTAGGCCCAGGGGCTCCTCGCTCTGTTGCGCCACCCTATTTATTTGTTATTTATTTTTTTAATTCTAAGAGGCAGGAAGCGCCTGAAGAAAAGCCAATGGAAGAAACAAGCAACAATATAGAGCACGAATCGGATTCGGATTCGCTCAAAGATTTTTTACACATATAATCCGATTCGTGCTTCAATTTGTTGCTTATTGTTTCTTCCCTTGGGTTTCCTTCAGGCGCTTCCAGTAAATCTTTAAATTCCTTTTGATGTCATTGCAATAAAACATCAATTGTACAGAAAACAGAAGTTAATAAGAAGTAGAGATAAAAATAAAAAGTAAAAATTGGATTTTTCTTCTTTGGATACTTCCAGCTTTGTAGGTAAGAAGTCTGGGCAAAAAGGAACCCGGGTAACGCCGGGTATTTTCGGCTAGTATAGAACGTTTTGGAAGATCAGAAAATCATTCAAGAAATCAAATCGGTCAACATTGACGGAAATGTTTGTGCCCAAGACGAACGCGTTGAAGGTTTGGAAAAACGTCTTTCTGTAGGGCCGACGCGATAAACAGTTTTCTGTCCCGTCTCGACCAAGTAATAAATGCTGGAGAGTTTTCGCCAGCATTACATGAACATGTTCATCTGCACCAATAATTTTTCATCTGCAACCATAACTAAGGAAGTGCAGATGATGCGTTCCCTCTCTATCAGACAAATATGAACTTTACATTTAACGTCTTTTTCAGATTTTCATCTGCACTTGCAGATGCATGTAAATCTACCATTATGCTGGGTTTACATGCATCTGCAACTGCAGAAGTGCAGAAAAGTAAAGTTGGACGGATGAAGATTATAAAATACAAAAGTTAAAAAAGAGAGACGATTAGAATTATGGTTGCAGATGAAAAATTATGGTTGCAGATGAACATGTTCATCTGCACATACAATTTTTCCCATTAATAATTCCGTTGCCGCTATCTATAACCTGAAAAATATGAAAAAACAGAATGAAAAATTTGAACTCACCATTCAATGTTTACTCACCATGAGTCTCAGATAGGAACAACAAAAGGAAAAATTTACTCTCAAAATGAAAAATTATAACTCAACATTCAATGTTTACTCACCACGAATGACTGTCATTGCAATAAAACGGCAATTGTACAGAAAACAGAAGTTAATTTTTTGACAGTAAGCAAAATCCGCAGCCTAACAAAACAAGCCAATCACAAACACACAAACAAAAACGATGGTTTGCAATTTCATTGACAACACATTCTACACGATGCCAAAAGAAACGTGAACGATGAAGTGAATTTGCATTTGTCAGTTCATCCGTTCCCATTTGTCATGCATATTTACTGTCATTCGAATGCCAGTGCTGACAGTCAGTCCAATGAGCGTCAATTTTTGCAATTTGCCATTGACATTTTTTCTGAATTACGTCAAATGAGCTCATTAGTCATTTAGAGCCAGTTTTTCAGTGCTGAGTTGTCCTGTGGTGAGAATTTTCGAGTTAACCCATACAATCATGAGTAATGTCAGAGTTAACTCCTCACCATAGGATAGAAAAATATGAAAGACAGAATGAAAAATTTTAACTCATCATTCAATGTTTGATCACCATGAGTCTCAGCAATTTGCCTTTGACATTTTTCTGAATTACGTCAAATTAGCTTATTAGTCATTTAGAGCCAGTTTTTCAGTGCAGAGTAGTCCTGTGGTGAGAATTTTCGAGTTAACCCACACGATCATGAGTTATGTCAGAGTTAACTCCTCACCATAGGATAGAAAAATATGAAAGATAGAATGAAAAATTTTAACTCACCATTCAATGTTTGCTCACCATGAGTCTCAGCAATTTGCCATTGACATTTTTCTGAATTACGTCAAATTAGCTCATCTGTCATTTAGAGCCAGTTTTTCAGTGCAGAGTTGTCCTTCGGTGAGAATTTTCGAGTTAACCCACACGATCATGAGTTATGTCAGAGTTAACTCCTCACCATAGGATAGAAAAATATGAAAGACAGAATGAAAAATTTTAGCTCACCATTCAATATTTGCTCGCCATGAGTCTCAGCAATTTGCCATTGACATTTTTCTGAATTACGTCAAATTAGCTCATTATTCATTTAGAGCCAGTTTTTCAGTGCAGAGTTGTCCTGTGGTGAGAATTTTCGAGTTAACCCATACGATCATGAGTTATGTCAGAGTTAACTCCTCACCATAGGATAGAAAAATATGAAAGACAGAATGAAAAATATTAACTCACCATTCAATGTTTGCTCACCATGAGTCTCAGCAATTTGCCATTGTCATTTTTCTGAACTACGTCAAATTAGCTCATTTGTCATTTAGAGCCAGTTTCTCAGTGCAGAGTTGTCCTGTGGTTAGAATTTTCGAGTTAACCCATACGATCATGAGTTATGTCAGAGTTAACCCCTCACCATAGGATAACTCTTCACTGAAAATTTGGCCCTTAGGAGATGGCAAAAGGAAACCTAGCATTGCACTTACTTTCGGCGCTGATTGAAGAATTTATACTCACCCCTCTATATGTGCACTCACCACTCTTACATTGCGATTACTTCATCTTCGATCACTCCTACATAACAAAACCACTTGTGGAGGGTCAAATCCATGCCCGTGTTTCAACACCACTCGAAAATAAATTTCACCGACATGTCATTTGAAGGACATGGAATTTTAGGTCTCCGTCAGACTTTCGGTAGATGTGATGTTGACTAAGACCACAGGTGAGCTTTCGAACGACTAAAAGTAGATATCTGTCAAATCATATACAGCTGAAAAAACGGAACCAAAACAAACCAAAAGAAAATAGCACTCCACTAAATCTTCTGTGAACCATTTTAACCAATTAAACTGCTATGTACTTTACTTCCAACAAAAACCCAACAAAATACAACGAAGAGTCATGGGATTTCACAAACAACAAAAAATGACACGAAAGTGATGTATATCGTCTTAGATATTGAACGCACTCATTTTTCTTTTCACTGATTATTCCTGTTTCCATGGACTTTGCAAAGTCAACCTTGGTTCAACCCACCATGGAAACAGAGTAGGGTTGCAATTCTGATCTGATAATTATTATTATTCTAAACGTCATTTGGAAGATAAACAAAGGTTGGTAAGTACGAAAATTTTTTTAAATTATAAGATTTCGTAGATAATTGTTATTTTTTGGGTTTTCAGTATAGCCTATAACCAAACCATGGTTATAGGCTACCGTATGGGATAATTTTCGGGCCAATTAAATAGGTAAGTTTAAAGATTTGCTCTTTCTTAAAAATTTTGTGTCGAGCAAACAAAAAAGCTCTTTTATATAATAAAATATGTATAGATATATTCTGCTGTTGCTCTTCAATAATTTTTTTTTTGTTCGTTTCTTTGTTGTAGTAAAAACTTCATCATACTAGAAAAAATTTACACTTTCACATAATTCCTCTTCCTCCACTTCTGTTTCAAAAACAAAACTGTTTACGTCTTCCCCTTGCTGTTCCAAAAAATAACGCAAGCGCAGGACGAGCTCATTTTTCGATCCCGCTCTAGAAAGATTTCGTTTACCTACCTCACTTTTAAGCTCAATACAGTTGAGCTCTTTGAACAACCTACTCATTTAAACTGTATTTCTGCGTCTTTTCACTAAGTTTTATCCCACTTCAGACACCAATGTAACGTGCGCTTATTTCGAAATCATAAAACTGCTTTCACTTTAAATTTTTCTACTTGTATTCGATATCAACTTTTATTCGGTACACAATTCGATTAATAGTCACTATAATGTTTACACAATCACTTTTCAATTAAAACTGGCTCCCTAGTGATAGTTGCATCAGCGGCCTCTTTATATAAAAATAAAATAAATAAATAGGGTGGTGCAACAGAGCGAGGAGCCACTGGGCCTAGCGCATTTCCCACAACCATGCCTTGAGAGGGAATGGAGGGGACCTACAATTGTCCTGCCGGTTCCGAACGGCTTATCGAGAAAGCGCTTTTCATGGCAATGAATACTAACGGAGGACTTGCCAATTCCTCGCGAAAGGCGATACCCGTGGAAAAACATTTTTGCCTCTGTTGGGATTCGAACTCGAACCTCTGGATTAACAGGCGGACATATGCTATCCATGACACCACGGGTATTACTCTTTATATAGAATAAGATATTACATCTAGAGCTTTTCAGCAGTCGAACATCGAGAGCTTTCGAGCAAGGCTTTCCAGTAGTTTGCTATAAACCATTCCCCATCCACATTATGGCTAGACACTTTCTCCTCGCGGCTTATTTCTGCCTACACGCACTCATCCACAAGCAACGCCTTCCATTAGATGTATGTACATTATACTGTTGTCGCCTTGTCTTTTCGGTTGAACGTTCTCGTTTAGGGAATTTGTATTGAATGTTGGTTGTACATAGCAATATGAAAACTTTTTAAAACTGCGAATCTCGCAGTTCACTTGGATCTGTGTCGTGTATGGCATAAATCGGTTTGCGATAAATGTCTATCTGCGCAGTTATATTGTGTCGTCAATGCCCGGCCTAAGTTTCATTATTAGAAGTTATTTAGTTTTTGTCCATTTTCAATGATTAAACATATCATTTATATAAATAAAAAGATTAATATAATTTTCTACAATTAAAAACACTTATTATATTCCTCAAATGCACATTTCAGAAGCAATGCTTCCATCGTTAATTAAATAAAATTAAATTATTTGTCGAAGCAGTCGCTTGCTTCTACTCGATTTTAGAAAATAGCATGAAAAAAAACAATTCCCCAAAAGTTGCTTAGAAATAGTAGTTTCAGTCAACCGTGGTTTACCAAGGAATTAAAGACTCTAAGGAACAAAAGAAACAAAGCTTGGAAGATCTATTTAACTACTCTCTCTCCAACTGACCACCAACTATTCATAAGTCTTTTTGAAGACTTCAAAACGCTTTCTCAAAATCTATACTCTAACTAGGTCAATCAAATGGGGTGCTCTCTAAAAAATGACCCAAAAAGTTTTTGGTCCTTTGTAAACTCTAAAAAAAATCAGACGCGGGTATCCCCTCAACTTTGTTTTTAATAGCACTTCTTTAAAAAATACTCCTGAGATTTGCAATGCCTTTGCAAACCATTTTTGTGGATCTTTTTGTAGTACGAATTTAGAAATTGATGAACATTTTTTTCAGTATTTAACTCACTGCTCGCAAGTGAACTTCAATAGTATCCCTATTCACAGAGACAGAATTACTTACTTCCTTTCTTTTCTTAAAGATGACTTTTCTTCTGGTCCGGACTCGATTCCGCCAATTGTTTTAAAAAAGTGTTCTTCACGTTTATCATCTCCACTTGAATATCTTTTCAAGCTTTCTTTAAAATCTGGAATTTTTCCCACTCTTTGGAAAAAATCTTTTATAACACCTGTTTTCAAGAAGGGTGAAAAAATTGATATAAAAAACTACAGACCAATTTCAAAGCTCTCATGCATACCCAAGCTATTTGAACAATTAGTCTGCGAAAGCCTATCCTTCTTTGCAAGGAATGTTATCTGCCATCAGCAGCATGGATTTATGCAAAGAAGATCGACGGCTACCAACCTTCTATCTTTTTATCATAAATGTTCCAACGCCCTTGAATGTGGGAACGAGCTTGACTGCATTTACACTGATTTCTCTAAGGCGTTTGACCAACTGTCTCATAATATTATACTATATAAACTAAAAGCATTTGGATTTCCCCCATTATTTATTGTTTGGATAAGCTCCTACTTAAAAAATAGGTCTTATGAAGTCAAATTTCGAAATGTTTTATCAAAACCTTTTATTGCTTTGTCTGGTGTGCCACAAGGAAGTCATCTTGGTCCCTTACTTTTCATTGTTGCAATAAATGATGTAATTTCTTGCATCTTCTACAGCGACATTTTAATCTTTGCTGATGATATGAAGATTTTTAAAACCATCAAAAATGCTTCAGATCGAGACTTCTTACAAAAAGATATCGACTGTTTTGCTCTATGGTGTTCTAAAAACGGACTTGGTTTGAACGCTTCCAAGTGCCAAAGTATGACCTTCTCCCGCAAAAGATCGCCAAGTATTGGAGAATATTCAATATCACAACAATCCCTATCTCAAGTTCTTAGATTCCGTGACCTCGGTGTTCTATTTAGTACCAACCTCGAGTTTAATGAACACATCAACCTCATTATTAACAAATCAAATTCAATGCTTGGCATTATTAAGCGATGGGCAAAAGAATTTAATGACCCCTATGTCACCCTCTCTTTATATAAGTGTTATGCTCGTCCGCATCTAGAATATGCGTCTCAGATGTGGTCACCATTTTATGATATTCATAAATCTCGAATCGAAGCAATACAGCACAGATTCATACGTTTCGCTCTCAAAGGTCTCCCTTGGGAAGATCCTTTCAATCTCCCCCCTTATGAAAATCGTATTCGCCTATTAAATCTTCAAACCCTTTCACAGAGACGAATCAACAATGATTTAGTATTCTTTCATCAATTAATATCCGGTTCAACTGATGCCCCCGACTTGCTTTCCCACATTAGTTTCAACTATCGTGGAGGATCTCACCAACTACGTAATTTAGAGTTTTTACTTTGCTCCCACCACAGAACTAACTATGGCATGCATGATCCATTAGCTCGCATGAGTAGGTTATCTAACTCCTATCCTTTTGTTTCCGATTTCAACCTATGTAAAAATACTTTAAAATTAAAACTAAGAACCAGTGTGCCACCTGCATGACTTATATTTGATATTTTGTTATTTTTATTTATAGTTTTTGATTAATAATGTTTCTCTAGTTTATTTAATTCTATTTAATAATGTACTTTTATTTGTTTTTTTTTTTTTTGTTAAAAATTGTAACGTCTTTAGTTTTTTTCCTCGTATACGTTCTCTTTGTGCTTGTGTTGGCGTTATTTACTAACCACTAACACTTGCATTAATGATGAAGAGCGTAGATAAGCGTGTACAAATGAACTTGCTCTAAGTTCAGTACCGCTTAAGACTCTGAGATGCAAAAAAAAAAAAAAAAAGAAAAATGTTTCTAAACAAAATTACATTTGAGTTGAGTTGAATCTATTGAAAATTTTTTTGAATATTGAGTCTTTGATTGGTCCATCATCATTATTCATAAAATAATTTTTGTTTTTAAATATGTAAAAAGATTCAAAAGCATCTAATTCATAATTACTATTTACATTTCTTATTAATTTTAAATTTTGCAAACTAAAACTATGACTATTTTCTAGCATATGTTCTGCATCACTTGACTCATTATATTTAAGATGTGCAAAATGTTCTTTAAATCTTTTTAGAATAGGTCTTCTTGTCTGTCCTATATATTCTTTTGCACAATCATTACATCCGATAGAATAAATTCCTGATTTTTTAAGCTGTTCAATTTTATCTTGAGATCCTCCAATCAGATTTTTTATTTTTATTTCGCTGCACTCACTCATACGGATATTATTTTTATTAAAGATTGGTTTTATTTTAGTTTTATTTAATTTGTTAATGAACCGTCGGAGTTCATGTTTTTTGATTATCGCCCATATATCATCTAAATACTTTAACCAAATTCTTGGAAAATTTACTTGATTTTTCATTTCAAATTCTATATGCGACATAAATAAATTTGCTAAAAATGGGCTCATATGTGATCCCATACTGCAGCCAAATTTTTGTCTGTAAAACTTTTCATTAAATTGGAACCAATTTTCATCCATGCACAGTTTAGTAAGTATTACAAATTCATTTATTTCTTCTGGCTTAAGTGCATTTCTTTCTAGCCATTTTCTCAGAAAAACTAAAGTTTCATCAATTGGAACATTTGGATATAATGAAACAACATCGAATGAAACTTGAATATCGTTGCTAGCTATTTTGAAGTTCTTTACTTTTTCTGCAAATTCAATTCCATTTTTCATAGCTGCTGTTTCAAATTTGATTGGGAGATTATTCAGTTTTTCTAATAACCAACATTCAAGTTTTGATAATATCGATCCAGTTGTTGATGTAATTGGTCTTATTTGTTTTCCTGGTTTATGTAATTTCAACTGAGAATATAATCTTGGTAAAATTGGATTTGAAACATTTAATTTCCTTGATAAAGTAGGATCATTAAAAACTTTTACTGCTTTTTTGATAGCTTCTTTAGTTCTCCTTATCATTCCTGGTAAAGGATTAAAAATTACTTCTTCATAAGGTCCAGTTCTTATAAATTGTTCAGTTATTTCAATATATTCTTGTTTATCAAGTATTACAATATTATTGCTTTTATCAGCTTTACTGAAGATAACTGAAGTTTTTATTTATTAGATTAAAAAACACGTGGAATATCTCTACTACAAAACTCATATCATTCTTCTTTTTATGCAGGGTGATTTGAATAAGGTGTGACAAAAAGATAGGGTGTGTAGGTTGGACTTAGACAAGCAAAAATCGTATGGGAGGGGGGTCCATTTTCCCCCGTTTAGGCGGGAGGGGCGATAAGTGTATATGTGAGTGTACCCATTGTCCATTTGTTATTATTTCCTTATTAACACATATATTTGTATTTCTGTTTAAATAAAGTTCCCTTGAAGAAGGCAACAACCCCTTGCCGAAATGTTGAGCAAGTTAATGTTACTTAATTGTTTCTTCTTCTTCTTTCCATTTCCGGCGTTACGAGTAGTGATCTTGAAGCGATCAGAACTCTCCCACTTTTCTGCTTCACACTAGTGATCCGCCTGTGGGGTACGCCGCTTGCTTAGTTACTTAATTGTTTCATTACGATAAAATTACAGTGACCAAAAAAATCGACGGAAAACACATTTTTCCATTTTTTATATAATGTCTATAAGTTGGTCAAAAAATCATCTTTATTAAAATAAGAAGAGTGAGAGTAATGAAACTCAATTGCGGCCGGATATAATCACTCTGTTATGGAAAATTATTGGGAAGAAGAAATACAGCCATACCATGATCCAAAAAATAAAACTAAAAGATTCGCTTTACTGAAGATCTTTTAATAAAACAACCTCTACAATACTGATAAAGTGGTGAAATTCTGTGCAACTACAGCACTCATGAACTTTAAATTCCACATTCACTTGGATTCTAACATTTTTTCGGGAAAAACACATTCATCTCGATTAAAATTTGTAAGGCTATGAAAACAGAGTAAATAGCAAATAAAGCTATCCCAGCACGTTTTGTTAGTCTATAACCAGTGGAAGTTAAAACAAGAAACAGGCCAATAGTAGACGCCATTAAGATGAGTATTGTATACTCGATCCCTTGAGATGTTAGGTAAATCGCATTACTACCATCAGTTTTATTGTAGTTCTTGCAATTTTTAATAAACCATGGAACACCGAGCGATAGAAGAATTGCAAGTGAATTTGCACCTAAAGAGTTCGAGACGCCAATACCGCTTTCACCTAAGGAAAAAAATAATGAATTCATAATTGCTTTTTAGTCCGATTTTATTTACCTTTCCGCACAGATATAAGACTTGACACTGCTTCTGGGGTAGTTGACCCAGCAGCAAGAAAAGTAAGACCCATTACAATTTCTGGTACTCCTAGAGCCACACCTGCAAAGGAAATAAAATCGAAACCAGGATTAACAAATCAGTAAGTCACAGCAATCTATGAATAAAAGAAAATATAGAAATTATAGAAAATAATATCATAAAAGAAAACAAAAGCCTTTCAAGATTAATTTTGTGGTTATTTTGTTAACCTGTACCTAAGGTTACCAGATTGTTTTTGATGAGACTAGTAATCGATATTCAAAATCCCGGGCAAAACAGAATCCAAACAAGAGTACAAAACTAGGACCAAAACAAACATAATACTATTTTTTTTTTTTTTTTAGGAAAACCATATTGCTTAGATATTTTTAATTTTCACCGCTCACAATTTTTTAATTATTTTTAAGATTAATTATTAACTTTTGGAATTTTCTTTTATTTATGTAGAGTGTTTTAGATACGGTTTTCCAAAGGCTCAGGTTAGATAGGTTTGGTTAAGAAAAGTAAAAAAAATTGTATGCGAGGGGGTGTCTATATCCCTCCGTGTAGGCGCGAGGGGTAATTTTATATATGAAGTTCACTCAATTTTTAAAAAAAATTATTAAAAATCAACTACACAAGCCACTTACTACCTTATCACATTATTCATAAAAGTTTTAGTTTGAGTTCACTAAATGAAAAGTTTTAGAGAGATCAAGCCTCAAAGTCAAAGTGTTGAAAAAAGAAAATATTTTTTTCCTAAATAATTTTTTTTTACAAATTTTTGCCACATTAAGGGCCATTTTTTCTTTCTATATTTAATGCTTTTATTAATTTTTAACCAAAAGCAAAAAACCGATCGGTGGTACCCGTGGTGTGATGGATAGCATGTCCGCCTGTTAATCCAGAGGTTCGAGTTCGAATCCCAACAGAG
Organism: Melanostoma scalare; assembly: GCA_949752695.1. Taxonomy (NCBI): domain Eukaryota; kingdom Metazoa; phylum Arthropoda; class Insecta; order Diptera; family Syrphidae; genus Melanostoma; species Melanostoma scalare. The sequence goes on from OX456985.1 coordinate 120,715,666, forward strand.
GCAAAAATGTTTTTTCCACGGGTATCGCCTTTCGCGAGGAATTGGCAAGTCCTCCGTTAGTATTCATTGCCATGAAAAGCGCTTTCTCGATTAGCCGTTCGGAACCGGCAGAAAATTGTAGGTCCCCTCCATTCCCTCACAAGGCATGGTTGTGAGAAATGCGCTAGGCCCAGGGGCTCCTCGCTCTGTAGCGCCACCCTATTTATTTATTTATAAAAAACCGATCGAAAAACTTTTTCTTGGTTTTAGAGAAATTAAAAAAAAACGAACAGTACTTTTTCCCAGAAAATCAAAGTTCGTTATTTCCCGCTGATTGAACTTTACTAGCGGAAGTGAAATATGAAATGTGTTTCAAATAGCATTAAAAAAAAATGTTTAAAAAAATTTCGTGTGATCTTAATTTTAATATAAATTGTAAATAATTATTAAAATTTTAGAGTTATCTTTTAATTATATTAGTTTTAAGTTCAATTTTAAAACTAAGACCTGTTTGAACTTGAACTATGTTCTCAAAGGACTGCACATTATACTGATTTGGGTCCCAAATGCTGTTTCCGGTTGCAGAAACCAAAAAATTTTGATTTTTTGCCAAATAAATACTCGCGAATTTTTCTACGTGCATTCAGTATGCAAACAAACATATTATGTCAATAAGGGATGCATCAATTCTTATTAAAAAGAAAGAACACTACAGCAGCATGCTCTCCACCTAAAAAAAAACTTCGAGCCGTTAATTTAACTGATTAATTTCTCTTTGATTATTTGAAAATTGTAAATTTGGCAAAAAAACATATTTTTTCGGTTTCATCAACACGTTTGACCGGAAACAGCATTTGGGGCACAAATCACTACATGGGCGATGTGCTGTCCTTTGAGACCAAAGTTAATGATTGTAATAGGTCTTCCTTATAAAATTTAATTTAAAACTAATATAATTATATTATAATAGTAACTCTAAAATTTTAATAATTATTTATAAGATATAGTAGAATTAAGATCGCATGAAATTTTTTTTTTATTTTTTTTCTATATGCTATTTAAATCACATTTCATATTTCACTTCCGGGAATAAAGTTCAATTAGCGGGAAACTAACAACATTTTGTTTTCTGGAAATAAGTATTTTTCATTTTTTGTTTAATTTCTCTTAAATCAAGCAAAATTTTTTTGTCATAAATATGGAAAGAAAAAATTGCCCTAATGGGGCAAAATTATGTAAGAAGAAATTATTTAAGAAAAAAATATTTTCTTTTTTCAAAGTTTTGACTTTGAGGCTGATTTCTCAAAAACTTTTCATTAAGTGAACTCAAATCAAAATTTTTATTAAAGAACAAAGCATTAGCTTTCAAAAACACTAAAGTATGAGAAAGTAAGTTGCTTAGTTGATTTTAAATAATTTTTTGAAAAATTGAGTAAATTTTATACAAAATTGCCACTCGCACCTACACGGAGGGATATAGACCCCCACCCCCTCCCATACAATTTTTATTTTGTCTTTGCCAAACCTATCCATCCTGAGCCTTTAGAAAACCGTATCTAAAACACCCTACATAAATAAGAGAAAATTCTAAAAGTTAATAATTAATTCTAAAAATATTAAAAAAATTGAAAGCATGGAAATTCTATTTTTTAACTTAATTTAAAACATATTTTCTAAAATTTCATGAAAATTCATTGACTATCCCTGGATTCCTAGGTAGAAAGCTTACGGCCCTCCACTAAAAGTAAACATGTTAACGAATGCTTAAAATTTTATTTCACCAAACTAAACATTTTAAAAAAGGCCAGCACAACGTAAACATTTAGTTCAATACGTTTAACAAAAATATATACCTCGAAATTTAACTTCATATTTTTATTTATTATATTGTAACGTGCGCTTAGTTCGCAATAATAAAACTTTTCCTTTCAGTTCAATTCTACTACTTTTATTCGAAATATACTTTATTCGATCTCAACTCAATCTTTGCACTATATATACGTTTTCGATTAGGAAATTAGTATTAAATGTTGGGTGTACATTACACTGCCACCTCCTTAAGATTGTTCGTCCCGAATAATTCCATCTGCAGCCTCGCTACTATATCGATGTAGCCGGTCACAACTCCCTACTATTAACTTGCCTCTTAGTCCTCTTTGGATGCGGTAAACCATGTCGTTAATTCTCGTGACAACAGTATAAGGACCACATACGATCTCGATCTCCTGCTTGGAATCCTGCCGTTGTCGCTTTTGTGTCGTACCGTGTCTTCATCCGGTCGCTATAGGCTTTCATCCATGTCCTTGTTCTTTTATGGATGTCAACGAGTCTCTCCTTGAGGTCGTCCACAAACTCGTTTGTGTCCTGTGGCTCCTCTGTCGGGCATCCAAATTTAAGTTCACTGGGTAGCCGTATGGTTTTCCCGAACAGGATTTCAGATGGTGTTTGTCCAGTCGAGCTATGTATTGCACTTCTATAGCCCATCAGGAATAGCGGTACGTGCCTTTCCCAGTCCCTTTGTTCCGGTTGTGGTTCTCGTCTTCTTAATGCCAAGTAGTCCGCACACTCCTTGGAAGATGTTTGACTCGAAGTTCCTCCCTTGGTCGGAATGGAGTTCCATATTTTAGTTATTTGCCCGTACTCATAAGCTAATAATAAAATATTATTAAGACATTTAATCATTAACAATAAAGCACTCGAACGTAAAGCATTCAATTATTGTGTTCACATATCATGGCGATCTTGCCAGTTTGTGTTCTGTGTTCTGTGAGCATTTAAGACTAATGATAGAAAGTGATATCTTAGTTTCCATATTATTTGACTTAAAGTTGACCAAGTTAATAACCACTAAAATAGAAGTGGGTTTTTGCAATGGTGCGTCAAATATTGAAAGAAGTTCTGCTACAAATTTCTTTCATTCAAACAAAAAGATCTCACAGAAAATTATAACAAAAAAAAAAAAAAAACGTTTCGGGAAATCGTGTGTGTACGTTGTCGTCGAAATGACAAGAAAACAACATTTACAAAAAGAATAGTAGTAAGTAGTAAAAGTGTGATTTTATTTAACAAAATAATTCAAAATCATGTTTACAGATTCACAATATGTAGCATTGGCTTTTGTCGTCAGCCAGACGAAAAAGAGAGTATTATTTTGAAAATATTACGATTTAATTTGTTTTATAAATAATTATAATAATATAGAAATATATATCTATCATAAACTAATATTAACAGGTAAAATAATCTCAAGTTTTTATAAATTTTTTTTTTTCTGTTTTTAAAATGCTTCATTTAGGATTTGGTTGCGATATCTTAAGGCGGCTTTCACATAATTGTATAGCGAATTCCACTCTTGGCCGTTTAGAGCTTCAACAGCTTCACTCAAAGTTAAGGTAGATTTTCCCCAATAGGCAAGTCTTATTTCTTTCAAAACAGGGCAGATAGCTAAGAATAAGAAGTGATATGTATTTTCTGTGGTTCTGTGGTTGCATAGGGAACACTCTGTATTTCTCGCTGGGGCATATGGCTGGAAATTTATACGAAGTAACTCTCCTCTGGTCTTAAAAATGGTAGTGATTGTGTGAATCGAATATCGATCATTGAAATAATTATTGGCACCAAGGTTATGCTGCAAAATTTTGTACATCACTCTAGACTCACTTCGTTGAGCCATCTCAGCATATTGTTCAAAGCTTGTTTCCTCGATCTTTGCCAGCAACACCTCAAAGTTCTTATTCCATTCCTCCAACCCTGACTCCATCAATTCGACGTTGTACAGAAGTTCTAGCCGTGACCATTCCGCAAAAAATTGGGACTTCGCTGCAGCAGGTTTCTTGCAATTATGTTGGGTAGTCGATGATTAGAGAGAGCTAGTATTTTTCTTACATAATTAAAATGCATTTTGAGTGAGAAAATGTAAAGCGGTGATACTCCAGTCTCCAGATGTAGCATATATGTTGGTGTATTTCCTGGCAATCGGAATATTTTTTTGAGAAAGTACCTTAATAATTTCTCTACTTCATCATATTGTCGAAAACCCCAAATCTGACCAGCATAGCATAACATAATTGCTTCGCATAACCGCTTCAAAAAGTTTATACTTAGCGCTTGGGGCAACGTTTATTTTTCCCAGGACTCCCTTCCAGTTGCAGTTTATAGCCTTTTTCGAGTCGATGAGTTTACCTTGTAGATGTTTTTTGAAAGAAAGTTGTGGTGTGATGACTACTCCAAGATATTTGTATTCCTTAACTATTTCGAGCGGTTCATTTTCCCAGATCCATTTTTCATCTCTTGCGTATCTGCCTGTTCCATTACGGAAAACCAGTATTTTGGATGTGTTGGTGTTAACCGTGAGGTTCCACACGCGACAATAGTCACGCAACTTGTTGATCATCATTTGCATCGTTTGCGGTGACTCCGCTAGTATGACGATATCGTCTGCGTACATAAGTGCTTTGATGTTAACTCCCGCAAAACTAATTCCTCCAGTCAAAGCCGATGATAGGTCATCCAAAAATAGCGAGAAGAGAAGTGGACTTAGCAAACAGCCTTGTTTAACTCCGGTATTAGTATGAAACCAAGCTGACCTCTCCATCCCAAACTGCAGTTGCATTATTTTCATAAAGGCTTTGTATTACCGTTAGTATTTTTGTTGACATTCCAAGACAGCTTAACTTGTAAAAGAGGGCATTCCTATCGATTGAGTCGAAAGCTGCTTTGAAATCAACGAAGAATCCATATAACTTTTTCCCCTTGTCAAGGTAGGACCTGGCAATACAGGTTAATGAAAAAATATTATCAACTGTGGAATACTCTTTCCTGAAACCGGCTTGAAACTCGCTAAGTAGTTCGTTTTGTTGTACCCAGCTTGTAAGTCTGTCTAGAATGACACCATTGAATATTTTCACTAACGAATTCATAAACGATATTCCACGATAGTTGTTAGGATCGTTAACATCTCCCTTTTTGAATAGTGGTAGTATAATATTTTGACGAAAACTTTCTGGAACTTTTCCTCTATTGAAAATGCAGTTGTATGCCTCAGTTAGTTTTTCAATAAAGTTCACGGTGGCATATTTGAAAAACTCATACGGCACTCGATCCACTCCAGGAGCTTTGTTCAAATTGCATCGGTGTATAACTTTTAAGACTTCTTGTACAGTGAAGGCACGGTCAAGTTCTTCGTTTTCTATAAAAGGTTTGGAATAGAGAATCAAATTGTTTGAATTTATAGGCTTACTGAGTAAATTTTCGAAATGTTCGGCTAAAACAGTCGTACTGATTTTTATTTCTTGAGCAAAAAAGATACCATTGAGGAAACGGGCTATTTTCCAGAACGAACGGCTGTCGTTTACTTCCGATAATAATTTTTGGCTTAAATAGTTCGAGTATGACTTCTGTTTTTCCTTACAAATCCTTTTGAAATCCTTGTTCGCCTCTTGGTACATTCTTTTTGAAAAGCTTGAATTTGATACCCTCAGGAGTTTCAAAAAGCCGAAAGATTTTTTTCTTGCTGCTTCACAATCTCTGTCAAACCACGGTTCTTTCCATTTCTGGTTTCTGGTAGATTGAAAGGGTTGTGCGGCCTGAGTGATACACGAGACCAGGATATCCGTGGTGAGGTTCGAGTAATGTTGGTTGCTGCAGAATGATTCCATTATGCCGTCTAGGTTTCGTTTATAGCGCTCCAGTTGAGAGTTCTTCCATTGTAATTTGGGTAGCAATTTCATCTCCGCATCATTTCTGACCGATTCTTCTTTCAGCATGCAATCGACAGTAAGTGGCATGTGATCTGAATAAATCAACTCCCCGACTTTTAAATCCTCCACACACTCCAACCATCTTCCACGCACAAGACAGTAATCTATAGTCGAGCAAGAGGTTCCTCTGATGAACGTGAAATGGCCACCCGAATCGCTTCTAGTTCGTCCATTTAAAAGTGTTAGACCGATTGACTCGCACATTTCGATAAATTTTTTGCCGTTTCCGTCAATTTTTGAGTCCATTGCAGATCTTGTGATGTTAAAGGGGCCGGGAATAAACTCTGGCTCTAGTTGTAGAAGCTGGGAGTTGCCTACCCTTGCGTTACAATCTCCGATTACCATTACATTTTCTTGGTTAATTTCAAGAAGAAAGTCATACCAATTGCTAAACTCCTCCATCCATTTATTGCAATTTATATATAAAGGAACTATAAAAAATTTCTCATTTGTTATTGTCAGATCGATAACAGTTCTGTCCATCTCATTTACAAAGCAGCATTTTAACATTTTGTGAAGTGATTTTTACAAAAAGAATATAAGACATAAGAAAAGTATTTTGCTGGTGTTCCCGACTTCAATCAACAGCCATCGAGCATCGAAGCCGAACAAAAATCTCAAATCCCCTGTCTGCCAATGATGACAATAGTCTATTGATTATGTCGTTAAAAAAGGGCATATAAAGGAACTCGACATTGAATGGACTTTTATTGCATGAATCGATTAATGGGTTAATATTATAGAAAAAAACCGAAAGTGCTATTAAATTAGAGAATGCGATTCGGAGATATGGGTTCTAAACCATCTTCATTCGTTTTTTCAATATTTCTCGAAAACGATTTTGATGCAATTAGACGTTTTTTGTAGAAATCAAAATTTTCAATCGAAATGTATCTTTTAAAAAATTATAAAAAAATATTTTATACCCAAAATAATAAAATTCCCGACAGAAAAAAAGTCAGTTTTTAACAGTTTTTGAGTTTTGTCAGCTTTTTTAATGGCATTTCTTTCCTGTTGCAGATAGGTATAGGAAATGGTATAGGTATAGGAAATGCTTCATTAAAAAGGAAGTAAATAAAATTTTCTTTAAAATGTTATCAGAGAACTTTCTATGTTTGAATTTCACCGAAATATTGTTACTTGAACACAGACATTTATCGTCGATTTTCATCCTTTTTATACTGACAAACAGCATTTATCCTTATTTTGTTGAAAAAATTTTTTTTTTACTCGATCCAAAAGTATTTTAGGTTGATAATAAGTAAATAAATTACCTGAATAATTTGTTTCTTGAATATAAAATATGATTTTATTTTAAAAATGATTTGTGTAACATTTTTAAGACAGTTATCTACAGTTGACCACTTTTGTCGGAACATTATCAGAATGTGTATCTATTGAAAGCAAGTCTAGAAAAAATAAACGCAAATTGTAATGTCGAAAGATCCAAAGTTCAAAGAACGGCTAGTCTGTGTATTAGTGGCGCACTGAGGACAACCCCATCGGACGCCCTCAATGTACTACTAGATCTCACACCCCTAGATATCTTCAGCAAACAAGTCGCAGCTAGCTCAGCTACTCGACTCAGAGCTACATCACAGTGGACCAATAATCAAATCGGCCACACTACCATTCTAGATAACTTTAGATTCTTACCAAATCGATCCGACTACACCACCCCCAAGTTGTTGTTTGACAATAATTTCCAAGTAACCATACCTTCAAGAGAAGCTTGGGAAAATGGAGCTCTTTTGGAAAATGAAGCAATACACTTCTACACCGATGGTTCAAAAACCTGCGAAGGTGTGGGAAGTGGAATCTACTCAGAAAAACTGAATCTCAGTCTTTTCTTCCGCCTACCCGATCATTGTAGTGTGTTCCAAGCGGAAATTCTGGCGATTAAGGAGGTGCTGTCTTGGCTCAAAGAAAACGTCATATCCTCCACGGATATTCGGATCTTCTCAGACAGCCAAGCTGCCCTTAAATCTCTTGCCTCTGTCTCTACAAAATCCATCACGGTCCAAAATTGTCAGATGTCTCTGAGGGAGATGTCAAATCAGTTTAACATTCACCTTTCATGGCCAGGGCACAGGGACATACCAGGCAACTGTATGGCAGACGAACTAGCCAAAAAGGGCACAACCACTTCCCTACGCTCAGAATGGAACAACATAGGTGTACCTATCGCAACATGTAAACTCCTACTTAGACAAGACGCTTCAAGGATAACAAACACTAGATGGACTGAGAGTAACAACTGCCTTGCAACCAAAAAAGTTTGGCCGTGTGTAGACTCAAAACGCTCGAAGAGTTTGTTGGCCCTGAACCGTCTGTATCTAGGTTCTACCATAGGTGTTCTTACGGGACACTGTCTAATAGGGAGACACGCCAAAAGACTTGGTGTGTTTTCCAATGATTTCTGCAGAAGCTGCATGGACGAGGAGGAGGAAGAAACCGTTCAACACCTTCTTTGCTCATACCCTGTACTACTTCATAGGAGGACAACTCATCTCGGTGAATTCTTCTTCGATGATAGTAGCGACCTAGCTTACATAGACCCTAAAAGTCTTTCGAAATACATTAAAAGTTCCACGTGGTTCGACTAGCAGGTGATTAACCGGCTAGTCCCGTAATGGAAGATTAATAAGTGATCAACTCGTTAATCTTACATCGGGTTTCTGAGATCAGTAGGTGATTAACTTGCTGATCTCTGTGGTATCACAATGGGCCCTTGCGGCCTAAGTGTGTCAGGCAATGTACTCATTGACTGACGCCACTTCCACCTAACCTAACCTAACCTACAGCTATTTCATAAAGTTTAGTTATAAATTTAATTTTTTTTTTTGATGCGATATTTTTAACATAAGGGAGAAAGAGGAAATAACGGAAAATTAAACATTGATCAGTATAATTTCGATCATCTCAAATATTCATTTAGATCTTTTTCAAGCTTTAATATGTACCTAAATCATTGCATTTTCAATTCGTTTCAAAACCTTCAATGAAATAAATTTGTTTAGAATATATTCAGAAACTCACCTAGAGCAGTCAACATCCATACAATGAGGTACGCGTTGCAACCAATGATAATAATGCACATAATGAACGTCAACGGATACAACTTCCTTCGTGTTATAGGACTTGGAATAATGCATGACAGCAGTACGCTGATTGGCCATGTGTATGCCCACCAAACTATCATGGCTTTAGATCTATCTCTTGGGAGCTTAAATATTTTATCTGGCACCTCTAATGTGGTTGGGTCTTCTTCCATCCCTTGAAGTACCAAAAAAAAGCAATAAAGGATTTTTATTCTATTAATTTCGTAGAACCTCAAGATTATATAAAAAAAAGCTACAAAATCTGTATATTTTATATCTGACTTACAGCTTTTAGAATGCGTCAAATCAGTATTGGAGGCAACTGAAGAATGTCCTGGTGAGTTTATTACAAAAATACCTTCGCCATTCATGTCTTCGGTTTTTAATGGCAATTTCGCCTTAGCACTGTGTTCCGGAGCAATTGTGAGATCTTTTGAAATTGATGAAAGGAAAATAAAAATGTACGTATGTATGTACGTCAAATAAGCAAATAAAAGAAGGTTGATATTAACAAACCATAGCGTGTAGAAATGCAACAGTTTAGCTTATCTTCAACAAATCCTCTTATATGCTTCATAAACGTGTTATTGTTAAAAGTAAGTATAAAATAGATTATTAAGAACGCCATCATAATGCAGGTATCAAGGAAAGTGATTTTACCGCCCCATGAAATGCAAAGCAAAATTGCTGTGTTGATCATATAAATGAAACAATCTCTAGCGATTGGCCACCAATCCAGTTGCATAGGCTGAAACATGTTTTATGAACGCTCAGTAATTAAAAATTATACTATAGCACATAGTTACCTTATTTATAGCGAGTGCAGCCAAACCAGCAACCCCAAGTGTATTGAACATAAGTGATCCTATAATTGTACCAAGACCCATATCAGACTCTGTGACTAAAGTACTTATAGTATTAGTAAAGAACTCTGGCATAGATGTGGCTGTAGCCATAAAAGTAGCTGCTGCAACATCTTTGGATAAATTCAAATCATTGCAGATGCATTCTACAGTTGGTAGGAAATAGTAATTGCAAACCATCGCTAAGAGTACAAAGAAGTACACAGCAGCGAAAATGTGTAAAGCAACCCATCCCTGGCGTAGTTCTTCCTCTAAAAAAGAAGTAGAAATAAAGCATATCCATTAGATTCCTTTATTCTGGCTTCTAAGGACCTGACACTTTTCGATAGGACATAATAAATTCTTTTAAACATTCACAATAGTTAAGTACAATTTATTGAAATTTTTGGCGTCAGTTGATGTCAGGTCGTAAACTTCTGTTTCCGGAATCAGAATTTTTCGAACCTATACTGAACACAGTCTCTCTAAAATGCTTTCTAATTTTTGCATTGGCTTTTTTTAGTTAACAGTGTAGATAGTAAAAATCTGTATCGCATACCCACCTCATTTATTTGCGAACTTACTCTCATGTTACTTAGATTAATGTTCCATTTCAGAGATATATCGATGCCTACTGTAACATATCGTCGCTGTTAAAGAAAACCGGCATAACTCAAAAATCTCGATTTTTGAGTTAATGATGATAATCAAAAAAAAATTCTCTATCTTTCTGTCAAACTGGCATAACTGTATCACTTTACAATTCCTATATACTACTATACTATGCTATCTATATATGCACTTTATGGATTGGTCAGAAGTAGAAAAAAGGGTTGACAAATTCTGTTTGTCCCTCTGCCTTTTCGCAAATCTGCAGCCCAAATGGATGGGCCGATTCGCAAGCTAATTAAAACCTAATTATTCTAAAAACAGCATTCACGATTTAGATAAAACAGTCTACCTTTTGGTAAGAATGGTTTTTGCATGATTTATCTTCAAACGGGACCTCCTACAGAACCGCATTTTAACATCAGAATTTCTCGCTAATGACAAAGCTGCTTTCAGTTAAATTTAAAATTTAGGAAGGCTCTCATTATTGAATTCATTCAAAACTTTTTTGGTTTTTGAATATGCTGGAAACGTGCTGATTGAGTTTTTACGAATTGTTTCCAGATTACTAACTTACAGAATTGATAAATATTTTCCAATCAAAATTTAAAAAACTGCTTTAGTAACTTTCAATATTTTTGTTCCTAGGTAGACTCATTGTATATGAAACATATAGTAACACCATGAACACTCCCGATGCTATAACCACCTATTTGCTCGATTAACGAACTTTGCGGTTCTCTCTAAATTTATTTTGGTGGTACACTTGGGTATTATAAATGCAATGTAGGGTTCTACACTTAACTTTCTTTCCGATTCAAAAGAGAAGTCCTTTAATCGAGCAGGTAGGTGGCTATAGCATCGGGAGTGTTCATGGTGTTACTATATGTTTCATATACAATGGGGTAGACTATTGATAATAAAATTGCATACTTAGTTTTACCAAGAAAACTCTCAAACCAATTAGAAAAAATGGGCACGACTGGGTCACACGAACTTGCGATTGTGTTCTAAATACGATGACAAAATCTTAAGGCTGAGTTAAAGGTTTTGGTATTACATCTTCATAGTATATTTTGTGGTACAGGGTTGCCAACGACACATTAATTATGAAAATTTAATTAAATTACGCAAAATAATGAAAGAATTAAACTAAATATTCCAAAGGTTTCAAACAAAAATCTAAAAACGCCATTCTTTTTAAATTGCTAATACATATGAATGATGAAAATTTAATCAAAATCGTTGGACCAGTTTAAAAAAAAAACGGTTTTTTATTTTTCACTTTTTTTGAAAAACTGTTTTTTAAAAGTCAAGTATGAAAAGTATCTTTACTTTCTTCTTGCTAGAAGTTATTTTGACAAAAAATTTGAAAAAAATCAAAGTTATAGTTTTGAAGTTATTTCCAAAAATCAAAATTTTTTAAAAAAATTTATAAAAATTTCCAAAACTAAATTTTTTTAAATGTTCATATGCAGTCTTTTTAAAACAGTTTACGACTTCTTAAATCTAAGATTTCGTCAAGATCGTGTGAGCTATTAACGAGAAAGTCAGTTTTGAAAAAAACGGTACTATGGGAGGTACCGTTTTTAGCCTTTTTCGAATTTTTTTTTTTTACATTGTAAGAAAGATAATCTTAAATTAATTCCTCACACAAAATTTTATCAAAATCGTTATAGCCGTTTTCGAGAAAAATAAGTATTATCATATCGGTTGTATGGCAGGTACCGTTATTTCAAGACCTAGAGACTTAATTCCAAAAACCCCTCTGTAGGCTGCTCCACAGACCCTAACTGCAAATTCTGAAGAAAATCGGTCTATTAGTTCAGGCTGTACATCCATATACAGACAGACAGACAGACAGACAGACAAACAGAATTGCAGGACCCACTTTTTTCGTGTTCTCTATCATTGTAATGTCATATTTAATTGTCATCTCAAAATTTTTTTTCTGCACGATTGCAAGACTTGCCTTATAGTACCTATAATAATCGCAAGTAAAAACTAAAATACTTTTTCAATATTTTATGTTATTATTTATTAGATATTAGAATTTAAGATTAAAAAAAGTATTAAGTAACATGTAGGTAGTAATCATTTTTATAAAATTAAATTTAACCTCCTGGCCTTCTGCGCAGCAAATATGTCCAAGACTTCCTCAGTGTCAATCTCAATTTGTCGATGAATTGACATCAACGCCGGTCCCGTTAATCTTTCTTCACCGGTAGAATTTCTTATGTAAGTTTTTAGACGCTTCATTGTCGAAATTGTTCTTTCCGGTGCACATGTTGAAACCGGTAGTGTCGCTAAAATTTTAAAAGCTTGTGGATGTTAGGAAAAAGATCCTTATTGCATTCCCCAAGAGCTGTTATTGCACTCTTTGCACGCTCTGTACCTTTTTGTGTAACACATTTTGTCTTCCACAGCGTAAATTCAGCTTCTAAAGTGTCCCAATCCAGAAAAAATTTATTAAATTTGAAGTTTTCTTGGTTATAATTTTGTTCGTTTTTGCCATAGATCGATGGAATCCAAACGCACAAAGAGGAAAGTATTGACTTATGGTTTTCAAATCTCATTTTAAGCTGACTTAAAAAGTCATCTAAAAGAGGAATCATTATACTTATCCTAAAATAAGTTTCAGGATCTGTTGTGCTCATGTTTTGTCTGTGCTGTTGCCTTGACACAATTCGTGGAATTTTAAGTTCTTCGCCCACTACATCTACCAAGTTTTGTGCAGTCTTAAAAATTGTTTTGAATTCCGGAACGATGCTCTCGCGTATTCTTTGTAAAGTGTTTGTTATTAATTCCACATGTTCCAATCCAGACACTAAGTCACATGTAAGATTTTACAAAGTGGCAATGTATACGTAAACAAAACATTCAAACAACACAAACTTACTGCAAATTCACTAGCTAAAATTGACTTCAAAAAGCAACTCGCCTTTGATGACGTATCAGAGTCCTTATCGCTACAAAACTCTTCCAAAGCATCAATTATCGCTTTAAAAATTTCTTTAAACGTCATAAAACCATCATGGTTTTCCACCCAGCGTGTTTCACACATTGCTGTTAAATTTTTCCATTTATTTTGCGGATAATTTTGTTTGATCATTTCCTGCAACAAATGTGTGCGCTTTGCCGACAGTTTAAAAAAACTTCCAACGGATTTTATGGTACCGATAGTGTTATAGGCTGAACTTGACAAGAATGTCCTAAGGCAAGGTTTAGAGAGTGTGCGCTACAATGCACGTATAAGGCTTCTGGATGAGACTCGCGTATTACAGCTTGAACTCCGTTGAAACTGCCTTTCATAGCAGAAGCACCATCGTACACTTGTCCAATCAAGTTTCTGCAATTTATGCTCATGTTTTGAAGTGCAGACAAAATTTCTCTGGCTAAATATTTTCCAGTAGTGTTTTCTACATGAATAAATGTCAAAAAATCTTCACGCAAGATAAAAATTTCGTCTTTATAATCGACGTATCGAACACAAATTGACATCTGCTCCTTACGTGAGATGTCAGTAGTTTCATCAGCTAGAACTTCGAAACACTCTGCAGAATTGATAGTTTGAACTATTTTTTGTAACGATTTCCCCACACACAGTAATTATTTCATTTTGTATAGTTGGGCTTAAATATGTAGCGTTCAGCGACAAACTATCAAAATATTTTTTTTTAAATTGCATCACCGCATTCGCTTCGCATCCGTAGCAAAGCCCGAAAGTTACCGTCGTTAACATTGGGTTCTGGCTCATTAAATTTTATCGGACCGGAGTCACATGTCCCTCTCAAGGCCAATTTTTGCCGTCCACAAAGCTTAATTGTTTCAACAATAGGAACCAGTTTTTTATATTTTCTTTAATTTGAGCAGCACGGCCAGTGTCAAATTGGCTTATGTTGCTCTTTTGTGAACGTTTGTGCACATTAATAAAGTTATCAGCTGCTAACATATACAAGTTTTATGGTATTGACATCCACTGTGGTGTTTGAAAGCCTCTATTGCTTTTTTATACTTGTTATAAGGGTTTGTAACCAAGGATTTAACATTTTGATGACAGCCTTTACCCGCACATTCTTTGGAGAATAGTACACAATATTTACATAAGGCACCTTGCCCCTCCTTTGTCGTATAAACTAGCCATGAAAATTGATCAAACCAATGCATTTGAAACCTTATTTTCCTTTTGGTGTCCGTAATAGGGAAAGTAAATGTGTTATCGGGTTTCCAAGGTGAAGTTAACAATTTATACTTCAAGGTATCGTCAATTTTATTTTTGGGACACAAAAACTTACCCAAATCTAATACATCTTCTTGAATATTTTCTAGAAAATCATCTTTTTCATTCTTGAGAAATATCTGTGGATTCAGGGACGTTCGAAAAAATACGTAAAATAAGTGAGCTGTAGTGCAAATAAGGAGAGCATCTAATGTTTTTTTTCTTTTAAATCAATGAGTTTTTGGACCATAACTCCTTCAATTTTCACGCTATCACAACTTATAAAAAAACATTGTAAAGGTAATTAAGAGAGCTACAACATCCCTTATATAATAAACAACCTTTTGCAAAAACGGTGAAGGGTTAAAAGACTTAAGAGAGGCTGCGATAGCGCTGCCACGCGCTCTTTTAACAATCATATCTCCGTCAATTTTTGTCTGACAGAAAAAAGCTAAAACACCAAATTGTTTGTCAGAAAAATACCTCAATTTTTTATTCTTAATTTTTTATACGTATCTGTCGTCATTTTTGAGATATTTAAAAAAAGTGGGTTTTTTAAAAATTTGAAAATTTGTTGTTTTTTTTTAATCGTGACTTTTTTGAAAAATATGTGTCCTGAAGCATCCAAACTGATACTATCTATCAAACTCTTCATAACAAACTTAATTTTAGGCGGAATACGATTAAATTTAATTTTGGTGGAAATTGCACCTATGAACCCCATTGACTTAAAAGAAAAAAACATTAGATGCTCTCCTTATTTGCACTACAGCTCACTTATTTTACGTGCAAAAGACTTTTAACAGTGCTCATTTTAAAGCTTATTTCAAGCACTACAAAACAGCCTGTTGTATTAGAATGCATAACATGCATCTGCTCGCCGCTAAATGGCATTGACCACAACGATTAAATTTCAGAAAAAATAAAAAATGGCTTTGATCTTTTATATCTAGCTTAATATTTTTCTTAGAATACTTTATGAAAAACCAAATTGTTCATTGTTTTACCTGCTACATTTTTGTTTTTTATAAAATTTTCGATAAAACTTATAGTTTGAGAGATATTTGCAATAAATAGATTAAAAAATTGTGAATTTTCAATTGCCAATAACTCGAAAAGTATTGGACATAATAAAAAAATGTATATCTGATTTTTTGCTTAAAATTAGGCCTTTTATCGATATCCGAGGTTGTTTTGAAAAAAAAAACCCTAAAAGGGGTGGCAACCACCCCCAGGTGTTGGCGTTGCTCAAATCATTTTCACTTTGAAGTTAAGGGTAAGTTAATATAATAATATAATAATAAAGTTAATTCCAAAATTTCATGCAAATCGGATCACAGTAAAAAAATTCGGAGGTAAGGCCCTATTTTTCGCTTCATTGACTGCACTAAAGGGCACAGTAGCTGTAGCGGTAACGGTACTTTTTTCATTCTGCTTATGCTTGTGATTTTGCACTGGAAATGTGTAAGTATGTGAGAGTAAAAATAAGAAAAAAATTAGAACTGCGTTGCTTATGTTGCTTTTTGGCTTTTTGCCTAGGTATTGGTTTTGCGAGAGAATAGAAGCGAATTCAATAAACTGGGTAAAATGCTGCTATACCTACTAATTGAAGTGGAATAAAGAATTTGAAAACTAACGCATACAAAGAAACCATTTGTTTATTAGGAAAGAAAATAAAAATACAGCAAACTATACAAATTGTTTCATGTAGGTATAGGTACATACCTATCAAAGTATACTAAATTTTCTTGAGTTGTTTAGATGTATGTATGTACAAATGTACATATATCATGTGGAATCGAAGCTAAAGTTACGTGGCATCCTGGAGCTGTTTCGTTTGGGGTTGTATTTAAAAATTTTGAACCCTTTAAACCCCCCCCCCCCGGGCTACGGCCTTGTTGTTAACGTCCTTATTGACCGCTAATAACGAAAAATAAAGTTAAAAATTAAAATCGCAAGAAGATAAAATTTTTAATTTTGAAACTTTTTAAAGCTACGGATTGCAATTTCGGCAAATAATTAAATCTTTAGTGTCCGACCGAAGGTTCGGCTTCGGCTTCGGCTTCGGCCGCATTTGGCTAAAAAATCTACTATCGGCTAAGCCTTCGGCTTCGGCCAAAAAAAGCCGAAGTTTTGGCCGAAGCCGAAGGTTTAGTTTTTGGCTGTTGTGCGTTGTGGTAGGGGCTGAAAAAAAATTCAGTTTTTCGTAGAACGTAGAACAGTTATTTGTTGTTCTTTTCCTTAATTTCAATAAAATATTAATACTAGTTCAAATTGTTATTAATTATTTTTGAAACGTTAATTTAATTTATCCCGTTACTGCATGCACACATTAGATTCGTTTTGAGCTTTACCCAGAATTGACCTAGGTTTTCTTGAGAACTCTATGAGTCCTAAAAAAACACTAAACCACAAAATCACCACAAATCCCTGTCATTTGAATAAAAATACATGCCATTTAACAGCCCTCAACTCGCCCCAGAAGAAACCAAGGGCGAATCTTTTTGTACCAAACCCAGGTCAACCCCAAGGCTCAAAAAACACTCAGTTTGACATTCAGGGCAAACTTAGGTTTTTCAAAAAACGCTTTGTGGCGACCACAGAGTGACCTCAGGGCTTCAACTAACGAACCTATTCTAGAAAAAAATTATAATTTTTTTCATTTGTAGTCAATCTGGAACGAAAATTCTTCAAGTTATTGAAGCTTCGGCTTCGGCTTCGGCCGAAGGTTAATGTCAAGCCGAATAATCGGCATCGGCTTCGGCTTCGGCTACAATTCGACCTTCGGTCGGACACTATAAATTTTTATGTGCTACCTTTAATGTAAAAAAGTCACAATTGACTGAATCTAATCCAGAGGTGCCGTCTGTATATGGTTTGTCTAAAATACACAAACCGGGAGATAAAATGCGGAAAATTGTCTCTTGTATTCATTTTCGTTCACCTTTTACAAAACCATCGAAATGGATTGTTTCTGAATTCAAACGTTTTGGTGCTTTCGAGGGATTTTCAGTTAAGAACTTATATGAATTCATCGAAAAAGTGAAAGATATTAAAATAGAAGATGATGAAATACTCATTTCATTTGATGTGACTGCTTTATTTCCAAGTGTCCCAATAGATGGTGCAATAGACTCTATAATAGAACAACTACAAAAAAGAAATGTTCCAGAAAAAGAAAAAGATGCATATATTTTCGCCATTAAAATGTGTATGAAACATAATTGTTTCAAATTCCGAGACAAATATTATTCATTAGACTTCGGTTGTAGACCCATGCAACAGCCTCTCTCCACTTGTAGCGGAAGTGTTCATGTGCCAATTAGATAGAATATGAACTAAAAAGAGACGGAATATTACCTCGAATTTGGTGGAGGTATGTCGATGACATTTTTGCTGTAGTAAAATTTACAGACATTAACTAAACTTTGTCAGACATCAACAGCCGATACCCAAGTATAAAACTCACACATGAAAAAGAGCATGACACCGAACACACATTAGAATTTTTGGATTTAAAAATTAAGAGCCGTATCTATAAAGAACTTTTAATCATTGATTAGATTTAATTGCCCTTTAAGTTACACTTAAGTAACGAATCCGTATCGATAATCAAATTTCACATTTAAGGCTAGGTGGACTTTTTAAGCGAACTCAGAACTCATGTAAAAGTGTTTGCTTGTATTAGTAAATCATTTTCTTCTCTTAAAAGTGATCCCTCTTGCCATCTTCGCGTCTGATTTCAAATTCTCCCTCTCTTCTATCTCTTTTTGGTCTCGGCAACAGCCAGAAACTAGAAAAGAATTACGCACTTGCATTAGGCCTGGATAAATCGATCATTTTTGATGATCGATTCGATCAAGTATCGGTTTACTAAATGATTCGATCATTTGAATCGATCGATCATTCAATCATTTTTATTTTCTCGTTCTGTTTCGATTTCAATCATTTTAGTTTGTCGCAGGCCTGTGTAAATTATGATCGATTCGATCTTTTTGATTCGATCATTTAAAAGTATTGATGATCGAAATCATTCAAGTCCGAATCAATCGATCTCAATCAATCTCGATATTCGATCTCAATTACAAAATTATACCTACTATGCATTTTGATCCGATATTTCATTTCCATTTAGTTTCCATTTCGATCTTTTTGACTCCATCTTATTCAATCATTTGAATGTGTACCAAAACTTAACGTTGCTCTCTCTATCATGGTGCAGTAAAGGTCGGAGTCATCATAAGCAGTGTAGGAATGATGTTGATGTTGGGTAGATGAGAAATGATTTTAAGTGATGTTTGTATGTATGCGTCAAGCATTTCTAGCCGTGTGTGGTGACTTCGGGACATAATGGTATAGCTTATCGGAATAATGTTGAGTAGATGTAGGATACATAGGTACACACATGTATGTTTGTTAACATTTTCAGTGTGAGCAATTCTTCAAGTTTGAAAGAGAAATCTTCCCGAGCTAATGTTGCTTGAAAAAATATATTGTTGCCTATGCCTCCACTGCACCAAACCACACCCACGGTTAAGTTGGTTTGACGCATAAATACTATTTGATTTGGTTCAATTCGAATCGTACAACTACAAAGCTTGCATAAGCAGAACAAAGGGGTGAGAATTATACGAGCATTCGCTGTGCATGTAGGTATATAAAAAAAACAGATGTCATTCATAAGGCACACTGATGAAGATATTTGTATGTACACAATATGTCCGAATGAACATTTTTTTAGGATTTCTTGTTTTTGGATGGGTTGAGAATAGAAATATTGTGTCAAGTCAGGAAAGTAAGGAAACCGGTTACTTTTTTTTGTCAGTTAGCTGACTGAGATAAATACAGATAATTACAAATAATGAAGATGTTGTAGGTCGATATTTCTTATCTTGTGTTATGATATATAGGTATCATATATATATGAAATATATGAAACGTGATATTAGTGTGATTTAAATGTAGGTCAGTTTCTGGGCTTAGTTTGATCAGCAAAATTAATGAAAAAGGGGATAACTTGGGAGGTAGGAACTTAGATAATACTAATTTTTTTTTCATTTATTTATTTTTATTATTTTGTTTTATTTTTTTTTATTTTTTTTTTGCCAATAACTTTTATCCATTTAAATTTCATTTGCAAGAAGATATATTTTAAGAAAATAAAGGAATGGATGTTTTTTGAAAAATGCAATCGAAGGACAAAAAATTCCCTTAGAAAATTCAAAATTTTTCAAGTTAAATTTGATTTTAAAAATTTTCCGTTACAATTATTATTATTTTTTTTTCACTTGAAATTTGAACAAAAACAGTAATCTTGGGGCCATAACCAAGCAAATTGAGATTTAAAGAAGTCATCTTATGAAACGGCCTGTTTTTTGTGGGAGTTCTTAGGATTAGATAGAGGTATAACTTTTTCGAATGGGGTGGGTAAATGCAATGTGTTTGCACTATGAGGATGTTGTGGGGTGGGGGACATCCTCTACCCTCTCCAACTTTTCCCCACGCCGAAGGAACTCCTGTACATTTTATAAAATTCATCAAATTTATCAAATTTCATGAAATGGGGGGTTGTAACTTTTTTTGGGGGCGTGACCGCCACCTATTTGCACTTGGAGGTTGTTGTGGGAGGCACCTCCTACCACCCCCAACTTTACCACCTCCTCCGGGGGTGGGGTCATTGTCTACACCTTTATCAATAGTTACGAATTTGCGTTGTTTTTTTTTGGTTTTTGCTAAAAAAAAAGTCGTAAATTTGGGAATATATGGTTGATAGTAATTCTATGCACACATAGTACATTTGCTGAGTGTACCCTTCAAATTTCAAATCATTCGGTAAACAAGCTTTTGAGATATAGATAGTATAGATAGATAGAACTATGTTATCCATTCTCTTGAATGTACTCATTTCAATTAACGGATTATTCGCCTCTTGACACTTCGTCAATAGAATAGTCCTAACTTTTCCATGTTATGCTCCTTTTTCATTAATATTAATTTTTATTTTATACGAAAATGTACATTTTTCTGTAATATATATATAATATTTCTTGAATATTGTAAAATTTGTTAAAATTAAATATAAAAATAATAATAACAAATATTTGTGTATCATTCAAATGCTGAAAGTTATTCCCTAACGGTTTTTATAGATACCTGAAGACGTTTTTTTTATTGAAAATTTCGATTTGTTCACTATTTTGGTCGGGGCATCCGTATTTACATATGAACTTTTTATTTTTTTCTTTTTCGTTTTATAACTAGAAAATATATATGCAACTAACCTCCGAGCGTTTTTTTTTTTTCCAAATTTTGTCTCCTTATATGAAAAAAACCTTCGTCAATTTGTTGTAATTTTTCGGTTTTCAGCATACTCTTATGGTAATAACTTTGGCGTTTATTAATATTTTTCATGAAATAAAAAGGAAATAGCAGATAGATATCAGGCGCATCTTACAAAATCATTGGTAATAGTTTTAAGTGTTTTGAAACAGGTGTTATGATGAGAAGTTGGTGAAACTGCCTTTTTTTAACTTATAAAGCATGGGGCAAGGCGTGGGTGTTTTCAAGTACATATATATATACATTTTTTTGAAGGTAATAAAACTCCTAAACTAACCTCCGAGCCCAAAATTAATATTTTTTTTTCTACACCGCTAAAATTCAACTTCAACAAAGTCATATTTGCAAACGATTTTTGAAAAACGAGAAGCCAAAAGAACCTCAATTTTTTGTTGGTATTTTTCTTTGATATAATCTTAATTAGTTTCAATAAAGAAATATACTATTGTGGTCACAAAATTTGGAATATTAATTCTTGAAAAACTGTCTACTTTGGGTTTTTTACTAGAAAAACTTGCTTAAAAACATATACATATGCATTTCAGTTCGAAGCAAATCCGCCACCAATTTTAGCGCTGTTTTCTCTTTTTTTGGTCTGTTCTCTGTGATTTGGAAAAGGAGTATCGCTCAGATGATCTTATGCGTTATGCATCCCCTCATACATATCATCTATATTCTATACCTATGACCTTATTTTGTGATCTTTTGTGCTATTAATTTCTCATTACAAACTGTGTGCCTGTTGTTTTTTTTTTTGCTGGTAGCAGTAGCTTGCATTGAAAAAAAAAGTTTGAAAAGACAAAGGATTGAAAGAACCGGACATAGGCAAACGCACAAAGGGAAAGGGGTGAGAAAATAGCACCACTGCACTAAAAGAATGGAATTCCTTGGTCAAGTGTACGCAAATTGATGAGAGTGTGTTTAATTTTTTTCTTCAGCTAAAAATTTTGTATTTGACTACGTAGTTATTTTGTGTTTGAGAACTTCTATTGTTTTGTTGATGACATAACGCGGTTGGCATGAAAATGTAGGTATGTATGTATGTGTTAACTTACATAGGCATATATGATTCCAATTATTTGGAATAAGATATGCGTTTGGGTAAGGTGTATTCGAAATAATTTTTTTAACTCTGTTTCAAAGTTGTTGGTTGTACTATTCTTTCGTTATTGGTGTATTGTATATTTTATTTATTTTATTTTTGTTTCATATTGTGCATGTGGAAAGGCAAGCTAAGGGTGGATAAGTGTGGGTAGGTACTTATATCTATGAAAATACATATCCGGAGGTTTATGGGCATTTAATTGCAATTCAGTGTCTTCTTTATCTTTATATATATAATTCTGCTGTACGTGTGTATGTAATTGAACTCCTCCTAAACGGCTTGACCGATTTAAATGAATTTTTCTGTATGCGTTTGAGTGGCGCCCTGGATGGTTTAGATTCACAAATCAGCCAGGCAAATGGCGCTGCAGTCGGTATCTAAGTAATAACTCCTATATTGTTAACTGTAATGAACAAAAAATTTATTCCAAACAATACTTTTGTTTTTTTTTAATCATTTTTGACAACAAAAATTTAAAATAGAAGAGAACGGGAACCTTAAAACTACAGAACCGAGCAACGCCGGGCGGCTCAGCTAGTCAATATATATAAAGTATGATGTATGTATGTGTGTATGTATGTCCGGGGTAAACTCCTAAACCACAAAACGGATTCTTATGAAATTTTCAGGGTAGACATAGTTTAGTTCAGAGATGGTTCCTGTCAAGGTTTGATCTCCATATTCCCACAGGAACGGGGTTGGGAACGGAAAATTGGAAACTACTCCACAGATTTCAAAAAATCTTTCAGCACTAGGGGTGCTACATTGTATCCCTTCATCAGTAACTTAAACTATATTTCATCCCTATAATCCCACATTAACAGAAACGAGAACGAGGAAAGGAACCATAAAGTTACTTGACCGATTTAAAAATTCTTTCAACTCTGGGATGTTACATCATCCCTCAGTGACATAGACTTACACGGAAACTTAGAAACTGCTGGATAGATTTCAAAATTTCTTTCACCATTTGAATACCACTTAGTCCCACAGTAAGACAGATTATATTTCTTCCCCAAATTACCACGGAACAGGAAAAACGAATACTGGAACCTTAAAACTACAGACCCGAGCAAAGCCGGGCGGCTCAGCTAGTTTCTGATAAAGAAGGAACTTTTTTGCATTTGAAAATTCTGGGAATTGAATTTAAAATAACATAGATACCTAAAGTGATAGTTACAGTGTAATTTTCTGTAAATTGTGTTGTGCTGATCTCTAGATACAGTTTGAATTTGAATAGTTATATTATAACAAAGTGTTCGTGTCTACTTTTGTTTATTCGCCCTGGTGACAAAATTTCAGCCCATTTATTCAACATAAAAAAACTAGTGAAAATGTCTTAAAAATCTGTTGTGTACAGATCCAAAAAAATCTAAAATCGTTTTATAAGAAAAAGTTATGGAAGGTAATTATTCATAAAGTAGATTATTCCTAGATAGATAGAAAAATATTTTTATAGGATGTATTTGAAAACATCTCTTCACTTTTTAAAAGGTTATTCCCACATTATCAATGGAAGTCTTGCCTAACCGAAAAACAAAACAAAAACAACTTGAATTTAGTTTTTTCCTCGGGGAAAAATGAGTATTATCTAAGCTCCTACCTCCCATGTTATCCCCTTTTTCATTAATTTTGCTGATCAAACTAATCCAAGAAACTGACCTACATTTAAATCACACAAAAATCATGTTTTCCACATCCTCCAAAAACACAAGATAAGAAATATCAACCCTATAACATCTTCATTATTTGTAATTATCTGTATTTATCTCAGCAGCAAACTGACAAAAAAAGTAACCGGTTTTCTTTTTTTCCTGACTTGACACAATGTTTCTATTCTCAACCCATCCAAAAACAAGAAATCATAAAAAAATTTTCATTCGGACATTTATTGTGTACATACAAATATCTTCGTCAGTCTGAGTGTGCCTTATGATATCTGTTTTTTATATGCCTACTTGCACAGCGCATGTTCGTATAATTGTCACCCCTTTGCTCTGCTTATGCAAGTGTGTAATTCCTTTCTAGTTTCTGGCTGTTGCCAAGACCAAAGAGAGAGAGAAAATAGGGAGAATTTGAAATCAAACGTGACGATGGCAAGAGGGACTACTTTTAAGAGAAGAAAATGATCTACTAATGCAAGCAAACACTTTTACATGAGTTTTGAGTTCGCAAAAAAAGTCCACCAAGCCTAAAATGCCAATAATGACGTTTAAAGGTCTCTTAAATCCAAATTATAAATTCATTCTGACGTTTCGGGAAATTCATTGTCAATTTTGATCTGTGAAGGAGTCACAGCCAACGACCTCTTAATTAATTGCTCTATACAACTATTAACAGGTTGTCAACCCTCGGCTGTGCCTCGATATCCGATCCTCTCACATTCAGTTGCCTTGCCTAGAAATGCATAACACTTGACTTGCTTCTGTATCCATAGAGTGCATTGTACTCAGAACAATATGATTCCCGACGGCAGGCCACTGCCAGCCGACAGAAGTAATAAGGGATCATATTGCTTCGACCGCATGCGCGCTGGTTATGACATAGCAATAGTCTTTGGGTATGAGCATTTGTTTATGATATAGGTCATTGGCGCAGGCGCTCACCCAAAAGATTGTAATGATGAAGCGTTTTAATTGGATATCGAAGTGTGGTCGATTGTTCGATAACCAGAATTGGAGCGTTATAAGTTTGTATAAAAAGGGAATGAATTCACCAATAATATGTCAATAGTGATCGTGTACTCGATCTGAACGCAATCTCTGGTTTTTGTTTACATAAGGCATTGAGCCGACGACAATTCCTGGATCGTTTCCCAGTGTTTCCACTACCATCCCTCAACTTTGCAGTTAGTGCGAAGGGGTTTGAGCCTACAGCAGTAAATGCTTGGCGAGTTGGTAGTTTAAGAACCAGGGAACATTACAGATCTGTTGTTTTGGTAATATAATTTCTAAAAAGAAACTTTTCTTAAAACAAAAATGTGGAAGATTTTCTTCGCGATTTAAATGTTTTCAATGTGCTAAGTTTTTTCAGATGTCATGATTAATAAATAGAAACCTAAGAAGCTGGCACAAAAGCTCTACAGTACTACAAAGTCAAACGCGTTGTTCTCGCAACAACCATTCTCATGAGTGCGGTTCTGAAAGGTTAAATTGGAACAGCATTTTTCAAGGCATATTTTCCTGCTGTTGAGGTGATACCAGAGAAAAATCATTTTGGATGTTTATGGTGGTCGAACGCAAACGCAGTAGTTATTCTTTATCCATTTCGCCATAGATGTCGTGTGCCTACAACCTGAATTAAGAGATTGATAGGGAATCGCAGTTTTGCTTGGCAAAGAAAGATTGTTCCATGGTCGAACGGTCGATTTGCTACTCATAATAAGGGCCTAAAACCAACAATGCGTTGCGTTAGTCTTAAGTAAAAATTCGAAAGAAATTCTCATCACATTTTAGGTTTATGATACTCTTACATAGTGTTTTTTTTTTTTTTTTTTGATAAGCAAAAAGGCACCACATTTGTTTAAAAACGAATGGTTGTCAAAACGCAGTTTAAATTGGACTAGATTTCTATATTTACTACTTTACTTTGACACAACTATCAATTAGTTTAGCATCAGCGCAGAATCGATTATCGATAAGAATTTAATCAAACTCTCTTACGTTCCAATTAAATTTTAATTGAAACTGTGACGTGTTTTTGGTTTCCCAGCCGAGGTACTGCTCACGGCTAGCCAGGGTATAGCGAATAGAAACACCAAAACTTCACAAAGGTCAAAAAATCTCTTTTATTAGAACTAACTGTACTTCAATTACAATTAACAAAACCAAATAGTATATATATATCGTTGTGTTCGCTGTAGACACTTCGGGTTATGGTGATCGTACCGTAGCTGGTATCCTTCGGGACTCCTAGGGCTCTTTGTTGGGTTAGCCGCCTTGGTCTAAGAAACCCTTCTAGTCTCACGGTGGCAGCAGGATCCCTTCTGACACATTCACCCTATAGGCAGTTGCAGGTAAGTCGGAGCGCGTAGGCGTCGTAAGACCCTAGCAGGTGAAACTACAAGCGTCCGCAGACCATGGTGGTCTTCGGACGAGATCGGTGGGGTGAAACTACGAGCGTCCGAAGACATCGGTGGGGTGAAACTACGAGCATCCGAAGACCTCGGTGGGGTGAAACTACGAGCGTCAAAAGACCTCAGTGGGGTGAAACTACGAGCGTCCGAAGACCTCGGTGGGGTGAAATTTCGAGCGTCCGAAGATCTCGGTGGGGTGAAACTACGAGCGTCTGAAGACCTCGGTGGGTGAAACTACGAGCGTCCAAAGACCTCGGTGGGGTGAAACTGCGAGCGTCCGAAGACCTCGGTGGGGTGAAACTACGAGCGTCCGAAGACCTCGGTGGGGTGAAACTACGAGCGTCCGAAGACCTCTGTGGGGTGAAACTACGAGCGTCCGAAGACCTCGGTGGGGTGAAACTACGAGCGTCCAAAGACCTCGGTGGGTGAAACTACGAGCGTCCGAAGACCTCGGTGGGGTGAGACTACGAGCGTCCGAAGACCTCGGTGGCGTGAAACTACGAGCGTCCGAAAACCTCAGTGGGGTGAAACTACGAGCGTCCGAAGACCTCGGTGGGGTGAAACTACGAGCGTCCGCAGACCTCGGTACAGACAGTAGCTGTGGGATCGGCAGGTATTAGTCGCTGCCCCTGGTGGCACAATACGTAAGCAATATAATTTTATTTGAATAAACTTACTACGTTTTACCTTAAAACCAACGTTCCGTGGTTTCCTTCTTGGTCCAGAGACTATTTCCTTTAATCCCAGGGAGATGTTCACCACTCGACTAGTGCCGGTGAACTATATTTTTCCCTGCGCTAAGACGCCCTATTTATACTCACCAGTGGCGTAGATAGGGGGGGGGGTCAGGGGGATTGATCCCCCCCCCCCACCATTGAGATCGATAATTGTTCTACATAACCAGTCATGAACTTTGGTTCATGGTAAGTTAAGGAAACGCACTCTGAAATTTAGTACCTACTTCCTACGTTAATTTAGTATTATTAGTAGGTACTCACAGAATTGTACAATAATACCTACATTCTGCGCGGAAAATATTTTATTTTTATTATTATTATTTCTTTTTTTATATCGATTTTCAAAAAGTTTTTTTCAGTTTTTTTTATCATAGTGGGCCAATAATTGTGCAAAACAACTTCACTGGACCGAACGAATGAAATTTTAGAGCCCTTTTGAAATTGCGAGCAGTTTGAGATCCGCTCCTTCGTGTGCACTAAGATGGTCTGGGGAAACGCGATAAATATACAAGTTCTTCTGTACAATACGAGATTATCGAAGCTTGTTTTGAAATTTTTACAAAAAAAAAGTGTTACCTAAAATCGAAGATGCAAAATTCTTCTCAGTGCTGACGGATGAAATTCAGGACTCAGCCACTATAGAACAAGTTTCAACGGCGATCAAAAATAGATTTATCTGATGCCTACTTGCAGGTGGAACTCGATGAACATGCAAAAGAGCTACTGGTTGTAAAAACAATCTTGGATCTCTACCAATACCAACGATTGCCTTTTGGTATCGCATCCGCACCTGCCATATTCCAAAAGCTACTGGAGCAAATTTTTTCCGGAATGAACCATGTTGTAAATTATCTGGATGACATAATTATTACTGGACGAAACGAGGAAGAACACCTTCAAAATTTAGAGGAGGTTTTCAGACGGCTTCAGGACAGTGGACTTCGTTGCAAACAAAATAAGTGTATTTTCATGCAGAATGAGGTGACGTATTTGGGCCATAAAATAAATGAGAGCGGTATATGCCCTTCTGATGATGGGGTAGCAGCTGTTAAGAATTTACCAAGACCCATGGACGTAAAGCAATTGGAAGCATTCATTGGCAAGGTAAATTATTACAATAAATTTATAAGGAATTTTTCCGAAATTTGTGCTCCTTTGAACGAGTTACGTAGGAAAGGTGTTCAATTTAAATGGGGGGAGCGACAAGAACAGTCTTTTCAAGAGCTAAAGCAGCAAATAATTTGCACAACCAATCTGGTTCATTTTAATGACAATTACCACATTGTATTAGCCACAGATGCTTCGAATTATGGCATAGGTGCCGTTATCTCCCACATTTATCCGGATGGGTCCGAAAGACCTATCGCGCATGCTTCGAAGACATTGGATGTGCACCAGAAAAAATACAGCTTGGAAGTCGAAAGTGGTCCACAAAATTTCCAATGTGTTCCACAAGCCTATTTTCAAGAGCAGGAGGTAAGAGTAGGATGCAAATAACAACGTTTAAATTTCATCATATATGCATTACTTTCTAACCCATAGGAAATGCTCACCTAAAGTGATACATTCCACCATGAGCATAACAGCTGCTCCGCCGGTGTTGGCGCACCCTAGTGACGAACAATGTTAATAAAAAATATTGGAAAGTGATATTACTATAGTTTCTTTATACAAGGGCTTTCGTAAAGAGACAAAAAAAAGGGAATTAAAGAAAAAAAAAAATTTGCACAGATTTCGTTTTGATAACGATTGTGTTGTGTTGTGGTAAATGCTGTTGCTGAGGCTATCGCTGCTGTTGATGGTGATGATGATCGGTTGAATTGTTGAAATGAAGTTCACGTTGAGTTTCACGTGTAATGTAACTTTCGGGCGCTTGTACATATATGTGCGTTGCATTTGTGATGGCTACGTGAACGTGATTAATTAAAATTTCGTGTGGCTTTGCACCAATTGCATGAAGTATGTAATTACAGGCGTTGAAATTTTAAGAGCACAGTTTGACATGTAATTGTCTACGTTTGAAAATATATAACTTTAGAATTTTTCCGGGAGAAAGATCTTCTAAAATAAAAACACACCAAAATTCACTTTTAACCACTTTGACTTTGTATTTCGATTTGTATTAAGAATTTTAGTCATATGACTTTGTATACAGTAGCAACATTAATTTTAGTATACAAGATTCTATGTTTTTGTTTACAATTCTTTTTGACGTATATGTTTGTGGACTGTATTTGCTCTGTTTATTTTAATGTTTATTTATGTAATTTTCAATATTCAGTTCGTTTCCGAACATTCTCCCGCCTCCGAAAGTTGTAAGTCTGCAGCATGTATGAAGCACCCTATTCGATGTTGAACTGCAATACCGACGGACGTTGTGTAGTGTTCGTCACTAGATGGCCTCTGACATTTACGATGATGATATAAATACCAATTACCAACTGATGAGTGG
Source organism: Melanostoma scalare (assembly GCA_949752695.1). NCBI lineage: Eukaryota > Metazoa > Arthropoda > Insecta > Diptera > Syrphidae > Melanostoma > Melanostoma scalare. The sequence continues at coordinate 120,744,883 of OX456985.1, forward strand.
TTATCTTCTTCTTTCTCATTGTTTACATGGAAATAGATAGATGAATAATTAGTACAGTACAAGAAACATAAAAGAACAATACGAGGGAATAGTACAACAGATACAACAAAAGACACCCAAAAATGTCGCCTTTCATTTTTACTCATACGGTATAGGTTGTATCGTATACATGCGTGAGTTGTTTTTACTATTTTCTCCCATTGACTTTGAGTCGCAGTGTTGTAGCTTGTAGGTATACGCTCGTTCTTCCGTTGTTTCTTTTTGTCTTGCGGCTTACGTAGTAAGAACGTAGATTGTATGTATTGTTGTTCATTCTTCCTCTCATGTATAAATGTGTAATTCGTTTTCGGGTCGTGAGCAAGCATGGTGTCGACATGCTGTGCGAATAATTTAATCGCGAATTTTCAGGTTTTAATTGTACTAATTATTAATTTTAGATTAAATTTGTTTTTCTATTAATGAAGTGTGATTGTGAAAATGTGTATTAAATGGTTCCCGCACTGTGCGGACTAGAAAATGTTCCGAACTCCGATGGATGGATGGATGGATAAATGTTATTATATATGTGTGCCAACCCACATATGAATTGATGAGTGCCCTTTTGTTAATTTTTATTACTTTATTTTCGTTTATGTTCATAGATTTGATAGATTTGTATCGTTTATCATTCGGGAAACATTAATTTTTGATATATATGTTCATATTGTTGTTGTTGTTGTTGTTGTGGGGGCTTTGTCGCGCATTTCCGGCGAGTAATCGATTTTCGCGATCGCGGTTGTGTGTATGTGTGTGTATATGGAAAAATGTTTTTAAAAAGAGAAGTGAATTTGGTCTCTTTCTAGTCGGACATTTTTCGGTTCCGACTAGAACTTTGTTTACAATTTTGCGAGGTAAACAAACGCGTATTATTTCGTGAATTTTTGCGAAATAAATAAAAAGTGTAAGTTACGTGGTGTAAAATGCTTGTAGTGCAATTGCAAGTCATTTTATTGCAATAAAAAAATATGATTGCATTATAAAAGTGGTTGTGAATTTGTGTTTTTTATTGAACCGATATGATTCAAGTGCAGCTCGGCGCGTAGCACAATTATGTTGAATCATTTGTGTACATAATAAGTACATTGATCGTTTTTGATGGCGGTTTTATTAAATTCAGTGAATTTGATTAAATTATAGAATTTTGTGTTTTGTAAATTTTACAGATGAAATTGTGATCTGTAATTTGATTTTGATTGGTTTTTAATACGCGATGTTTTCATCAATTTGACTTTTGTTTTGCCGACGGCTTTTTTTTTGACGTTCGATGTGCTGTCGATGTTTTTCCTTTAAGTTTTGTGGAAGATGTTTAATATCCATTCGAGATTTGTTTGGCTACTTTTAATAAGAATTGTTGATCAATAAAATTATTTAAATATTATATTCGTTTTGCATGCGTTGTGGCAGTGCTTTATTAAATTGAAAATTATAAGTTGAGTTGATAACTTGATGTGCATTGTCGCAGCGTATTCAAATGTTGTTTCAATCAGCTGTATTATGTATTGTGTTTGGTATTAAATAAAGATGAATAAAAATTATAATTTTGTGTATTATTTCTTGAATGTTGAATGTTGTATGGTGTAGTATTAAAGATGAGTTGATTGAAGAATGTAATTCTTTGAATCAATTATGTTGTTCGATTTTCAGGAACGTGTAGATGATCGTGTTTATGAATTTTCAGGTATGTGTTTTCGAAGATCATGGTGATCCTTTTCTTTTTTGAAGAAATGATTCGTTGCAGCAACAAATAAAGATGGGTTGATTGTTGTTTTCAGCTTTGCGTTGGGCTTCAGAATTAAGCCTTATCCAGGGGTTTTGTATAAAGAGAAGATATATTATCCTCGGAGAAGATAATGTTAACAGCAGGTAGGTATGCTGTTGTTGATTCGGTAGAATCCAGGGGCGTTGTATAAGTTTGGGGTTTTTGAATATTTTCAACCATCAGATAAAGTTGGTGTTGATTCTTTTGTTGAATCCAAGGGCGTTGTATTAGGTTCTTAATGATCTTCGAGGAAGATGTGTGATTCAGCAGGTAAAGTCGGTGTTGACTCGTTTGCTGAATCCAGGGGCGATGTGTTTGAAGTTTTCCAGGTATATCTTCGGAAAAGAAATTTAATTCAGCAGGTGTTGACTCGTACTGAGTCCAGGGGCGGTTTATTTTCAGGTTTAGATAAATCTTCGGGGAAGATATATATTTTCAGCAAGAATTGATTCGTACTGATGAATCCAGGGGCGGTAAATTTTCAGGGTTTAAGATAAATCTTCGGGGAAGAAATATGTTTCAGCAGACAGTGATTCGTACTGAATCCAGGGGCGATGTATAATGGGTTTTGGTTGTTAATCTTCAGGGAAGATGTTTTATTAAACGATGGCAGTATGTTCCTTGTGATCGTTGCAAGGAAGACGACAAATTTTTGCGATGGGCCGTTTTAGGGTTCCACTCTGCGTTTTGACGGTGACGACGCGTACAAGACCGTCTGATCCTGCATGTGTTCCTTCAATTCGGCCGAGATTCCAGTAGGTTGGTGGTAGTCGCTCATCCTTGAGCAGAACTAAGTCTCCTAGTCTGGGAACCTCCTTGACTTGCGTCCATTTTGGTCGATGTTGGAGCCGTGAAAGATATTCTGAACTCCATCTTTTCCAGAACCCTTCCGCCAGCGCTTGAACTCGTTTCCATCGGTCGAGATGTGTGACGTTGTTGTTAAGTTCGCCTTGTGGTATGGCATGTAGTGACTCGCCGACTAAAAAGTGCGCAGGGGTTAGCGCATTCAAATCGTCGAAGCTATCGGATAGAGGGCATAGGGGCCTCGAATTCAAACACGCTTCTATTTGTGTTAGAAGCGTTGCGAGCTCCTCAAATGTGAGCCTTTCAGTTCCGACAACTCTTTTTAGGTGGTGCTTGACAGACTTCACACCTGCTTCCCATAAACCACCAAAGTGTGGAGAAGCTGGGGGAATAAAATGCCAATGTGTACCGCGATTTGCAAGTTTTTCTGCTATCTCATTCCAATCATGCGTGGCTTCTTTTAACATTTTTGCTAATTCGTTGTTAGCACCGACGAAGTTGGTTCCACAGTCGCTGTAAACCTGTTGACAGCTTCGTCTTCTTCCAGTAAAACGATGAAATGCTGCCAAAAACGCTTGGGTTGTCAGATCTGACACGACTTCCAAGTGAATGGCCTTTGTTGAAAGACAGATGAACACTGCAAAGTATCCTTTTAATATCCTAGCTCCGCGTGCTTTCCAGCTTTTGATCTCGATGGGACCAGCATAATCGACGCCGGTATGGCTGAAAGGTCGAGACATTTGAACTCTAGCAGCAGGTAAGTTTCCCATCAGCTGTTGCATTTCTGATGCCTTTTGCCGGTAGCAAGAAGTGCACCTGTGCAGTTGATACTTCACACTCCTTCTTATCTGTCCGATCCAGTATCGTTGGCGGATATAACTGATCATCTGCTGGATGCCGCCATGCAGAGTGTTTTTGTGGGCGTCTCTAACAACCAGACTTGTAAAGTGGTGGTTGTTCTGCAGCAATATGGGGTGTTGCGCTTCATAAGCGAGGAGAGAGTTCTCTAAGCGTCCTCCAACTCTTAATATCCCGTTTGCATCGAGAAATGCGTTTAACGCACTAAGTGATTTGGGAATCTTGGATGTATCCGCGATTTGTTGGATCTCCGTCTTAAACATCTCCTTCTGCGCTGTCTTGACGACGACAATGCGCGCTGCTTCCAGTTCACTTGGGGTAAATGGACCCACATTAGCTCCCAATTTACGACGACATTTAGCCACAAAACGAAGACAGGTAGCGACGACTCGAACGAGCTTGAGAAGACTCGAACAGTCATATATGGTTTGCAATATATTGTCGCTGTGGTTGACCCGAATGCTAAGTACCTTCACAGTACGCTGCTCCTCTTCCGTTTCATTATCAACAGGTTGATGTGGGATATCGAAGACCCATCGATGACGAAGAAATTCTGGACCCTTCCACCATGACTCCAATGAATTCAGTTCCGACGGAAACACACCTCTGGACGCCAGATCGGCTGGGTTATGATGCGTTGCAACATGTCCCCAGCAATCGATCCTTACTAGCCGCTGGATCTCTGACACTCGGTTGGACACGAACGTTGTCCATCTAGCGGGAGTGGCCTTTATCCAGGCGAGCGCAATCGTTGAATCCGTCCAGGCATACGTTTTGAAATCGGGGATGGCCAAAACTTCTTTGGTGTACTGCATCAATTGCGCCAAAACTACAGCACCACAAAGCTCCAAACGGGGAAGAGTAATCGTCCGCTGATTTGGTGCTACTTTCGTCTTCGACAAAAGCAGGTTGACATGGATGTTGTCATCGCTATCCAAAACTCGAACGTACACCGCTGCTCCGAAAGCCTTCATCGACGCATCACAGAAACCGTGCAATTCTATCGCCTTGTTGTTCTTACTCATCTGGGTCCATCGTGGAATTCGAAGCTGCTCGATCTGAGGAAGTTCTCGATGAAAAGCTTCCCAGTCTTTCCTCAACGCTGGTGGAATTGGATCATCCCAATCACAGCCGATTTCCCAGAGTCTCTGCATCATAAGTTTTGCCGTGATGATGCACGGCGATATCCAGCCAAGTGGGTCGAACAATTTGGCAATCGTCGATAACATAGCCCTTTTTGTTGTTGCTTCCTTTGATGGCTGCAGGTTCTGGTACGAGAAATAATCATCAACAGGAAACCACTTGATGCCGAGCGTCTTGACATGCTCTGAAGTGTTGAACGGCAGTTCAAAATGCAACTCACGGTCTTGAACCGGAACATCATCCACGAGTTCCTTGACGTTGCTCGTCCATTTTCGTAGGTGGAAGCCTGCAGAAGCCAAAAGTTGCCTTGCTTCGTCGCGTTTTATGCGCGCCTCTTCGACGGAGTCCGCTCCACTGATGAGGTCGTCGACGTACATGTCCTCACGGACAACCTTCGCCCCCTCCGGAAAATTTTCACTTTCGTCCTCAGCAACTCTCTTCAGGATCTTGATGGCAAGATATGGTGCACTGGCTGTCCCGAAAGTGACCGTATTCATCTTGAAGAATCGTAGTGGCGAAATCTTCTGCTCTCTCCACATTATCAGCTGGTAGTATCGGTCTGGGAAACTAACCAAAATTTGCCGATACATTTTCTCAATGTCGGCCGTGAATGTGACACGATGAGTCCGCCATTTTAGTACGAGATCTATGATACTCGACTGCAACTTTGGACCCACAAGAAGATGGTCGTTGAGGGATTTCCCATCCGAAGCCTTCGCCGCTGCGTCAAACACTACTCTCAGCTTCGTAGTGGAGCTCGCTTCCTTAAACACCGCATGATGCGGTAAGAAATAATGGAATGGAGTCTGCAAAACTGCATCATTCGCATCAATCTCTTCCATATGGAGGAGTTCTTCATACTCCCGTATACATTTAGTGTACTCCGCACGAAGTTTTGGATCTGCATCCAGCCGTTTCTCAAGGTGAAGAAAACGCCGGAAGGCGCTCTGTCGACTCGATCCCATCGCAGGAACGCCGTCCTCTTTGAAAGGCAGCTTTACCTCATATCGCCCATCAGGTAAGCGTTTGGTATATCGTTCAAAATGGTCGTCACAAGCGATGATTTCTTCTGTTTCCAGGTTATGAAACGGGGTTTCCTCGATCTCCCAAAACTTCTCCAGTTGAGAATTCAAATCTGCAAACTGCACGAAGCTTCGAACTCGCTGGGGATCTTCTACTGCGACCTTGCCCAAAACAATCCATCCAAGCTCGGTGTTTTGTGCTATGGGACCGATACCATCCTGAGGTCGCCTTACGTCCGGCAAAAGGATTTGCGCACAAACATCACTTCCCAGCAGTAAATCGATGGGTGCAGGTTCGTAGAGATGGGGATCTGCTAACGAAAGACCCTTGAGGTGGTGCCATTTGCCGTGTATCACTCGTTGGGCCGGGAGAAGGCCAGTCAGCGACTTGAAAACCAAAGCCTGGACGGCCGTCTCAAACGTCGAGTGGCGGGAAGCAAAGCGCACTTCGACGGAGTGCTGCGTAGTGCCACTGCTGACCAACCCTAACCCAGATACTTCGGCAATGGTACGCCGCTTTTCTAGCTTCAACAGTAGTGCGGCAGTTTCGGTGATGAACGACGTTTCTGAGCCTGTGTCGATCAACGCTCGTAGGAGGTGCAATCGCCCGTCTGCTGCTCGTGCCTTTACTACTGCCGTTGCTAGAAGCACCTGGTGATGACCATCACCATGCGACGCGTGGTATTTAAAAGTTTGTCCATTTGATTGGAGCTGCTGTTGTTCTCCCGTTGGTTGGAACTCCGACGCATTTCTGTTCAGAGGAGCCTGAAATCCTCTGGATGCCATGTTCCTCGCCTGCGAACTCGTTGAAGGTTGTTGTTGTTGTCGCTGTTGTGACGTGCCATTTTGTGCATTGTAATGCAGCAACGAGTGGTGCCTTTGTTGGCAGAAATAGCACGAACTCACACTCTGGCAGTCACGGAGAAAGTGCCCGTAGGACAAGCAGTTCTCACAAACCTTCAACCTGCGAACAGCATCTTTACGCCCCATGTTGTCCATGTTCAGGAAGCGCTGGCACTTTCGCAACGTGTGTTTGCCTTGGTTGCACAACTTACATGCGAGCTGCTCGCCGGAATTCGTCCTTAATGGCTCAACGAAACTCGTCCTTGCTGGTTTGTACGGCTGCTTCACGACTTGCTTGCTGTGGTACACCTTTGGATTGGCTGGAACACGTGGCCCTTTGTTGGCGGTTGGCTCTTCCTTGTTCCTTGACGCTGCACCAAGCTCCTGCTGACCCACAACTTCAAGTGTCCGGAACCTCGTCTCCAAAAATTCGGTGAACTCCTTAAAACTCGGTAAGTCTTTCCGGTTACCTAATTTTTCTTCCCACAGTTTTTGGCACGCACTGGGAAGTTTCTGGAGTAAGAACCAAATCAACACCGTATCCCATTCAGAAACTGGCACATCCGTTCTCCAGCGCAAGAACACATTCACGGGTGGTGTACAACAAGTCACGAATACCCGAAGCAGTTTCGCGACTCAAGGACGGATGACCAAACAAATTCTGCATTTGGATGTGGACCAGAATGCGCTTATGGTCATACCTGTCTTTTAACAGCTCCCAAGCTTTGTCGTAAGACGCTGCTTCCACCGATAGGTTTTGTAAAAACCGTTCGGCATCACCCACCAAACAGGACTGTAGAAAATGCAGTTTGTCGATATCGTCTATCGATTTATTTTGATGCACCAGAACCTGAAATTTGTCCTGGAAAGCTCTCCAGGTGGTGTATGAACCATCGAACTTGGGAAGATCGATTCTTGGCAGCCGAATACCCGAATGCGACGCAGCAACAGCGGCAGTATCAGTGGGCGGAGTAACCGTTTTTACTTGTGCTGCTTTCGCTGTAGCGCACTTTTCCAAAGTATCCACCAACTCGGCACGGTATTCAAAATATAACTCATTAATTTGTTCATACACCACCATTAATTCTTCCTTTTTCAGCTCTTCTTCCAGCATCCCGGCACCGAAAATGGCTTCGTGATACGATTTTGCAGACGCCAAATCTGCTTCCAGCATCGACAAACGACCTGAAGCATATGCTGTCACCTTGCGGTCCTTTGGCGACTTTTTGTAGTTTGTAAGATCTTTGATAATTTTGCTAAGCAGCATTTTTTGCAGCTCCCCATACTTAAAATTTTTATTTTGAGCCATGTTTATAAAAATATTTCTTTATTTTATAGATATAAATAAAATCAACAAGTTTACTACACTGAACAAGTAAAACTTACTGCCTTTTCTGGAACTGCTGCCGTCTGTATGTATATCTTTATAAAGATGATGATCTTCGCTGGACGTTGATTATTCGTAGAATAAGTTTGTTGTAGATTTACGTTGTCTTTAAAATGTTTTAAATCTCGATCTCGATATCTAGCTACACGAAGCTAATTTATTTAAAAAACACAAGAGTTTTCGAAAATTGTTCGCACTATTGGTTTATTTATGTATATATATCAATCGTAAATTGAGTATAATCGCGCACACACACTTTATTGTACACACTTTAATGTTTTTAAATGTTATTGTTCGTTAAAACGGTTCGAAAGGACCAAATGTAATTGTCTACGTTTGAAAATATATAACTTTAGAATTTTTCCGGGAGAAAGATCTTCTAAAATAAAAACACACCAAAATTCACTTTTAACCACTTTGACTTTGTATTTCGATTTGTATTAAGAATTTTAGTCATATGACTTTGTATACAGTAGCAACATTAATTTTAGTATACAAGATTCTATGTTTTTGTTTACAATTCTTTTTGACGTATATGTTTGTGGACTGTATTTGCTCTGTTTATTTTAATGTTTATTTATGTAATTTTCAATATTCAGTTCGTTTCCGAACAGACAATATTCAATGAATATTACGTTGCCAGATGAATGTTTTAGAATATTTTTTCCTTTTCTTTGTCTTTTTAGGTATTAAGCTTCAAATGAAGAAGCGCGGAGATTATGTACGATGTCCAAGGTTATCGCTTTCTGATAAGCACTTGCAGTACCAAGTGTATCTGAATAGATTTTTGGTGCAGTTTTGTCACGTGTGTTTGAATGTATGTTGGTTGGATTTTTGGTGGTTGAACTTATGGAGCTTGATTTATGTTGGTTGAATTTCTGTAAGCTTGATTTATGGTTGTTTGAATTTCTGGAAACTTTTATTTCGGTAAGCTTGAATTTATGGTGCTTTAATTTATGTAACCTTGCCGGTGGTGAAGCAATTCCCTTTGTATTCGAAAGATTACAGCAGGAATGGCTGAATGGATTGGCGTTGTCTTCTCTCTTCTTAACCTGGTTAAAGGATTGTTCGATGGCACTATGCTAACAGCTCAATTGGCATGAGATGGCTGTAATTTGGTTAGAGTTAGTTAAACTCAAGACTGCCTTTTTTTATCTTTTAATTTTTTATAAATACCTTACAAAGCACTAGGTTATTGGTTATGGGACCACGAGGTTAAGTTCTGTAGAAGAGGTCTACCATCGGCAAGAGTCAAAGTCAGAAAGAAAGATCGAGTAGGTGTTATATTTGTCAGCACTTATATTGTGCATTGTCGTTGCGTCGTTTTGGCAGCCCTGACAAATGACAGAAGACGTCACTAAAAAATCATCATCGACAGATCCCGCCTTTTATAGATCAGATATCTTTTGATCCCGCCAGAACTAAGTCGTCTAACCAAGTTACCATTGAATTAATACTTTCCCTTTTAATAAAGATATTTAGTAATAGTCACAGGTCTTGTGTTTCATTGAAACCATTCTCTCAACTTATTACAATTGGCGACGAGGTATAGTCTTTTTAATAAAAAGAACCCATGGAAAAAGAATTTGTCAGAGAGCTGCTAGACCAGCAAAACCAATGGATGGAAAGACTTCTCAGATCCAATACGGAAAGTATGGAGAAGTTTTTGAAGAGTTCAACAGCACCCACATCGCCATCGACTTCCATTCCACAATTTCGCACTTTCTCTACAGAAAAAGAGACGTGGGAAAATTATCTTTTCCAGCTCAACCAACATTTTAAGGCAAACGCTGTGGAAGATGACAATCTAAAGAAAGCAAGTTTTCTGTCCGCGTGTGGAAACTACATCAACGCGATACTCATCAAACTTTTTGAGACAACCGATGTGAGTATTCACTCTTTTAAAGATTTAACATCAAGGCTAACAAAACATTTCCAAACGAAACTTCACATTCTCGCATCGAAATGCAAATTTTTACAACAAAAAATGAGTCCGGGTCAAACTTATGCAGAGTGGATTGCCGATTTGAGGGGACTTGCCAAAGACTGTGGTTTTACATGCGCAAAAGAAGGTTGCGGTACGTCATACGCCGACTGCATGATTAGAGACATGGTTGTCTACTACACCCCCCACGAATCCGTCCGCATGGCAGCCACACCAAAGAAAAATCCCTCACTAGCGGAAATCGAGGAGTTAGTAACAGCGTTCGAGTCAACGCAAACAGCCGCAGAAATTTAAAAAGGAAGTATTTCACCATCAACACCTTCAACAACGGAGATTAACCAAATTACCCAAATACGTGAGCATCATTATCCAAGTAAGTCCAATGAAAACTTTTTTGTTAGAAAATCTTGCCCTGGTTGCTCAGTACATCACGAAAGAGAGCAGTGCAAACACATGAAGTCAGTTTGTAATAATTGTCATCGCAAAGGGCATATCCGTACCGTGTGTTTGTCAGGTAGCAAGACCCAAACAAGTTTTCAGGCAAAGTCACGACATCAATCAAAGACTCGCAGACGAAGGTTATCGTCACAATCTTTTTTGAAGAACCATACAACCGCGCTAAAGCAAATCATAGATCTGGAGCTTAAACGTTATCAACGAAATTACTGAGGATAAAGTTGATCAAGCAATCGAGCAAGTATCATCGGCACAGTTAGATTTTGGAAGAAGTGGCAACTCTTGTACGGTCAAAGGAAAAATAATTACAGCTCCAAGAAAAAATTTATTATTAATTAAATTAGAAGACTTATAAACTCCAAAATAGTTTTAATCCGATATTTTAACCCTGTGCTTTGAGAGATAAAAATAAGAATTTCAATTCTCTCACGCGAAGTAATAAAATAAAACATCATCCTGAGTCGACCATAGCAGCAGCGGCGGCGGCGGCGCGGCAGCAGTGCTCCATATCATTGAAACTAAGAACCAACTACAGTGGCGTCAAAGCGGAAAAACGTATATATTTCTTTTCAACAAATTAACAAACAGGTACGTGAGAGTTCTAGTCCATTAAAAACGTAGTGGCAGAGTTCTTTAACCCACCAAATTTGAATTTTTGAGCAGCATTTAATGTATTCCAAAACCCCTACATTCTAAGTTGGACTTTGAACCTTAGATGTAAACAAACCTCTTCATTGAAAAAGGCCCATGAACAATAACCATCTGTCAATTTGCTATCATATACCACAACCTAAAAAAATCTTTAAAATTACTACTGTTATACACACCAACAGCGTAGATAGTACATTATTACTAATTGCAGCAAGATCTAGGAAGTTTTCTTCAACTACACTAACAATACTCACATCTCTTTAAATCAACAGAGGTGGCTGTTGTATTGGCTGTCTGGTTTTGCTTCTAACTGAGCACACTATTTTATTTTATAGAGTTTTCTCAGCCAAAGGAGGTTTGTCAGAGCATACTTTTAGGTGCGCTTAGCGATTTTGGTCAAACTGGAGCAGGGAGGAAAAAACAAACGTCTAAGAGGACAAAACTCACCGGATCCTTTACAACCGAGCAGCAAGAAACTGCAAAGAAAGAAAATGGACGAAGAAGATAGAAATAACTCCCTGAATACCCCAATGGTCGAAACCACAACATGGAGTGAAATGATGGTGGAATTCCGGAAAATGCTCAAAGAGGAAATGTTAGTGACATTAAATAAAGTAGAAACGAATACAACGGATATACAACTATTAAAAACTCAAAATCATACCTTACAAGAGGAAATAAAAGCGCTTAAAGAATTCAAAACCGAAAATGAAAAGAAAAATGAACAATTTGACAAACATATGAGAAGAAACAACCTAATTTTTCACGGATTCGGAACTCGAAAAGTGGATAGAAAAACTGTTTTAGACCTCTGTAGAGATATCATTGGAGTCACCGAAAGCATTGAAATAATTAGATTAATTCAAATCGGAAAATTAAACCATCCTAGCTACTTAGTGGAGTTTCAAAACAACAGAGTCGTAGCCGAAATTCTAAGAAACACGTCGAAACTGGCAAATACACCTTATGGTATTAAACGAGATTTGACGAAAACTGAACGTCTGCATCAAAATTGTCTCCTCCGAATCAGAAGTGACATAAAAAAGGTCGACCGGGCTAAGGAAATTAAGTTTAAAGGCAACTACCTGGAAATAGGAGGCAACATCCTCAAGATAGTGGAAGGTGAACTGAAATGCGGGGAAAGAGCAGCAAAGGAGGTCTTGGAAGAAATCTACGAAAAAGATCTATCTAACATAAATTTCAAGTTACTTAATAACTAGCAACTAGAAGTCTGTGGCGATCTTAGAATAAGTAAAAATGTAAATGAAGTAAAAAATCCAATTAAAATAATTTCTTATAATGTACACGGCCTAGGCAATAAAACATTATACCCAAATTTTTTCAATAATATTTGTAATCATGAAATCTTCTTTTTATTTGAAACGTTTTTAACTGAGAATTTTGAAAGGTATGCAAAATTTTTTAATGGTTTCAATCTTCTGTGGATACCTGCCGTAAAAAATGCACGTTTTGGAAGAGCAAGTGGAGGGGCAGTGTATGGAATAAAATCAGGTGTTAGCTTCGAAGCAAGCTTCGTCAAGAAAATGGACAGGGATCTTGTTCGTATAGTCCAAAATGGTTCTGAGCTCTACATTATTCCGGTCTATTTGAACTGCAACAGATGGGAGGAAGACTTCCAAGGACTTAGTAACTGCCTTCAAGAAGGAAATATTCAACATTTTGCTGCGATAGGGGACTTCAATGCCAGGATAGGGGAAAATCAAGTGATACCAAATGAAATTACAGCTCTTAACAGCCACATATCAAACGAAAGAAAATCAAAGGACAAGGTTGTAAATGGCAAAGGTAGAAGGCTTTTAGAGATATGTGATGATTTTGGAATGACCATTCTCAATGGACGGACAAGAGGCGATATGGACGGAAGCTTGACTTTCGTGGAAAGAGTTGGTTCATCTACGATCGACCTGTGTTGTGCATCTTACAATATGCTTCAGTACGTTGGAAGTTTCAGTGTGCAAGACCAGATTCACTCGGACCATATGCCCATAGTTCTAACGCTGGAGCTAAATACTATTGATGAGCAATCTGTAGAGATGAAACTACTCCCCAAACTAAGATGGACAAGCAATCTCGAAAACAACTATACGCAAAAGCTGCATGAATATATCAACGCCACAGAGCATACAGAGTGGACTAGCCAAAACCTTACAGATGCTATAAAAACTGTCGTTGGGGATCACAGGTACACTCAAAGAGCTGTCGGAAAGGAAAAATGGTATGATGAAGCCTGCGAATGTGCTCGGAAAAAATCTTTCTTTTGGCTACGAAAACTGCGGAGAAACCACACCCTGGCTACAAAAGAAATGTATCTGCAATGTAACGCAACATATAAAGCCCTCTGCAAAACCAAGAAAATTGAATACTACGAAACGTTGGGAGAAAAACTTAAAATGGTAAGAAACACACAAGACTGGTGGAAACTTGCAAAAGAGCTTAAAATAAGTAACTTCATGAAAGGTAACAACATAACAGGCGATACCTTCAAGAACTATTTCCATGCCCTTCTTAATCCACCGACGTGCATCGTTGAAATAGAAGACATAACCCCCTGCACAAGTATCTCTTTGCTAGATGGAGCTATTTCAAACGCGGAGATACGTGACTTCTTGAATAACACGAAGAGCAATAAAGCGCCAGGTCATGACAGAGTACCTTATGAATTCATCACTAATGCACCAGATTCAGCTATAGACATACTACAAAAAGCTTTCAACCATATGCTTTCTTCTGGAAAGGTAGAACCAAACTTCAAAAAATCACTGATATTTCCCATCCACAAAAAAGGAGACTGCAATTTAGTGGCAAATTACAGAGGAATATCTTTTATGGATTGTGTAGCAAAAACATTTGCCGGTGTTCTGTTGGCAAGACTTCAGAGATGGGAAAAGGAATATAGAATTTTAAACGAATATCAAGCCGGTTTTAGAGAAGGATATAGTACTGCAGATAATCTTTTCAATTTATTCAACATAATAAAGCTAAAAATGCATGAAAAAAAGAAAGTTTACTGCTTCTTCATAGATTTTAAGGCTGCGTTTGATCTCATTGACCGCAATGCCCTCATGTACAAGTTAAAAAAGTCTGGAATATCGGAGAAAATTTTAGAGGTTATCAAAGACCTCTATAAAGACACTGCGTCAGCTGTTTGGGATGGAGAGAAACTTTCGGAGTGGTTTAAAACATCAATGGGTGTAAAGCAAGGATGTCTTCTTAGCCCGCTTTTCTTTGCCCTATACATCAACGATTTGCACGAGTATATTGGTGGCGGGATTGACGTGAATGGAACTCTGATACGCTTACTCATGTACGCAGACGATATTGTGCTCATGGCTGATAAGGCAACGGTTCTCCAGGGAATGATAGACAAGATTGCTGAGTACTGTAGACGCTGGAACCTGACAATCAACCTCGAAAAATCAAAAATTGTTGTATTTAGAAAAAGAGGAGGGCGGTTAAGTGCACAGGAACAATGGAAGCTTAACAACGAACAAATAGAAGTTGTAACAAAATATAAATATCTTGGTGTATGGCTGACCCCTAGTTTGTGTTTGACCGAACATTTTAAGGAGAGGACAAAGCTGGCCAAGCAAGGTTTGAATTTGACATGGTCAAATTTCATAGCCAACAAGGATGTAAGACTCTGCTCAAAGATAGAACTCTTCAACGCAGTCACCAGAGCCGTCGTAGCATATGGAGCACAGGTATGGGGACACACAAAGTATGAAGAAGTGGAGAAGTTACAAAGGTATTTGTTTAAAAAAGTTCTCGGCCTACCAAGAGTAACTCCAAACTACTCGCTAACGCTGGAATGCCAAATGAAGCCCATTCTCGAATTTACGATGCGGTGCCACATGAATTATATAGGAAAAGTCTTCAACTGCTACGAAGAAAACAGACTTCCTAAAATATTGGCTAGGAGAGTCAAGGAAAAACAAATTTATTGGTTTGAGGCTTGGCAAAACTCTCCTGAACGATTTGGGTTCACTAACCTAGAAGAACTTGCGGCAAACAGGAACCTCTTTCAAATGTTTGTTGAGAACACAACCCAAAAAATTGTTACCGAAGATCACCAAGAGGCACTTCAAAGAGCGAATCTGACGAGATCACATGGGCTGTACCATCAGCTTAACTACGAAGTTGGCAGGAGCTATGTCGGCGATGGTCTAAAAGCCTCAGTAACGAGATGGATTTTCAAGGCAAGGACAGGACTCATAAGGCTAAATGGAACATCAAGATCAGCACAAGAAAATACGAACTGTTCACTCTGCAACATGAATGAAACAGAATCATACATGCATTTCATGGGAATTTGTCCAATTCTAAGAGGGATACGCAGAAACTGCTTCGGAACCGCGACACTCGATGAGAACACCATAGTCAGTCTATTGGATGGAGAAAGGGATTGGTGTCATCTTATAAAATATCTGGAAACAGCCCTCAAATATCGACAGAATTTAATCGATGAGTTTAATTATTAGAAAAAAAAAATAAATAAAAATAAAAAAAAAAAAAATAAATAAATCTAAAAAAGAAATCAAGAGCGTATAAAAATATTGGCGATAGATCGCGACAGACGACGAAAGTCATTGTTGTAAATTTGTTTTAAAATTAATTAAAATATCTTAAATTATCTTACATTGTTATTTAAACATATCTTTTAAGATATAAAAATAAGGATATTGGTATAAAATGTATGTATTATTATTATTGAAATGAAATTTGAATAAAACATACTACTACTACTACTACTACTACAGTTAGATTTTGAGAGAAAAGGTCGTCAAATTTTTGTATCGCTCCATGTGAATGAGCAACCAATGGTTTTCCAGCTAGACACTGGAGCAACTTGCTCACTGGTAGGTCTTGAAGGGTATCGAGCATTAGGTAACCCACATTGTAAAACGACTAAACGTTCTCTGAAAGCTTACGGAGGGATAAATGTTCCTATTAAAGGCGCTGTTGACGCAAAGATTCGTTGGAAAGATAAAGTTCGTAACCTATCATTTTTAGTTAGCGAAAGTTCAAATGGCGCAAATATAATGGGATTAGATTGGTTCGATGCTTTTAGTTTTTCAATAAATTTTCGAGAAGACGAGTCAGTTCTGCAAATGGAAACCAATTTGATATGCGAGGCGAGATCCATATGCGAAAAACACAAAGCAGTGTTTAGTTCTGAACTTGGATGTAGCAAGCTGTTTGAAGCTCATCTGAGGTTAAAGCCGAACTGTCAGCCAAAATATTTTAAGCATCGACCAGTCCATTTTGGTTTAAAAGAAAGCGTACGTGCGGAGATGAAGCGTTTAGAACAGTTGGGCATTTTGCGACCTGTAGAAACTAGCCAATGGGCAGCACCCTGTTATGGGCACCTGATGCCGTTGCGGAAACACCACAGAGGGGATTGGTTTTTGAATGGGCTGGCATTGGTTGTAGGAATTGGCGTGGTTGTGATGGGACAGTGGATTTATTGGAGCAGCCTTCATAGTCAGGACGGCTGGTGGTACGTCCACAATGGGTTTTTTTTCTTGACACCTATAGGGATCCCTGGATCTACGGTATAGGCCAGGGGGACTTCGGAACCGACCGGAGAAGAGCGGTCGTGCGGCGAGTAGTGTGGGGCAGGAAAGTCTGTCTGCTCTTGTTATTGGGTCCAAGGGTTCTGGAAAATGGAAAAAAAAACTGGTTAACACCTCTTGACCACCCGGTGGTTCGTCCTCGTAAAGTTTACCAATGTCGGATGAGCTGGCGGCAGGGATTTCTGTCTTGTTGGTTGGGAATGATGGGAGAGTATCTGCAGTCTCAGAAAGATTCTTGTGGAGCCCTTTTCTCGAACTTATTGGTAGACCTGGAAAAGAAACAAAAATAAATTGATTAAGATAACAAATAATAAGAAATATACCCAAAATGTTTTTGGTTAGCGTGCGTCGTCTAGGTAGAATAAAATAGAATAATAATGAAACGTCAAAATAGAGAGACACCTGCCTAGAGGATTTTAGTGACGGAAAGGCCCTCTATGAACCGATAGGAAGAAACAATATATACTGGGATGGGAAGACCGGAAAGTGGAAGTACTAAGATGTACAATGTACGAACCCATACGAGGACAATTTAAGAAAAAAAGATAATCGAACCAATAACTAGACGGATTAAAATCGAATGATCCGAAAGTCGTAGGAAGAAGAAGTAGGAAATTGCGGTGGTCTATGATCACGATCACGGGATTTAGACAAACAGTTCTTACGAAAGAAGCAGGGCAGAAGGTTGCCATCTAGTTAGTGCTGCGCTATAATAATAAGAAAAAAAAAGAACAAAGTATATCGTAAGATTTAAGGAAACCGACCCGGATAAGGAAGTCGAGATTTTTTTTGAATGCGAAAAGTTGTGTGTTTCATTATTTATTAGGTATAGTTGAAAAATAAAAACGAAATAAAGTTAATAGTGGATAAGAAGAGTGAAAATTTGAAATTTATTAGATTACCAAACGGAACATAATCCGAAAACGGAGTATCCCTCATCAACGAGGTACGACTACGGGTACGGTGGGATTAGGCAAGTCAGCCGAAAGAAATAAAAAGAAAATAAAAAGAAATTTTGGTAAGTCGAGACCGAAAGAAAATAAGCTAAGTTTTTATGATAATTTTGCCCTAGGATACCCAGACACCACGAGGGTCCGATTTGACGACCTGGCCTGGTAAAAGCATCGATCATCAGCTTAGTAGAGGTACTAACGGCCACTGGCAACCGCAATTGAGCTCCACATTAGAGAGTCTCTGGGCGGATGGTCTTCCTCTAACTCTCAAAGCAAGGTCACAGTGAGTCTGGGTGTCGGTAAAAATTTATTTTTTTTATATAAATTTCCATCTTCGTCAACGAACTTGAAAGAGTGTTAGAAGCCTAAAACTTGATAGAACACGAATAAAAATTTACGCGTTGGAAGACCTACCACTACGTGGAGCAACGATTCCGTACTTCAAAGTCCCGTGGAGACTATCTTCCTGCAAAATAAATATAGAAAAAAAATTTTGATATAAATTACCATACGTTGCATTGTATTTAAGGAGGCGGTAAAAGTTTTGAAGGATTTTTCTGAAATTGTCAAATTTATTAACGTTCCTACTGTTTTTGTTAGTTGAATTATTTTCCTGAAAATTATTATTGTAAGTGATAGTTTTTTTTCATGTCGCGGAATATTTTTGGTGTTGGCTAAAGAAAGTTAGCCGTCCATTAGACATTACCCAACTTAGAGCTCTGGTTAGGTAGGATCTAAGGGAGAAAATTAGGGAATCGTGGTACCCAAAAGAGTACCTTATAATGACAAAAGTACTATCGCCATTTTCTTTTTATAATTTTTTTGTTTTTGTTGCATCAATTAGTTTTTTGTGATAATCCTTGAGTAGCGTACTTCATTAATTTATATTTGATGTTATTGAGAGTGGTGAATCCAACAAGAAAACAATTCTAAAATTAATAAACCCGCTTTTACGCCTGCCTGAAACGAAATTCAAATCCGTTTTATCATTTACCTCTTGCGTCTAAGGATGATGTGCTAAAGGGATCCATTTTTCAGGGGTGCGGACGGTGAGTAAGTATGAGACGTCGGTAAGACTGGTGTGACCAACGGTTTAACCGCCAGGTAGGACCAAAATAAGGGGAGATTCCAATACGGCCAATGAATTTCCAGGTTGGGAGGGTAATGGCCCGCCGCTAAACATCTGCAGCTTCCTTGTAGTGGTGATCGTCCGTCCGGTGTTTGTAATTACCCTGAGTAAAGAAAATTTTTGTTAGTTTTTTTGCTTAGGTGTATATTTGTTGTGGCCTGATTTGTGTTTTGTTGCAGGTGAGGTTGAGATTCGGGGGCAAGATCCCCTCCCCTTCCGACGAGCTAATTGCCGAGCATCGCTAGCAGGCCGCGTCCTCCGGGTCTCAACATTCCAGTTTCCCACCGATCCGATTCCTCTCCTTACCTTCCTAACGTTTCCTTCTCCTAACCTAACCTATTATCTCTTTTCTCCTTTTCCTCCCAGATCCCAATGGCTCCTTTACCTAGCAACAACCCATTGTAGTTGTAAAGAAATCAAATTTAAGCCTTCGAATCTGTGGCGATTTTCGCATAACAATCAACCCACAGCTGGAGGTCGATCGACACCCGATCCCTAGAATACAGGAACTTTTTCATAAGCTACAAGGTGGTCAATATAATATAATAAGGTAGATCTGTCCGATGCCTACCTCCATATCCCTTTAGATGAAGAATAAAAAAAAACTGTGTGTGATAAGCACTGAATTCGGCCTTTTTGAATATCAACGTCTACCTTTTGGAACCTCAAGTTCCACTGGCATTTTTCAAAGGTACATTGAACAGTTAACGGCTGACATAGACTTCTGTACCTCATATTTAGATGACATAATCGTTTCGGGACGAACAGACGCGGAACACTTAAAAAACCTTCGAACTCTTCTAGAACGGTTGGAACGCCATGGTTTGAAATGCCGTTTTGAAAAATGTCAGTTCGCTAAAAGCGAAATCAACTACTTGGGCCATATAATCGATTCAGCAGGAATAAGACCGTCGGAAGCGCCGGTGGTAGCCATTCGTAATTTACATACCTGAGCCAAAGAATTTAAAAGACCTCGAAGCGTTTATCGGAAAACTGAACTATTACAATCAGTTCATTGAAAATTTTTCCCAGGTTGCCGCCCCACTAAACAAACTACGGTCAGTAGATCAACCTTTTATTTGGGGAAATGAACAACAGAGAGCTTTCGATCAATTCAAAGCTGACATTCTTAAAGTAACACGACTTGTTCATTTTCGTGGCGATTACCCAATAACGCTCGCAACAACATGGAATTCGAGCTGTGATCTCACACATATACCCAGATAAAACAGAGAGACCCATCGCATACGCTTTGAAGACGCTAGATAGTTCGCAAGTAAAATACAGCCAGATCGAGAAGGAGGCCCTGTCCATTATTTTCGGGGACAAAAGGTTTCATCAGTACCTGTATGGACGCCAATTTGAACTGATCACTGACCACCAACCACTAGTAACCATTTTTAGCCCTTCGAAGAAACTACCGCATATGACCATACCATGTCTCTCATGCCAAGGCGACGCTAACAATCCTCCAAGGGAATATAGCAGCTGGCCAACGACTGAAAATGTTTGGGAACGAATACACGTCGATTTCGCCGGTCCTTTTCAGAACCAGATGTGGTTAGTGGTTGTTGACTCCAAATCAAAATTCTCTTTCGTCATCCGGATGGCATCTACAACGTCAGTAGCAACGATTCAAGCATTGCAGTCTATTTTCACCTTAGAAGGACTGCCTAAGACGCTGGTATCTGACAACGGTACCCAATTCCCGTCCCATCAATTCAAACTTTTCTGTCAAGCCAACTCCATTCAACATGTGACATCAGCACCTTTCAATCCAGAGTCAAATGGGGCTGCTGAAAGAATGGTCCGCACTTTTAAAACGTCGCTAAAGAAAAATTTAGTTGACACACCAGACTGGAACAAAGCTCTTCACGTTTTTCTCTCGACATACCGAACTACACCTGATGATTCGGGATCATCACCTGCAGAGAAGCTGCATGGAAGACAGCATCGGACAATCTTTTCGGCAATCGTCCCTGAAGCCAAGAAACTTAACAAAAAAAAAATAAAAAAAACCAAATGCAGTTTCGAGCCACAATGCAAAATGAAGACACCAATCTGTTTGCTTCGCATTCTAACACAAAAGTTTACACTGAGTTAACTCAACCTGTCCCAGAAGATAGTGGACACAACGACTGCGAAGTTCCACCACATCCTGAGCAACCTCCAGCTGCAATCAGTTTGGACTCGTCACCGAATCCATTTCAAATTGAACCAGCTGAGGATGCTGTAAAGCATCATCACACTCCGAAGACACCATCAGAGCCAAGACGATCTAGTCGGCCTCGTAAGCAGGTCAAATTTTTCCCAAATTAAGTGCAAGGGAGTCTGTTATATTTGTCAGCACTTATATTGTGCATTGTCGTTGCGTCGTTTTGGCAGCCCTGACAAATGACAGAAGACGTCACTAGAAAATCATCATCGACAGATCCCGCCTTTTATAGATCAGATATCTTTTGATCCCGCCAGAACTAAGTCGTCTAACCAAGTTACCATTGAATTAATACTTTCCCTTTTAATAAAGATATTTAGTAATAGTCACAGGTCCTGTATTTCATTGAAATCATTCTCTCAACTTATTACAGTAGGTTTTTGCCAAGAATAGTAGAATTCCATGGCAATTATTTAGAGTGTCCATCTTTTAGAGATATGTTCACAGCGGTGTACATTAATCATTCCAAGTTAAGTGATGTGCAGAAATTATTTCATTTACGTGCAAAAACAAAGGATCAAGCATTTGCTATCGTAAATAAGTTCGGGTTAACAGATCAAAATTTTAGTCTTGCATGGAATGCGTTGAAAGATCAATACGAAAACAAAAGTATTTTGGTTAATAACCAAATCCAAATTCTATAGAATCAACAACCAATTCTTATAGAATCTAGTAGGGAAATAAAGCAATATTAATGATGCTTTAATTGAACTTAAGTCGTATGATATCAATGTCGAATCATGGAATGCAATCATCATCTATCTTTGTGCTTCTCGACTTCCTGACACTACTCTCAATCTTTGGGAAAGTTCATTAAAAAATCCTACTGATATTCCAACTTGGGATCAATTAAACACCTTTTTGTCGAATCGCTATCGCATTCTCGAAAGTGTATCTGAAATGAAGCAGAACACTACAACAAAACAACAAAATCGCAAGCTATAAAATCAATTTCAACTAATGTCAAATCCAAAGACAAGCCAGTTCGAAACTTTCACATGAAAGCCGTACCTTCGTTTCAAGTTTGTAGTGAACAACATCCACTTCGGCTCTGCCCGACATTTTTAAAAATGTCCGTCGATGACAGGCATAAAACAGTTCGGAAACATAAATTTTGTTTCAACTGTCTTGCAATGACTCATAATTCAAATCAATGTCAAAGTATGAGCACTTGTCTTCGGTGCAAAGGTAGACATCATACATTGTTACATTTTGAACGAAAGGTATCGCCAACTAATAATTCCAGAAATCAATCTGTGGAATTTTTATCTAATCGTGATTCATCATCTTCATATCCAGTCGTTGCTTCTTCTTCATCTTCATCAACTTTAGTGAATAAACTCGATCATCAAACCATACAGTCCACTCCAACAACCAATCATAATGTTATGTTTTCCAAAGGTTTAAGAAAAGTTTTATTAGAAACTGCTCTAGTTAAAATTCGACATCGTGGAATCGACTTCAATCTTCGAGCTTTAATCGATCAAGGTTCGGAAGTGTCTTTCATATCCGAACATTTTTAAAATTTGATCGGTCTACCACCTCAGTCGACTCAAGCCCGAATATGTGGCATGGGTGCAACCGAAACTGCTTCCTCTTCACAACTTTGCTCCTTTACCCTTGGTTCCAATCATGTTAAAGATTTTGGAATACAAGTTCAAGCTCTAGTTCTGAAAAAGTTGACTGGTAACTTGCCCGCGATTTCAATGGATCTTAGTCAAACCAAATTTAATTTTGATTTTCCTTTGGCAGATCCGCTTTTTTATCAAAGTTCAACTATCGATATGCTTCTCGGAGCCGATCTTTATCCACATATTATTTTAGAGGGTTTGAAACCAAAGGTTCTGAGTAGTATTCTAGCACAGAATACCGTTTTTGGTTGGGTTCTTCTAGGGCCTTATGATAATGTTCCTATTGTATCAACTTTTTCAACTTTTGTGACTCATTGCGATGATTTTTCAATTGATCATAAACTTGAAAGATTCTGAAAGCTAGAGGAAATACCTCATACTTCGGTGTTAACTCCCTCAGATAATTTTTGTGAAGAATTGTATCAGGATACGACTTTACGAGATCCATTAACGGGTCGATATGTCGTTAAGCTCCCGTTCAAGAATCCTCCCGACGGGTCTCAATTAGGTCACTCACGTTTCAATGCGATGAAACAGTACCTTCGCAACGAAAAATCAATGATGGCTAGACCGTCTCTCCAAGAAGAATATCAAAAGGTTTTGTCGGAGTATGTAACATTAAAACATATGACGCCTACTCCCCCCTACGAATTATACAAGGACAACAATGACGAATCATATTATCTCCCACTACACTCTGTTTTGAAACCGCAAAATACCACTACCAAATTGCGGGTAGTATTTAATGCGTCAAGCAGTTATAATGGGAAAAGCCTAAACGATCTTCTTTATGCGGGACCTATTCTCCAAAGTGACATTACGTTCTTGATCCTTAACTGGCGGTTTTATCGATACGTTTTTAATGGCGATATCGAAAAAATGTATCGCCAAATGAATATTAATCCTGAGCATGCACAGTTTCAACGCATTCTATTCCGTCCTAGTTCAAATCAGAAAGTCATTGATTTATCTACTTAATACTGTTACTTTTTGGGTAAATTGTGCACCCTATTTGGCTATACGTACTTTATATCAATTGGCTTCAGATGTTAGTAAAGAATATCCTCGTGCTTCAAAAATCTTAAAGGAAGAATTTTATGTAGATTATGTTCTTTCGGGCGCTCATGATGTGGCTACCGCGACGAAGTCACATTGAACTTATAACAGCAATTGAATCTGCAGGGTTCAATTTACGAAAATGGACTGCTTATCATCCCGAGCTGTTAGACCACAACATCTTCTGAACAAAGATTTTTTGAAGATTGAAGAGGATAGTTCTACCAAAACTCTGGGTATTCAGTGGAATGCCTCCTCTGACAGTTTTTCATTTTCCATAAATCCTGAAAATCTTTTAATGGTTTCTATAACCGAACGATCAGTTTTATCGACGATTGCTAAATTATATGATCCAGCGGGTTGGCTTGCCCCAATCATTATAACAGCAAAAACTTAATGCAACAAATTTGGAAGGACAAAACCGGGTGGGATGAAAACATTTCGTGTCTCTGTGAACAAAAGGAAATGAAATCCTTTTTGGGCGAATTCGTGGATATTATAAAAATTTCCATTCCCCGATGGATAAAATTCTCTCCGTGGAAAATGTTTCAGATACACGGGTTTTCTGACGCCTCTGAAAAGGCTTGCGCCGCCACTGTGTATGTACGCGTGCATCACAATACCTCCGACTATAGTTCAAACTTATTGTTGGCAAAATCGAAAGTTGCACCTGTCAATACAATCCCACTTCCGCGATTAGAACTCCAAGGGGCGGTCCTTTTATCACGAATGATCCGATCACTCCTCAATCAATTCAAATTTCTGAAAGATATTCCCATCAACCTATGGTCAGATTCGACCATTGTTTTAGCGTGGCCAAACAAACCATCAAGTACTTGGAAAACATATGTGGCCAACAGGACTTCAGAAATTCTATCAAATGTTCCCGACATAAAGTGGAATCATGTCGCGTCTCCCGAAAATCCAGCCGATTTAGCTATACGTGGTGTTTCACCCGCGGAATTACAGGTCAATCCTCTTTGGTGGAATGGACCCTGATGGCAGAGAGAAACGGAAGATAAGTGGCCATCATCCGAATTATCTATACCCCCCGAAAATACCATTCCAGAATATAAAACAAATATTAATATATTGTCGAGTGAATTTGAAAGCGAAGTTGTGCGTCGTTTTTCTACTTGGCATAAAGCAGTAAGAGTTATCAGTTACATAATCCGTTTTTGTAACTCAGCTCGGAGACCTTCAATGCGAAACAAATATCCTTCCAAAACTCTTCTCCATGAAGAAATCAAATTAACCAACAATATATTGACTAAATCCGCTCAAAGACAATATTTTTCGAAAGAATATCAATCATTAGCAAATGGGAATTTGATAGGACCAAAGAGTAGCCTTTTAACCATTAATCCGTTTCTAGATTCTAACCAAATCATGCGGTCGAATGGAAGACTTGCATCTTCCACCTTATCGTATAGCGAAAGATTTCCTATTCTTTTGCCATATGAAACGTATATCTCTTCGCTTTTAATCGCTTATATCCATGAATTATCTTTGCATGTAGAAATCCAGCTAATGATCAGACTAGTTCGCCTAGTGGATATCCAAACTTAAAACCCTAATCAAAAAATATATTCGATCCTGCAAACCTTGTGCGTTATACAAAAAATTCGTTCAATCTCAAATAATTGGTGCGTTACCTGTTGAACGAACCACTATGAGCTTACCGTTCACCAATACCGGTATATATTTTGCTGGTCCGTTTGTAATTAAAAATTACTACGGAAGAAAATGTCGATTGGAAAAAGGTTATGCATGCCTTTTTGTATGTTTTGCGACTAAAGCAATACATTTAGAAGCCGCGATTTATCCACCGCTGCTTTTCTCACCTCTTCCAATCGCTTTGTTGCTCGCAGAGAGCTGCCTGCCACGATCTATACGGATAATGGGACCAATTTTGTCGGCGCATCGAAATTATTGATGTCAAATTTTCAAAAGGCTCTTATTAGCTATCCTGATAGCTCATCACTTAATTTTTCCCAAATTGTGTGGAAGTTTATTCCTCCTGGCTCCCCCCATAGTGGGTTGTGGGAGGCAGGAGTGAAAAGTTTTAAAATTCACTTTAAGAAAATTGCGGAAAATTCAAAGTATACTTTTGAAGAGTTCTCAACACTTTTGGCTCGAATCGAATCGTGTCTCAATTCTCGGCCTTTATCTCGCATTTCGGAAAATCCGGATGATTTCCTTCCATTAACGCCTGGACATTTTTTAAGAGGTGGTCCTTTGCTAGGTCCTCCAGAACCCCCCGAATCTAATAAACACATAAGTTTGATACGTAGATAAAACACACTTAAAATCATTCATCATCAGTTCAGTGCACGTTGGAAGGAAGAATATCTAAAAAGAACTCATCAAACGATATCTTCTTCTTTCCATTTCCGGCGTTACGAGTAGTGATCTTGAAGCGATCACAACTCTCCCACGTTTCTGCTTCACACTAGTGATCCGCCTTTGGGGTACGCCGCGTTGACCTCAGAAAGCGTCGGCAAGCCTCCCGGTTTTGGATTGTTCCATGTCTGAGGCCAACCAAATGCTGCTGTTTTTGCATTTGCTTGTACCAGGAGTGTTTTGGCCTGCCTTTTCTTTTTCGTCGCGAATTTGTTGAAACGTTGTACGATATTGCCTTTTGGACGGGGTTCTGCGGATCTCTCCATTGAACATGACAATACCAACTGAGCCGGTCGTGCTGAATTTTGTCCAAGATGGTACTTTTGACATGAAGGCTTCCACGGATCTTAGTACTTCTAATTCGATCAAGCTTTGTTACTCCTGCTGTCATCCGAAGCATCTTCATTTCGGCTGCCGTCAATTTGCTCTCATACTTTTTGTACATTGTCCAACATTGTGAACCGTATGTCAGAGCTGGACGGACAACTGCTGTGTAGAGTCTTCCCTTCAGCTTAGGGGGCATTTTTCGATCACAGAAGATAGCGGAGTTTTCTCGCCACTTCATCCACCCTACGCTTACTCGATGATTGATGTCGTCATCACAAGTTGCTTCACTATTGATCATAGATCCCAGATATTTAAACTAGCTCATCAAACGATATAAATGGAAATATACCAAACGAGACATGGAAGTCGGGGATCTTGTCGTTCTTAGAGATGAAAAACTTCCCCCGAATGAGTGGCGCCTTGGTAGGGTCGTAAAGGTTCATCGTGGTCCCGACGACAGAGTCCGAGTTGTCGATGTCAAAAGCCAAAAAGGAGTTGTCACTCGTTCTGTCGTCAAGTTGTGCATTTTACCCTTGGATTGAAGTAATTTGCTTCTTAAAATCTCATCTTTTTGATCCTAGGTATAACGTATAACTTTTGTGTGAATTTAATTATCATTTACTCATTGCTAGAATAAGTAATATTAAAATGCATCTGAATTGAAATTATATCACGTATACTTATATATTTTGCATTATAATTGTAACTTCGAATTTGATCTTGCATAACATCATACATTTTCCAATTGTTAAACATTGACTTTTTTTTGCATGCGAGGATGCAAGGCGGGCCAAATGTTCAAATCAGAAACAATCTTAAAAAATTTACATAACTTATAACAGGCCCTTAGCTCTACTAATTTCACGATACCTGAACGATGAAATATTTTTTTTGTTACGTTGGCATCTTGCTTTTTTCGCCGTCTTCGCGTGGCTACTTCATTATTCGTTTGGCAGCCATCAATTTATCAAGTCACCTTTTGCTTTTCAACACAAACAATAAAATTATCTTAAACCTAAAAGTATAATATTTGAATCAATTTAAATTAAAAAAAAATCAAAGAAAAGGAATCAACAAGTGTAAAATAAACGAAAGAACAATAGAAACAATACGGTACAATCAAGAAATCAACGTGCCATATCATCTTTTTTATTTTTTTTCTGGATTCCATTGGGGAATCTACATAGATTGGATTTCGTATTCGCGTACATCGACGATCTTCTGGCTACCAGCAAAAACGAGAACGAGCACAAAGAGCATCTCAAGCTTCTTTTTAGAAGATTAGAAGAATATGGAGTTAACATCAATTTATCAAAATGCGTTTTTGGCGTTTCCTCTTTGGAATTTTTAAGCCACACCATCAATGCAGAGGGCATATTTCCTTCGAAAGATCGCATCACAGCGATCGCCAACTTTCCGAAGCCCACATCAATCAAGCAAATACAACGTTTCATAGGGATGATAAATTATTATCACCGGTTTATCCCGAAACTTGCTTTACTCCTCGCTCCACTTCATGCTCATCTCGCAACTCTCACAAAGCAAACCAAATCAAAAAAAGTTTTCTCCTGGCCAGAAGATCTCGACCCCGTTTTCGAAAGCGCAAAAGAAGCTTTCGCGAAAATAACGCTACTAGCACACCCAATGCAAAACGGCACTCTCAGCATCACAACTGATGCATCTGATACAGCCGTGGGTATTACAACAGCACATTTCAAGTTCTTGGCAACCTCTAGCATTCTTCTCAAAGAAACTCAAGGACGCCGAAGTGAAATACTCAGCTTTCGATCGCGAATTGCTAGCGATATACTTAGCTATCAAGTACTTTCGATTTTTCGTCGAAGGGCGAGAATTCACGGTCTTCACAGACCACAAGCCACTCACGTATGCTCTGAAACGTAAAACAGAAAGAAGTCCACGTCAAACACGTCACCTCGACTTCGTCGCACTATTCACTTCAGACATACAACACGTGAAAGACAAGGACAATGTGGTCGCGGACACTTTTTCTCGCCTCGGCGAAATCGAAAACAACAACAATCTTAAGCTTGATTTAGAAACCATTTCCAAACTTCAAGAACACAGAAAAAACTTCGAAATTCGTGATCAAGCCATTCAAGTTTCCAAATGTCAGAATATATTGTGAAACTTCAACCAACAAGAAAAGAACTTTCGTTCCAATCGCTTTACGCTCAAATGTTTTCGCCACTCTTAATGGTATTTCGCATCCAAGCATACGATCAACCAGAAAGCTTATCTCAGAGCGATACTTCTGGCCAAACATAAACAAAGACATCAATAATTGGACACGCTGTTATATAGGATGTCAAAAAGCCATGGTACAGAGACACACCAAATCAGAACATGGTAAATTCGATGTACCAGCTGGTCGATTCGATCACATACACAGCGATTTGGGAGGTCATCTGCCTTCATCCAATGGTTTTTCATACATCCTCACAGCCGTCGACAGTTTCACAAGATGGCCAGAAGCCTATCCTCTGATCGATACCTCTGCCAGTTCAATCGCTAAAGCGTTTGTCGTAAGCTTCATTGCCCGTTTTGGTACTCCTTTAAAAATCACTTATCACTAATCACACTAATCACACCAAGGAAGTCAATTCGAATCGAAACTCTTAAGCGAACTGTCTAGATTGCTGGGTGTACACAAGATCCACACAACGCCATACCATCCACAAGCCAACGGAATGGTTGAGAGATTTCACAGGCAACTCAAGTGTTCATTGAAAGCTAGGTGTAACACCATCAATTGGAACTCAGAACTCCCGATTATTTACTCGAAATTCGCTGCGCCGTGAAAGAAGACCTTGATGCTTCGGCAGCAGAAATGGTTTACTGACAAAATCTGAGACTTCCCGCTGAGATTTTCATTGGCAGCCAAAATCAACCGATTTTTCCCGACACCTTGATAGAATAGCTTCGAAACACCATGAGAAACCTCATTCCAACCGAACCAAGACAAGCGAAACAAGAAATTTTCATTCCAAAAACCTTAAACGAATGCAAACAAATTTTCATCTGAATCGGCAAGGTAAAGACCGGCCTTATGCCGTCATACGAAGGAAGTAATTCGCCGACTTCGAAAATATTTTTTAGTAAAAGTAAAGAACAAAAGCGTATCAATCTCCATTGACCGACTCAAGCCAGCTCACTACACCGAAAATTCAGTTGAGCTAAATCGGAACTAAACTTTCAAGAGGGGAACTCGATTGCTGGAGGGTGATGTAGCGGATCTACATCTTTAAATCAAACTAATTATTTTATCCATAAAATTATGGTAAGACAAAAAAGCCGCTGCCCAAAATAGAAAGTTAAACGCAGCAGCATTTTATGTGAATGCGTCCATCCACCACTTGCGATAAAAGTTTCGTCAAGGTAGTTGACGAAACAAATACATATGAAATTATCGTCGCCCTCGCCATGCCTTTTCCGGCATTGACATTCTCTCTTGATCAAACACTCAACATTATTAGACGTGCCGGCATTTTCACTTAAGAGGAGAATTCTTAGCTCCAGCCTAAAATCTAAAACAATTTAACATTAATTGAAACTTGTAATGATTTAACGTAGAATTTATTGAATAAAATTAAAGAGCTTTCTATATTTGTAAAACAAATATCTTGAGAGACATTTATTCTCGAAAACGAGGCAGACAAAATTTATCGAGCGGACAACGGAGCTATCCCAGAGAATTCAAGGTAACCCAAGAGACATCGAACGCACACACAGGTAACCAACAAGTAGAAAACACCAAGGTTATATTGGTGACCCCGAAACTATCTAACATCGCCATCACATCCGTGTAGTAAGGAAGCACGGCGTTCCGCCACGTTTTTGCCACCACCATCTTTTTTTTCGAAGGATGCCACCGATGTCATTGTGCCACCACCATCATTTTGGCACCGCCATTATCTGGCCACCACCATCACCGTGTCACCGCCATCATTTTGACACCGCCATCGTCTGGCCGCCGCCATCATCGTGTCGCCGCCATCATCTTGAGCCCGCCATCAAATAGCCACCGCCATCAATTTACAATCGACATCACGTCTCCACCGTAATCGATTGGCACCGCCATCGAGCACCGAGTATCCACCGCCATCGCCATAAGTTGCCACCACCACCAATGTCCACAGGTTGCAAGTGTTTGTTTTTTTCATCACCGTTGCTACACCCAAGCAGCGCAGAAAATCTTGAGAGGCGATACCAGCGTCATCTTCGTCGCCATCACCACAACACCATTCAGCAAAAAAATAAAAAAAAATTCTAGGAGACGCTACCAACGCCTCTAGAAGAATTTTCGATCGCCATCGCAGTAAATACCGAAGACGACGATAACTCCATCTGCACACCAGTCACATATTGAACACAACAATTTCTGTCGCGGACAACAACCATTTTGCTCCACAACAAAACTGTCGGTAAAACTTAGTGCAGCCAGTCACCAACAGAAACAGCAGAACAACAACTGCGTCAGTACAGCAGCAGCAGCATCGCAACAGCAGCAACGCAACAAAAAGTTAAGTTGAAGTAACAACATCGCCATCAGCGAAAAGATTGTAACATTGCATGTGAGTAAGAGCTTTCTTTTATTATGTAAAATTCTGGCACGTTTATTTTTCTTACATTCAAATCAAATTTAAATAAAATTTTTTTTTTATAAATTTTTTTTCAATACATATATTTTACGAGTATATTTTCGATTTCGATTTCGGAAAACAAATTTGTTTCGTCAACTACCTTTTACGTAAGCTATTTAAATCAAGGGTGCGTTTTTTAATTTGCTCGCGTCAGGTGCTGCTGCGTTTCATTTTGTAGTGAGTTTTCGACTTTTAACGATTCTCGTGAATCACTCTGTTTCGAAATAGGTCAACTCATTTTTCAAACAGGTTTTTTAAAATTTTTTTTATTTGTTTTTTCGCAATATGACGGATGAAAACAAGCCCAAGCGGGTATAAGTGGTTCAAGCACCACCAACAACCAATCGAGTTCTTCCTTTGTTAGTCAGCCACTCCGATCAGACTTGGCTCAGGTGCACTTACAATCAATTAGAGTAAAACTTCCGGCATTTTGTAATTCTAACCCGGTGACGTGGTTTATTCAGGCAGAGGCTCAGTTTACGGTGCACAGAATTACAAGTTCCGAGACAAAATACTGTCTCACGGTTAGCTCCCTTCAACCAGATACCTGCGATTCGGTGATCGACATTTTGTCGAATACACCAGCCACCGACAAATATGCCGCCTTGAAATCCGCGCTAATAGAACGACATTCCGTGTCCAAACTCAAGCGTTTAGAAAGTCTCATCGACAAAGCAGACATTGGTGATCGAAAACCATCGGAGGTTTTACTTTCTATGAGAACGCTTGCAGGGAGTACATTCAATGAAGACATTTTAAAGAAGTTTTGGATGCGTTAGCTAACAACAACCAATCAACATCGCATTACTTTCAGTAGGTCAGAAAACTCTTGAGGAACTAGCAACGCTCGCGGGCAGAATATACTAAGGTTCTCAAACCGCAACTATTTACATCGTTGTCACTGCACAACGAAGCGATAATTCTCGCAACGCTAGCAAAGATCTCGAACAGAGACTCGCTAGAATTGAGTTAATGATCAAAGCGTTTTCTTTCAACTCGCGTCCATACAGCAGCAACAATCCTCAGAGTTTTCGAGACCGTAGCAGTCGTTCTCATAGTTTCAATCATCGCACAAATTCAA
Organism: Melanostoma scalare; assembly: GCA_949752695.1. Taxonomy (NCBI): domain Eukaryota; kingdom Metazoa; phylum Arthropoda; class Insecta; order Diptera; family Syrphidae; genus Melanostoma; species Melanostoma scalare. Next base: position 120,776,840 of record OX456985.1, read on the forward strand.
GTTCGGGCACAGGTATATGTTGGTATTACAGATGATACAATTGATAGGCGAAGAAGTGCGAGCAACCGTGTAGTTTCAACAACAGTAATTCAAAGAACAACACAAACCACCCAAACTAGCTCAACCTGCTGTTGCAGCGGCAAACATGCAGTGTCCTTTAAATCGCCGCTTATTCTTAAAAGACAGAAACTCTAATTTAACTTTTCTTATCGATACGGGAGCGGATTTGTCAGTACTCCCTTGTAAGTGCACAAAATCTAGAGTTTCTTCGGTTTTACTATCAGCTGCTTATGGAACATCAATTCCAACATTCGGATCAAAATTACTAAATCTTGATATTGGTCTAAGGCGAAATTTCGTCCATACGTTTACTATTGCCGCGGTTAGTAGACCAATATTAGGAGCCGATTTCTTAGCAAAGTTCAACCTCTTGGTAGATACCAAGAACAAGCGACTGATAGACCCTCTAACCAAATTGCACACACATTCATTTACAATGAGAACTGACGATCCGACCCCAAAACACTTCCAAGTCAGTAATCACAAGTATAATAAAATTTTGCAAGAGTTTCCAAGTTTAACAGCAGAGCCAGACTACTTCGCGCCAGTCAAACACACCGTCGTTCATCACATTGAAACAAAAGAGCAACTACCAGTTTCAAGGCCCAGACGCTTAGATGCTGCTAGCAGTGTTGGAATAAAAAAAAATCTGAAATCTGGAAATCCCAACACGAAAATCTGGAAATATCTGGAAATGTCTGTAATTGTGAGGGTTAAAATAAAGTTAAAAGCAAAGAGTGAAAAGAACTACTGAAGAGTCCAAGTATTCTCTCATCTGTTTTAAGTAGTATTTGTACTTGCAATTATAGGTTCTATAACACTATGAGGCAAGTTTTGCAACTGTGCAGAAAAAAAATTTGAGAAAACAATTAAACCAGACATAACGATGATAAAGAATACAAAAAAATTTTGTCTGTCTGTCCGTTTATGGATCTACAGCCTAAACTGCTTGACCGATTTTCTTCAGAATTCGGAGCTAGTGTTTAGGTGGCAGTCTTAAGAGGGCTTTTTAGAATTGCGTTTCTAGGTCTTGAAATACATATCGGTATCCGACACAATAACTATTTGTAAATATGTAATTATTTTTCTCGAAAACGGCTCTAACGATTTCGATAAAATTTTATATGAGGGATTATATCGAGGTTGACTTTCTTACGAAGTAAGAAAAAATTTGAAAGCGTCTAAGAACGGTAGCTTTTAAAGTACCGTTTTTTTCAAAACAGACATTCTCTCTAACGGTTAACACGATTTTGACGAAATTTCAAATTTTAAAAGTTAACAAATTTCAACCAAATCCTTAATTTGCCGAAGTCCCAATACATTTTTAATAAGACCCACTCTTTTCTTCCGCCTACAAGTCACACTTTGGCATGTTTTAGAATCTGGAAACGCTTTTTTATGCATCTGAACAGGATGGTCCGATAATAAAAATGACAAATTGTGCTCAGCCGTCATAGCAGCAATTTTGAGTTCTGCCAGCATCGTACATCTTACTTTTTTGCATATTATTTGACTTTTGCAATGCTTTAGATACTAGTTTTTGAACCATGCTGGATTTTACTTTTTTTTTTGAGAGTAGCAGTTTCTGTGTGCTTCATTCAGTCAGTTTTTCCTCCAGTTGCCTTTAGTTCTACTCCGCAGGCCGAACCAAGTAATGCACGTCATCAGACTTTCGAAGCCATCCCTTAAACTGTGGCATTTGTTCCCATGCCGGAAAATATTTCGTTTCATATCGGCTTCGTTTGCGCTAAATTGAAAATTCTATCTTTACTTATCTTATCATTCACTATATGTACATTTTTTCTCTTATTTCAAAGTTGAATATTAAAGTTAGACAATTAAAGTCTAAAATTTATGATTAGAGCTGTATAAGAAACGCTAAAATGAGTACCTGTATATATTCGTTACTTTTATTCTGAGTACTCGGTACAAAAATAACGTTACTTTCGTTACTTTTTGAAATCTTAGACGTAGTTTAGAGTGGTCCTCAAAGTGGTTAGGTCGGAATTTTAATGAGTGCACCCCTCACAAACGTTGAAAATAAATAAAAAAAAATTTCCCAAAAATTCACCCCCCTATCTCAACTTTAACCGCCGGACCTGTACTTTTTTCCATTTAAATAACATGTGATTTTTTTTATGTTTTTATTTTTTTTAAGCAATATTCATAGCACCAAAAAATCCGGTCACGATTTTTTTCTCATCGGAAAAGGTTCTACTTTTTTTTTAGGAAGTTTTCCAACTTCGAAAAATTAATTAATTGATTAAAGCCATTATAATTAATTAATTGATTAATGCCAATAACAAACATTAACATAACACCACTTAAGAAAAGAAGATGATTTCGCTAACATTATTACATACGTAAACATAACTCCCTTTAATTGTCTCATTCAAAAAGGCATAAAAGCCTGAAACAATAAAAAAAGAGATCCATTTGTCTCCAATTCAGATTTCAGACACACAAATTAGCCTATGTGTTGCACTTTTCATCTCCACAGAAGGTATACAATTACTCTATATTCACACAAGGTTTAGGTACTGGTACTGATATCGACACCGACTCCATTACCCATTCGAGTACCTGTGTAGCTACCCAAAGTAACTAAACATACGAAATGCCGATACCGATACTGAATAACGAAAGTAACGTAAGTAGGTAACGAAAGTAACGACATCGTAACAGAAACGAAATTTTTTTGCGAGTAACGTTTCGTTATTCGGTACAAAAGAGAATACTCGTAGTAACGAATACATACCATTTGCAACAGCTCTATTTATGGCACACGAATTACGGGACATAGTGTATACTATCTTCAAGGTACCTAGTTGAATTTCAAAACACATTATTGAATTTTTTGAAAATCTGGATTCCAGATCTGGAATGACTCTTCAGATCTGATCATCTGGAAAATAATGAAAAATCTGGAAAACTCAGATAAATCTGAGCATATTCCACCGCTGGCTGCTAGGCACACGGCCGCAAAGACAGAGTTTGAGCACATGATGCAACTGGGAATGTGTCAGCCATCGTCTTCAAGTGTTTGCTCACCACTACATATGGTGAAGAAAAAGAACAATCTGGATTGGAGACCATGTGGTGATTACCGCAGATTAAACGCTGCCACGGTACCGGATCGACATCCGATCCACCACATCCAAGACTTCTCCACGAACGTTCACGGCTGCAAAATTTTTTCAAAGCTCCACATCGGGAGGGCATATCACTTTATCCCAGTTGCACCAGAAGACATTAATTATGGTAAGACAAAAAAGCCGCTGCCCAAAATAGAAAGGGAAACGCAGCAGCATTTTATGTGAATGCGTCCATCCACCACTCGCGATAAAAGTTTCGTCAAGGTAGTTGACGAAACAAATACATATGAAATTATCGTCGCCATGCCCTTTCCAGCATTGACATTCTCTCCTGATCAAACACTCAACATTATTAGACGTGCCGGCATTTTCGCTGAAGAGGAAAATTCTTAGCTCCAACCTAAAATCTAAAACAATTTAACATTAATTGAAACTTGTAATGATTTAACGTAGAATTTATTGAATAAAATTAAAGAGCTTTTTATGCTTGTAAAACAAATATCTTGAGAGACATTTATTCTCGAAAACGAGGCGGACAATTTGTCGAGCGGACAACGGAGCAATCCCAGAGGATTCAAGGTAACCCAAGAGACATCGAACGCACACCAAGGTTATAAATATTCAAAACTAAGTAAATACAAGCCTGTGTTCCACAAAGAAGCGTTCTAGGACTTACCCTGTATTTGCTATTTACAAGGGATATTCCAGTGGATAACAACACTTTTATGGCTACTTTTGTAGATGATACTGCAATTTTCAAACATATTGGAACGAAGTTCCTTATCGCGCGTTGTAAAAGGGGGCTAGACGGAAAAAATTCTTACGAAAAGTTGTCACGACACTTTTTGCTATAGTAAGCTAATGTAAGCTGTGCGGCGTCGCTAGTTTCTCTGTCTGTCTCTCTTTCTCTCTCTCTCTCTCTTTCTCTCTCTCTCTCTTATAGAAAGCAAGCCAGATATTTTAATTTCTATTTCGCATTGAACAGTGTGGTGTCGCGACGATTATTTTTGTTGAGTGTACATTATTACAATTCCTTCACTAATTAATCGAAAGGAACTTCGTTCCATCCGGGTGTCCCTTGACACCTCTCAAGTTTTTTTTTTCAAGTGGACTGGTTCTTGATGATTTCATATCAAACTTTATATGCTACTACGCTCCTCCAGCTGATAAGGCTAGAGGTGGATCGGCAATTCTGATAAAAAAGAGCTTAAAATAGCATGAAGAAGCTTTGTCTACAAACGAGAATATGCAAGTAACAATAATTAGTACCGGTATGAAAAAGAAAGACTTCAAGTTGGCATCAACATACTGCCCGCGACGGCGTTCGCCGACTGAAGATGATTATACAGAACTGCTAAATCTACTAGGAAATTACTTCCTTCGTTTACGGTGACTTCAATGCTAAGCACACCCATTGGGCTAAGCGTCTGAAAAGACCGCAATTACAAAAACCGCCGATAAAATCTCTAGACAGGATTTGGATCGGAAATCCGAAAGAAGAAGCTAACCTGTTTGCAGAACATCTTCCGAATGTTTTTAAGCCATTCTCAGCAAACACATCTGCACAGCTTACAGTTTATTGATAAAGTAGATGAAGCTGACATACCAATTGTCACACTCAAGGAAATAAAAAGTATGTGTCGAAATCAACTATCGAACAAAAACTCACCTGGGTACGATCTAATAACTGCTCAGGTTTTGAAAGAAATGCCAACAAAAGCCTTCATAAAACTCCAATTCATAATAAATGCATGCCTAAAGACCCACTATGTCTCACATCATTCGAAAATTGCTGAAGTAGTCGTTATACCAAAGCATGGTAAGCCACCAACAGAAGTGACGTCTTACAGACCAATATCGCTTATACCAATTATGGCAAAAGTCTTTGAAAAATTGCTACTGAAAAGACAAAGCAAAGTCATAGAAGACAGAAATCTAATCCCAAATCATCAGTTTGGATTTAGAAATAAACATTCCTTGATAGACCAAGTTCATAGAATAACGGATGCAATTGAAAAAGCATTAGAAGAAAAACAAGTATGTTCAGCTATATTTTTAGGTGTTGCTCAAGCATTTGCCAAGGTATGGCATGAAGGGCTTGAGTACAAACTGCAAAGGGAGTACTATGAAATACTAAAACCATATATCTCAAACCAGCTCTTCAGAGTACTGTTCGGAAATTAAGAAGAACCAAGCCACACGAGCTACAATAACAAGTTGCCCAGCCCGTAATGATGGTAATCGTGATCATTAAATTTCGCTGTGGCGTCTTCTGATTTCAGCATCACACTAGGGCTGTTTTTTTGGGAGGCTGTCCGGTACCTTGTATGGTAAGTCCAAAAAAACGGTTCGCGTTTTTATGTTTGATAGTTGGTGTCCGTGACGAGTTGTAGTTGGGAAATGTCAAAATAGCGGTGTTCACAAAAGTATGCAAGTATTTTCTTGTGGTTTTTTTTCTCTGTTTACACGCTTGGGTTCAATTCACTTGAGAGTGAATGAGAACAAGTGCGGAAAACTTTTAAATGTCGGTAATCCGCTAAAATACATTACTTAGAAGTTTAAAAGTTCAATACTTGTATTTTAAAAGTGTCTTAAGAAATAAGACACAAGCGGATACTTATCTGTATAAGAATCAACTTCCGCTTCATGGTATATATGTAACGAATAACGAAATCGAGTTTACTATTCCTTAATGGTTATTAATTGTAGATTAAATAAGTCTGGAACAGATGGCGCTTTTGTTGTTATTAATCATAGATTGCATAAATCTAGAACAGATGGCGCCTTAAGCGAATTTCTTTACAGAGAACTGTAAAACATTGTCCCTTGCGTGGTTGTATCTGCTAGTAATCAATAAATAAATCTATTTTAAGATAAGACGTAGTAAATACTATTGGAAAAAATGTCAACATTCACCGAAAAATGTGTTAAGGAACTATGCAAAAAAGAACAAAAAAATAGTTTAACAGAGTTTTTTTCGTTTCTTTTACGATATATTATTATATACCTATGAACCTGCAAATTAAATAATCAAAATCAATAAATTTCTACAATTCAAAAATCGTTACCATAATTCTTTTCTATTCTATTCTATTCTTGTACAAAATTCATTTCCATTCACTTGTGAACACGTCCTTTTTCTGTTGTTCGAGCCTCTAGTCGCACCAACATTTAAAAATGAAAAACTCATTCGAACTCGAATTCTATCCCTTGTAAGTTTTACTCATCCTTTTATCCCTTGTATCTTTTGTTGTTGTTGCTTTACATGTATTTACCATACAAGGTACCGGACATCTTCCCAAAAAAACAGGCCTACTGTCGATTTGGTCTTTCACCTTTGAAATATATATTTTTTTTTATTTCCTTTATTTGTGGAGGACTGCTGATGTTGGATTCTGTGTAATTTGTAATCCAAGCGTTTATGTTGGTCTTTGGAATAAAGGAATTTTTTTATTGAGACATTGTTTTTGTATTCCAGTTCCCCTTTAATGGTCAAAGATGGCATTCTGAGCAAGCAAGATTCCATTACCGAATACTGCAAGGCTTTCAGTAGAATCTTCGCATACTAGATGCCCTGTTGCATAGGTGGATCCACGGGGGGGGGGAGGTTTCGGATCCGGACCCCCCCCCCCCCCCCCCCCCCAATCGGGATAAAAAATATGTTATTTGTAACATTTATCGGCTCCTAATGTTCAAATTTCGTTACGGGAAGGAAAAATATAGCATGAGCAAGACAAAAAAGTAAAGGAGAAGTAATATTATTGCTTTAAGAATTCAAGAACTTTATTGATTATAAAAATATAATCGACATTCTTGAACGACTAGCTATTGATAACCTGAAAAATATCATCAGATTGATGTTTGCATACATAATGTGACTCGATCTGATAAAAGGGACTTACTATACAAAAAATCGGTTGTCATGACTTATTACACAGGTTTTTTTACTGAACATTCACGAAGCGCAATCAGAAATTATAACATCGCTATTATTTCGCAAATTATAAATTCAGAGAAACGATTTTTTAAATGGGTTTGAGTGGTACATCAGCGCCTTTCAGAGCGTGCTGTGTAAGCTTTCACTTTTGCCTAAAAGGTGCCTTTTCTCGGATCGCGTCACATATAATATTTTTTAACAAGTAAATTTTTGATCGAAACATACTTACCAGTAAGGCATCAAGCGCATTTTGGATGTTCTGGCCCTGGATTCGTTGTCTCCACATATTGACTTTTGACAGAAAATTTTCTTTCGAACAATCCGATATATCTTTGTAAAATGTGTAGAGGCCAGCGCATTTCTTTTCGTTAAATTGTTGTTTAAGAAACAGTTGCCCGAAACTTTGGTAAGTGAAATTGTGTTCCGAGAACCGACTTTTGAGTTGAGAAATGAACGTATCAAGAAACGGAATGTAGAAAGAAATTCTGAAGTAGTCTTCAATACTTTGTTCTTGAACGTTGCAACGATTTTTTTGTTGATTGCAACGGCGGCGGCGGCGGCGTGGCAATTTCGTTGTGATTTCGTATTCAGAACAAATTCTAGCAACATGCTCATAAATACATGGAAAGTAGAATCTGCGTTTTCGCGTTTGTACGTAAATTCATTCAAAGCGTCATCTGCCAGCTTAGTAGCCTCACCCAGATCTTGGTTTTTAGATTGCAATTCCCAACTCAAACGCAAAACAATCGAATTAACTGATTCCATAATGTGACAGGCGATTTGGAATTCAACCGTCGATATCGCTGTCAAAAGATGCAATGCACTTTGCGAAGTATTTAGATCTTTCCACGTTTTTATTTCTTCCAGATTCCAGATTCAATTACAGCCGGTTGCAATTCAACGTACGTTCCAACTGCTTCATGAGACTAAGCCCACCTGGTAGGACAAACAGACTCCAACTTTTGTTTTTTTTTTCTCACTTTTGTTAGTCATTTTTGAAATTTCTTGGTGTAGAACTTCTTGTCTTTTAGGACAGTGAAAAAATGCTTAAATCGCTCCGATAGTTCCTAACACATTTTTGATTCCTGACACTTCGCATGCTGCCAAACTAAAGCTATGTGCAGTGCAATGTACATGAATTGCCAGGGGAAATACGATCTCAGATGAGCCTGTGCACCAATGAATTGGACACTCATTGCCGAAGTTCCGTCCCGTCGAATCCTTGGCCACACATATGAGCAATCGACGCCAACATCATGTTAATAATTTCTGATTGAATCTGCTAAACCTCGTATATGTATATAAATTAAATTTTGAGTAATAGACCCCCCCCCCCCCCCCATGTCCAAATCCTGGATCCGCCACTGTTTTAACCTGTTTGTTTTCCTTGTGTGCGAAAACGAGGGGCTTGGAATATTTCTGGAGGTGTTCCTGTGGAACTGATGCTATAACTGCTAGATCTTTCACTGTTAAACCGCCACTCTAAACAGAAATATAAAAACTACCACGATTTCAAAATAAGTAGGGATTGTTCGTATTTTAGTATGTGCATAGCTAAACACAAAGCTAAAACTGTACATGAAGCCACCTTAACTTGATCGATTACTAAAGCTATTTGAAAAGTGTTTTTTTCACAAGGCTCTTATGTACATAACATGATATCCAAAAAAGAAAAAACGCTTCCCGGACAGCGGTGTTCTTGATCAGTTGTCAAACCAATTGAAGTCAAAACATGAAATTTTTTTGCCGAATTCGCACAAAAACGCAATAATTGTTTGTTTAAAACCTAAATCAATTGTATAGAGTCAAAAATGAAAATGTTCCGTAGTGAAATCAATGCAGGTAAACAATTTTTTTGTGTCTGTTTTTGTTAGTTTAGAAATGTCAAAAATAGGTCCGTTCACAAAGGTAAGAAGGAATTTCTCTTGTGTCAAAAACACTCTGTTTACATGAGTTGGAAAAATTATTTTGTTACTTGTTTCAAACGAATTAAACTATTAATAATAAAAAAATAAAACCATTGTTTTGGCATACATGACAATTACCTTTGAACAAAATGTCAATATTCACAACAAAGTTAAAACTTGAATTAGAAAAATTTTAATTCATTCTTTTGTAAAAAGAAATATGCAAAAATTGTTTTCAATCACTAAACAGACCTTTTTAATTGTTATTACGTTATTTTATGTATCTTTTTATAAATCTACAAATCTAACCCTTAAAATCAATGAAATTCTAAAAATCAAAAATTTTAAGCAACAAAATTGCGGAGTGTAAGAGTGGGCATACGATTTAATTCAGTTAAACATTTGTGAACAGACCCTCTGACACCCATTTTGCTTTTGTTCGAGATACATGAAAGTCTCTAGACGCACTAGGAAATTGAACGGTCTACAAAAATGGTCTCTTACTCTTATACTTTCTTCATTAATCTAAACATTTAAAAGATATTCAAGGTCAAAAGTTGAAGTATTTTAAGGAAAATAACTTTTTTGTTTTGAATTTTGTAACTCACGAAAAAACCGTTATTTTTAAATGAGCATCAGTTATTTCAATAGAAAATTGAACGTTCTACAAAAAAGGTCTTTTGCTGTTAATCGATTACTCTAACCATTTAAAAGATATTCGCAGTAGAACAACTGCAAATCCTACGAATTTTATTAATTTCTTAGTAAATATTTCCAATTTATTTACTTAATTTATGAATTTTGATAATATTCATGTGAACTTGAGTTTATTCCCAAAAAATTACAGTTTGCAAGTTATGTCGTACCTTTTGTTTGAGAATATATTTCATTGGACTAAATTTTTTAACGATATTTTCTGCAGTAGATCATAAATTACCTTAAAATTTATAAATTAAACAGATAAACTTGAACTTTTAATTCAAAAACTATCAAAATTAGTGGGAGTTGCAATTCTGCTGCGAACATCTTTAAAAAAAAATTTTAATAGATGTATTGGAAATATTTATTAAAAAATTATTAAAATTAGTAGGAATGAAAATTCTACTGCGAATATCTTTTAAATGATTAGAGTAATCGATTAACAACCTAAGACCTTTTTTGTAGAACGTTCAATTTTCTATTGAAATAATTGATGTTCATTTAAAAATAACGACTTTTTCGTGAGTTACAAAATTCAAAACAAAAAAGGTATTTTCTTTAAAATACTTCAATTTTTGAATATCTTTTAAATGGTTAGATTAATAAAAAAAGTATAAGAGACCATTTTTGTAGACCGTTCAATTTCCTATAAATACTGTTTTTGCGACTGGTTGAACAATCTGTTTTTAAAAAGATATGACCATTTTTATATGATACTAAACTGAAAATGGAAAACTGCGATGAGCATCATCTTCCAGTTAATATTAAGAGCTCAAATTTTGTAAGTACTTTCTAGAGGTACCAAAGACAAGTTTTCGTGTTTCGGATCAAAAAAAAAAAATTTGATTTTTTTGACCCACCCTAATTTTTATATATAACTATATGTATTCATAGATGCATCTATCCGTGAAATCTATCTGTTAAATCTATTTTCTATTTCTATAGGCACTTTCGTAAAACTCACCTTTCAGTATATGTTCTACCTCCACATCTACCTATGGCTCAACCCTCTGAGTTTTCGGCTTCCGCTTTTTCACTTCACCGAAAGGAAAAAAAACCTTCACCTAGGTCTTTAAAAAGCGCAGGGACATAACTCCTCGGGTCATAAGTCCATTATGGAATTGTATCCCACTTCAGTGGGACATAAGTCCAAAACTGGATAAAAAGTAGATTATGGACTTATATCCCACCAATATGGGACATAAGTCCACATTTTTTTTTATTTTAGGTGAGACATAAGTTCACAATTTGCATAGAATCTCAATTTTTCGATAAATAATAGTAAATAAAAAGCCTTATGAAATACAACTAGAAAACCAAAGGTTATTAGAATACCGCCGCTCTTCAAGTTTATAAGCCAAAAACAATATAAAAATTTTAGTATTTTAAAAAAAATATTATAAGATTGAATTTGTATGTAAAAAGGTAACTTTTTATATAAAATGTCTTTATTTTATTAAAACTTATTTAATCCCCTGAAAAATCAAATTTTCGTTCAGTAAAATTTCTAAAAAAAAAAAACTCCTTGCATGGTATTCCTGATATTGCATTATTATAATTGAATACAATGACTTGGGTAATTTTGCAACTTTTTCTCTTGAAGTGAAACAAAATCATTCTGCTTTCTTTTGTTTTCCTCAAACAGAAAAACATTGAATAAAATTAGAAAAAAACAATAGAAAGCGGAATAAGATTTTGTTTCTGAGAACTAAGAAAAATAAAAGTTAAAATTCGCAAAGCAGAGATATGGTTTTCCGGAAATTGAAGATAATACATATTTTATTTTTAGAAGTTACCAGAGTTCCTTTGTTTAAAAAAGAAATTTAAAAAATTTTAATTTTTGAGAATTTGAGAAATTAAAATTAAAAAATCGCGCGATTTTTTTAGTGGGACATTAGTCCAAAACTGGATTATGGACCTATGTCCCACAGCGGTGGGGCATAAGTCCACAAAAGAAATGTTTGGACTTATGTTCCATTTAACATGTTTTGTTTGATGCAAATATAATACCTTTGCCGAGATGAAACTCTCCCAAAAAAGGGGCAATCAAAAGAAATTTGGACTACATTAAAAACTTGTTTAACGGGGTTTTTCTTTGCTAATTACTAGGCCTGGCTACCATATGTCAAGGAGTCAGCGTAATGTCTTATAGTTAGAAAACCAAAGGTTGTTAGAATACCGCCGCTCGCTCTTCGAATTCATAAGCAAAAAAATTTAGAAAAATTTTAATGTAGCAGGGAAAGGAAAAAGAAAAAAGTGAAACAAAATCATTCTGCTTTCTTTTGTTTTCCTCAAACAGAAAAAGATTCAATAAAATTAGAAAAAAACAATAGAAAGCGGAATAAGATTCTGCTTCTGAGAACTAAGAAAAATAAAAGTTAAAATTCGCAAAGTAGAGATATGGTTTTCAAGATTTTGGAGACAATATCTTATTTTAAGAAGAAAATCGAGCGATTTTTTAATTTTAATTTCTGAAATTCTCAAAAATTTAAATTTTTTAAATTTCTATTTTAAACAAAGGAGTTTTACTAATTTCTTAAAAATTTTCGAAAATAAAACTCAAATAATACTTATATTAATTACAAGAAATGAAATTCATATAAAATTCATAAATTAAATTGAAATTTTTCGAATATCTCATCAAAAACTTTAAAAATCCGTACACATGAAAGTTTGATGATGAATAACTTTTGAACGGTTAATTTCATCGCCAAAACATAAGGAACCATTTTTATAGAGCAGTTAATTTCCAACAAAAATTTGCATTGCGCATTTTGTAGAAGTCATTTATTGTGGAGTTATAAAATTCATAAACAAAAATGAAATTTGTCTTAAAATAATCAAAATTAAATCCTTAATATCTTTCAAATGGTGAGGTTTAGGTACGGAAAAAATACAAGATACCTTTTTTTGTAGAGCATTAAATTTCCTAAAAAATTCTCTTGGAACATTTTTCTGTTCAATCGATAAATGATGAGGTATGAATTTTTTTCTATTGGACTGAGAAAAATATACAAAACTGCGTTGCGGAGGATCTTCCTATTAAAATTAAGAGCTCATACTTTTTGAGAATTTTTTTAAAGGTGTCTAGAAACCCATTTTTCCGTACCATTTGTAAAAAAAAAATTATCGATTTTTTTGACCCACTCTAGTATATATATAGTTTTCTTAAAACCAGCTCTATCACTCACCTTTTTATTAAATTTCTTATTCTTTTCAAAATATTTTTTAGAGCATCCGCATTGTGCTGGTGTACTATCACTCAATTATTTCTCTTACTAATAGATAGATAGATAGTTTTATTATTCATTCATACAAAATTTTCAACTTTAAATGCAATACATATTTTTTGATATGAAATGATATATGGACATTCGGTAACTATGAAAGTTAGTGTTGAATGACACGATTATAAAAAATTAATTCAAATAAATATCTGATGTGGGGTGGCAACCAGTATAAGAGTATTAGAAAAAAATATAAGTTAAAAGTGAACAATAGAAAAAAAGTTATTAATTCAAAATATAAGCTTAACAAAACCAAAATAATATACTTTAATCTTACACAAAGGGTTAAACTGTGAGTATTTACCATTTTTTAATAGGATAAGGTTATTAAAAAAGATTCAATACATTCATAGTCATGTGTGAATAGCCAGTCTTTAATTTTTCTCATAAATAAACTAAATGAAGTAGTTTGTCTTATAGATAGCGGTAATTTATTGAAAAGTTTCGGAGTTGTAACTGAAAAAAAAAGGGAGAAGTGTGTACTTCGTGCAAATGGTACGTTAACAAGATGTGAGTTATTTATACGGAGATTGTAAAGCTGCGAGTTTCTAGATGGAATATTGCCACTTTGCTTAAAGAACTCTCTTAAAATTTTGAAAACATAAAGGTGTCTCACTTTTAAAATTTGCAATTCCTTGTACAACGGCCAACTTTCAGCAAACTGATTTTTAAAAATTGTTCACAATCATGAGCATGAAAGTGAAGGCTATAATAAAAAAGGTTGTTTTCAGAAACTTAGAAAGCTACTAGTTTAGTTTTTTCGCTCAAAATTAGACTATGAGCAGCAAACCATGTCCTTAGGATTTCTAAATCTTCTTCAATTTTGGCAACGCAATCAAAAAAAGTATTTAATTGATAGGTATATGCTACGTCATCTGCAAAAGCAGTAGGAGAACCGTTCAATTTAAGATTGTAAAGAGAATTTATATAAATTAAAAAAAAGGAGTGGTCCAAGAACGGAGCCTTGTGGGACTCCATTTCTTAGAAAAAGAGGATTACTAAAAGTTCCATTTATATTTACTTTTAGTTCTCTTTCCTTTAAGTAGGATTGAAGCCATTTGTCTAAGTGAAAAGAGAGTTGAAACACCCCGTTAAACATACAAACTATGTTTTTCTGCTAATGTGTGCTAGGGGCACTTTCTTCGCGGATATTCGCCATGCCCTTTCCGATAACTCATTTTTCTTTCTCTTTTTTCTACTAACCCTCACCGAGGTAAGACCTATTATCCATTCGTATTAGTAAAAATTGTTTAACTAAATTCCATATGTTTCTTTTCAATATAACGCCTACGGCAAACTAAACTCCATTTAAACATAACACCTCGAAAACCAGCATTATACAGTTTGTTTAATAAAATCTCATGGTCAACCATATCAAATGCTTTCAAACTATTTTTGTTTTTATCGCGGGATAGAGACATTTTTAATTAAGACACTTAACGGACTTACCGCGATTAAGAATTTTTTTTTTTCATAATCAAATTAAACTTTGATTTTTTTTTTTTTTTTTTACTGAGTCGATAATAGGTTGTGTTGAAGAGTGTCTACGTAGGAACAAAATTGAAAAGTTTACATCAGAAACAATTAGACAAGATGTATCAGTTTTAATTCGTAAGGCAAAACCAATTAAACATAACATAACATAATTTAATTTAATTTTATAAATCTCACTGACGATGGAAGCATTGCTTCTGAAATGTACATCTGAGGAAATAAAATAAGTGTTTTAACTGTTAAAAACTTTACTAATCTTTTCATTTATAACATAACGACCAATGAGAGAATAGCTTTGAAAAAACTAAGAGCGGATAAAGATCTGATTGTTTTGCCTGCAGATAAAGGTAACTGTACGGTAGTACTTGATACAATAGATTATTGTTCGAAAATTGAAAATCTTCTTAGTGATGGTAATACATATAAGCAAGTGGATTATGATCCAACGGCAAGAGTGACGAAAAAAGTGAAACAAATAGCTGCTGAATGTAGATCACTTATAAGAAAATCAAGCTGTATACCCACTTGCACACAACCACCAAAATTATATGGTTTACCAAAAGTGCACAAAGCCAATGTCCCCTTGAGGCCAATTGTCAGCCAAATTGATTCTCCGACGTACCTTGTTGCCAAAGAACTAGCTATGCAACTTAAGCCCTTGGTCTTCAATTGCTCTTCTTTTGTCAAAAATTCTCAACATTTCGTATCTATCATAAAAGATCTGCATGTGAATGATAATGAAGTAATGGTTAGTTTCGATGTTACATCGTTGTTCACCAATGTTCCCGTGTTAGAATGCCTAGATGTCATTAAAACCAAGTTTTCCTCTCCCTCTGACGATGCAAAATTGTTTGAACTTCTTCACATTTGCCTTACATCCGGATATTTTCTGTACAATGACAAATTCTACTTACAAACTGACGGAGTAGCGATGGGTTCACCACTTGCACCAGTCATTGCAGATATTTGGATGAAACATTTTGAGGAAAAAGCAATAGAGACGTCTCAAATAAAACCGATTATATGGAAACGTTATGTTGACGACACTTTTTGCATTCTAAACAAAAATGATGTTAATACTTTTCTGAATCATTTAAATTCGGTGCATCCAAAAATCAAATTTACGATGGAGGTAGAAAAAGACAATGAGTTGGCCTTCTTAGATGTCAAAATCATCAAGAAACAAGATGGAACTTTAGGACACACGGTATATAGGAAGCCTACCCATACCGATAGATATTTACACGCCACGTCTCACCATCATCCATCAAATTTCAATTCCGTGGTGTCGGCTCTTGTTAACAGAGCAAATGAGATTTGTGACAATGAACATCGAGAAGAGGAATTAAAATACGTTGACGCCGTTCTTTTGAGAAATGGCTACTGTTTCAAACAACGATCTTGGAAACCTAAACAAACAACATACGAGAAAAGTCCGAGGGATGTAAATGAAAAAAGAGCCCATACAGAAGAGGTGTTTCTGAAGCGATTGGAAGAATCTTATCTAAACACGGCATTAAAACAATATTTAAGCCACCGGAAAAAATCCGACAGCTTCTAAGATCTCCAAAAGACCGTATTCAGTTTCAGAATCCAGGAGTTTACTCGGTACCTTGTAGTTGTGGTTCATCTTATATAGGTGAAACAAAACGAGCAATTTCCACAAGGTTAAAGGAACATATAAAAGCCGTACAAAAGAACGAAGTGACCAAATCCGTTATATGTGAGCATTTAGCTTATAATGAAGATCATTATATTCATTTCCATAAGGCCAAATCGATTTCGACGGAAAGATTTTACATCCCAAGATTGGTGCGAGAAGCTATCGAAATAAAAATGCAGCCAAATTTCAATAGGGACAAGAGTTTTTATCTTTCTTCTGCTTGGGATCCACTGATCAACACATTGAAGCTGAACAAAAGTCAAGCAAAAAACAATAAGAACTACAACCGACCAGCTGACTATGTTAGTTTTGCTTGTGCACAAATAAGCATACAGTCACAACAACAAGAATTGCCGTTGCAACCAAGTCCAAGGCAGGCACAATTGCACCGGTATAATTTACGAAAAAGAACACAACAAAGAGTAGAATAACAACAACACCCACCCACTTTACAACAGTCTACCCGTGACCACGACGTGTGTAACCGTGTCGAAACGTCGGGAAATAAAAATCAAAGTTTAATTTGATTATAAAAAATTCTTAATCGCGGTAAGTCCGTTAAGTGTCTTAATTAAAAATATCAAATGCCTTTTTCATGTCCACAAAAAGAGCCATGGTATTTTTTTTGCAATTTGAACTGCTATATAATCGCGTACAGAGCCTTAAAATGGCATCTTCCTGATCGAAATCCAAATTGATTATCACTGAAAAATTTATTTTTATCCAAGTAGGAAATTATTTTCACTTTAATAATTTTTCCAAAAAGCTTTGAGAAAGTCGGAAGCAGAAAAATAGGTCTATAGTCTATTACTGTTCCGACTAGGTTTATTTCTAAATTCGAAAAAAACTAGGAAAAAACTAATTTTAAATGAAACACACAACTTCACTTTTTCACTTGTAAAATAGTTGTATTGAATTTCTTCGTGAACTTTAGTCATATGACTTTATGTACATTCGATACATTACTTTTTGTAAACATTCGATGTTTTTGTTTACGTTTACAATTTGTGGAACGTATGTTTTAGTATTGTTTATTTCGGTTGTAATTCCTTCCATCCAGTTCCAAACATTCTCACGCCTCCAAAAAATTCGAAAACTCCATCCCCTTATGGTGCACCCTGTCCACAAGTCTGCACTGTAGTACGGACGACGACGTTCAGCGAATTCTTCACAGATGGCCTTTGACATTTAACTGCCATCCGTAATTGGTATAAATATTGACTGATGGTGGTACTCTTCTTTCTCATGGTGTACATGTAATGAGACATAAGAGAAATTAGTACATTAAAATAAACATAAATGGACAACACGAAAAACTAGTACAAAAGACACCAAACAGAATTTTTAGAATGTTGCCTCTCGTTTTAACATCCATACTGTATTGGTTGTATGCGTAATTAGGGATTTCATTCAATCGTGTGTTTCATTCTTACGTATTTTGTACATTGCGATGCGTAAGAGTAGTACTTGTACTTGTTGTTCATTTTAATATGTAAATTCGTTTTCGCGAGCATGGTGCCGGCATGCTAATATGCTATGCGTATTGACTTAATAGATATGGACGTCGGTCCCACTTGATGCTTAGCGCCTGTGAAAGGATAGCGGCATTTGTAGGTACTAAAATTTGACATTACTCTGTCATCTCTGTCACCTTTTTTCATTAAAAACCAGTTTGGTAATTTCTTTCAGAGCAAACCCACGCAATGAGATGATGGATTTGTAGCCAATCTTTAAGCTAGGCTCGAAGGTGTTGAATCTGAAATGGTAAGTATTAAAGACCATTTCACCATAGTTCAAAAAGACCAGTCTAAACAACTTCTTTTCTCTAATTTTAGATTCTGAACACTACGTATGCGTATACTACTTTCGTATCCAATGTTATGAGCCACATTGGCACAATTCGCATAAAGAGCTTTGGGACCCTTTACCAAAACAATCCAAATCTATGGTTCAAAGATTTAAAAAAGAATTAAAATTCACAACTGAGGACCTAAATAATAACTCTGCCGAGCGAAAGTATGTGTATGTTCTATTTTTATTTTTTTTTTTTTAAATAAAATCAATACTACTTTTCTACATTACAGAACCGAGTTGATTTGCCACATTAAAAATGGTAACAACCATGCAGACACACCAATCGATTTGAATTTTACTTTATATACTATCGATGGCCACCGTGCTGTCCAATACAATCCGACATCTTTGGAACGAATCTACAAAGATGTATAATGTCTTAGCCGAACACGATCTTGGTGTCACAATCGATTTGATCAATCGATATCTCTTTCAAACCAAATCGCATGCCCATCTTGATCCGGCCGATAGAAAGCTTGCAGCCTCAAATTATTGAAAAGATTGAAGCAAAAGTCGGACCGCTTTGTTTAGGAACCGTGAAGGAACGATACGGAAACAACTCAATCAATCAGTGAGCACGAAATAACTAGCAAGGTCTTGAAAAATTGGAGTGACAGAATACACCACTGCAAAGCAAGCTACTGAAACGACATTGTTTTCCACAATTTATGGAAATGTTTGCTCTCACTAATAAAATTCTTGGAATGAATTTAATTTTGTTCATTTGATTGTAATTGTATCTTTTCCAATCTTCAATTTCTCATTTTTATTTTCTTTCAATTTGAGTTTCTGGGTTTTGATTTCTGAACATCTTAGATTACCACAAGCCAACTCCTTTTCAGTCAATGGAACTCGTTCGTTAACTGGAAACTTGTATTTCATTCCTGTAGACAAAAATTAAAAGGACTAAAATCAATTATTGCTCTCTTCATATCATTTTATTCCTCTGATTTTAAAAGCTACACTTTTCTCAAAGATCAAATAAGGCCTAAATTTTCTTTTTTTTTTATTTACACACATTGGTTTTCTTAAATCAATTTTGCAAAAGACTTTTTCCTCGGAATCAATGGCAACTCAGTTGCGTAAAGAACTTTTTTTATACTTCATCTTTCGAAGAGTGTATTTGATCTCCTCGTCTATAGTCTTCCTCTAAGAGAGAAACGCGGTCATTTTCGCTTGTTTCTACATCATGTAGTATTCTTTGTGCGATGCCAGTACTCTTGTCTCAATTGAAAATCAAATCAGCATCCGGTGCACCTTTCTGATGTTTGAATTTCGGACGGTTCTTTTGTGAATGTAGAAGTGACTCTTGGTAGTCTTCCTCTTCAATGCGTTCGGTTATGTTGAGTAGTAAGTCTCTTTACTTTTACATTCTATTCTCGTATTTCCTGCTCTTGAAGTTTTAAATTGATGGCCAGGTGACTATCGGATATTGCTACAAATATTTTGAATTGCTGTTTTCCCTTTCTAACACGAACCATTAAAACAAAAGGCACAGCGCTATATTTAAATTCATTGGAATTAACACTACTGCCACTACAACTACTACCCTGTATTTGCTGGTAAGACTTCTTGCTGTTCTGCCCTCATCGGTACAGAGGGATATCCTTGGTGTTGGGCTTGATGGTTTCTTTCAAACGTTCTTGGTAGCTGTCGGCTACCATTTTCTCGAACATCTGCTCGAATTCAAGGTCTTCCTTGGACTTTTCAATAGCTTCGTCAGGAGTATCTTCGACGAGGTCATCATTCCAGTTTTGATTAACATTTTCAAGGCCCGAGATATCATCTTGGTCTTCATCACGACGCCGTTCTTTTGTCTCGTCCTCGTCAGACACAGATGAATCATTACTCAGCTAGAAAAAGCATATTGCTCAGCATTGTTTATTTTATTACCACGTTATACTTACAACTTCATAAAACTCGTTATCCTCACGAATAAGATGCAGGTTCTTTGGGTGCACTATCACCAGAAGATTTACCGACAACCGTCGCTTCGTCCCGCTGCTTGTTACCTGATGATATCTCAAATGAATCTACAATCGTATGAGCATTGCGCTATTGAGATAGAGCACTTTCTTGTTATTCCAGGTCTCCTCTCCCATCATCCTAGTGCGTAGTAATTTCGTAATATAAATCACACCAATTTGGGCTTTTCTTACAACTAAATTGATTTTCCACTCCCTTCTCCAACTTTTTAGAACTTTTTCTCTATTAAGAGCCGAATCTACGTCTTGAAATTCTTCAAAGTGAACTAATTTTTGTACTTTATATTTCGACGTAAAACCGTGAATAACTTTGTTCTTATGCTCCCAAATTCGATTAACTAAATTCGATAAAGCTCGACTTTTAATTTGTGATATACACACATTATAAACTTATTTGTTTGAGCGCAGAAAAATTCCATTATCCATTGACAACAACATAAAACTATAAGTCAACAGCATTGACACAAGATGACAAAAACAGAGAGACATCTGTTGTTAAGTGGTAACTTCTCTCGTTACTTCTCGGAAAACGATAGATGGCCATAGCGGAAAATGACGATTACTTTGCCACTATCCTTTCAGGGGCGCAAAGTCGCGGGGACCACTTTGATTTTAGGGTTTTGTATGGATATGACGTTTCACTAGCAGTCCATATCTATTATGTCAATGGCTATGCGTAAATTTTATTCGCGAATTTTTGCTAGTGAGTTTTGTGTAATGTTTTGTTTTGTAAATAACGTGTTGTTTTTTTTATTAACTTGGTGGTTTGTTTGCTTGGGATAAGTGCGTCCCGCACTATAAAAGTTTAAGAGATGTTTCGAACCCCCGTCAACTTGGCAGCGCTATAACACGAAATTCGATTTTTTTTATGCAAATAATTTGGAAAACATTTGGAAAAATTTGGAAAATGGTTTTCACAATTTGGAAAAGTCCCAAAAAAAAGTTATTAACAATTTAAAATTTGGCGTATACTTGGCAGCGCTAGCAATGAAATTCAGAAATTTTGGTGTCAATCGATCGGGGACAATTTGGAAAAATTTGGAAAACACTTTTCCGAATTTGGAAAACGATAGTTTTGCTAAAAAATGCAAAAAACATAATACTGGTGAGCCGCTGTACCTTTTTTTATAGGAAAATTGAGTTTTTACAACTAAAACGCTAACAACTTTTCCTCTATACTTTTCTAAACTACAAAACTAGTTTTTTTAGTTTGCAAAAAGCTTGATTGAATTTAAAAAACCAAAACAGTTCATGAAATCTGTGATTTTGGTACTATTTTAAATCAAAAATATTTTGTAATGCGTTTTCTAATGGAAAATTGAATCTTTACCACTAAAATGCTAATAACTTTTTTTCTATACTTTCCCAAATTACAAAATTAGTTTTTTTAGTTCAGAAAGAGCTCGATTGAATTTGGAAAACCAAAACATTTCATGAAATCTTTGATTTTAGTAAAAAATATTTTGTAATGCGTTTTTTAATGGGAAATTTAATCTTTACAACTAAAATGCTAATAACTTTTTTTCTGTACTTTCCCAAATTACAAAATTAGTTTTTTTAGTTCGAAAAGAGCTTGATTGAATTTGGAAAACCAAAACATTTCATGAAATCCGTGATTTTGGTACTATTTTAGTAAAAAATATTTTGTAATGCGTTTTTTTATGGAAAATTGAATCCTTACCACTAAAATGCTAATAACTTTTTTTCTATACTTTCCCAAATTACAAAATTAGTTTTTTTAGTTCAGAAAGAGCTCGATTGAATTTGGAAAACCAAAACATTTCATGAAATCTTTGATTTTAGTAAAAAATATTTTGTAATGCGTTTTTTAATGGGAAATTGAATCTTTACCACTAAAATGCTAATAACTTTTTTTCTATACTTTCCCAAATTACAAAATTAGTTTTTTTAGTTCAGAAAGAGCTCGATTGAATTTGGAAAACCAAAACATTTCATGAAATCCGTGATTTTGGTACTATTTTAGTAAAAAATATTTTGTAATGCGTTTTTTAATGGAAAATTGAATCTTTACAACTAAAATGCTAATAACTTTTTCTCTATACTTTCCCAAACTACAAAACTAATTTTTTTAGTTCGAAAAGAGCTGTATTGAATTTAGGAAACCAAAACAGTTCATGAAATCTGTGATTTTGGTACTATTTTAGTAAAAAATATTTTGTAATGCGTTTTTTAATGGAAAACTGAATCTTTACCACTAAAATGCTCATAACTTTTTTTCTATACTTTCCCAAATTACAAAATTAGTTTTTTTAGTTCAGAAAGAGCTCGATTGAATTTGGAAAACCAAAACAGTTCATGAAATCTGTGATTTTGGTACTATTTTAGTAAAAAATATTTTGTAATGCGTTTTTTAATGGAAAATTGAATCTTTACCACTAAAATGCTAATAACTTTTTTTCTATACTTTCCCAAATTACAAAATTAGTTTTTTTAGTTCAGAAAGAGCTCGATTGAGTTTGGAAAACCAAAACATTTCATGAAATCTTTGATTTTAGTAAAAAATATTTTGTAATGCGTTTTTTAATGGGAAATTGAATCTTTACAACTAAAATGCTAATAACTTTTTTTCTATACTTTCCCAAATTACAAAATTAGTTTTTTAGTTCGAAAAGAGCTTGATTGAATTAAGAAAACCAAAGCAGTTCATGAAATTTGTGATTTTGGTACTATTTTAGTAAAAAATATTTTGTAATGCGTTTTTTAACGGAAAATTGAATGAAATCTGTTACTTTTGACTAAAATAGTACCAAAATCACGGATTTCATGAAATGTTTTGATTTCCTAAATTCAGTCGAGCTCTTTTCGAACTAAAAAAACTAATTTTGTAATTTGGGAAAGTATAGAAAAAAAGTTATTAGCATTTTAGTGGTAAGGATTCAATTTTCCCTTAAAAAACGCATTACAAAATATTTTTTACTAAAATAGTACCAAAATCACAAATTTCAGGAACTGCTTTGGTTTTCTTAATTCAATCAAGCTCTTTTCGAACTAAAAAAACTAATTTTGTAATTTGGGAAAGTATAGAAAAAAAGTTATTAGCATTTTAGTTGTAAAGATTCAATTTCCCATTAAAAAACGCATTACAAAATATTTTTTACTAAAATCAAAGATTTCATGAAATGTTTTGGTTTTCCAAATTCAATCGAGCTCTTTCTGAACTAAAAAAACTAATTTTGTAATTTGGGAAAGTATAGAAAAAAAGTTATTAGCATTTTAGTGGTAAAGATTCAATTTTCCATTAAAAAACGCATTACAAAATATTTTTTACTAAAATAGTACCAAAATCACAGATTTCATGAACTGTTTTGGTTTTCCAAATTCAATCGAGCTCTTTCTGAACTAAAAAAACTAATTTTGTAATTTGGGAAAGTATAGAAAAAAAGTTATGAGCATTTTAGTGGTAAAGATTCAGTTTTCCATTAAAAAACGCATTACAAAATATTTTTTACTAAAATAGTACCAAAATCACAGATTTCATGAACTGTTTTGGTTTCCTAAATTCAATAGAGCTCTTTTCGAACTAAAAAAATTAGTTTTGTAGTTTGGGAAAGTATAGAGAAAAAGTTATTAGCATTTTAGTTGTAAAGATTCAATTTTCCATTAAAAAACGCATTACAAAATATTTTTTACTAAAATAGTACCAAATTCACGGATTTCATGAAATGTTTTGGTTTTCCAAATTCAATCGAGCTCTTTCTGAACTAAAAAAACTAATTTTGTAATTTGGGAAAGTATAGAAAAAAAGTTATTAGCATTTTAGTGGTAAAGATTCAATTTCCCATTAAAAAACGCATTACAAAATATTTTTTACTAAAATCAAAGATTTCAGGAAATGTTTTGGTTTTCCAAATTCAATCGAGCTCTTTCTGAACTAAAAAAACTAATTTTGTAATTTGGGAAAGTATAGAAAAAAAGTTATTAGCATTTTAGTGGTAAGGATTCAATTTTCCATTAAAAAACGCATTACAAAATATTTTTTACTAAAATAGTACCAAAATCAAGGATTTCATGAACTGCTTTGGTTTTCTTAATTCAATCAAGCTCTTTTCGAACTAAAAAAACTAATTTTGTAATTTGGGAAAGTATAGAAAAAAAGTTATTAGCATTTTAGTTGTAAAGATTAAATTTCCCATTAAAAAACGCATTACAAAATATTTTTTACTAAAATCAAAGATTTCATGAAATGTTTTGGTTTTCCAAATTCAATCGAGCTCTTTCTGAACTAAAAAAACTAATTTTGTAATTTGGGAAAGTATAGAAAAAAAGTTATTAGCATTTTAGTGGTAAAGATTTAATTTTCCATTAGAAAACGCATTACAAAATATTTTTGATTTAAAATAGTACCAAAATCACAGATTTCATGAACTGTTTTGGTTTTTTAAATTCAATCAAGCTTTTTGCAAACTAAAAAAACTAGTTTTGTAATTTAGAAAAGTATAGAGGAAAAGTTGTTAGCGTTTTAGTTGTAAAAACTCAATTTTCCTATAAAAAAAGGTACAGCGGCTCACCAGTATTATGTTTTTTGCATTTTTTAGCAAAACTATCGTTTTCCAAATTTGGAAAAGTGTTTTCCAAATTTTTCCAAATTGTCCCCGATCGATTGACACCAAAATTTCTGAATTTCATTGCTAGCGCTGCCAAGTATACGCCAAATTTTAAATTGTTAATAACTTTTTTTTTGGGACTTTTCCAAATTGTGAAAACCATTTTCCAAATTTTTCCAAATGTTTTCCAAATTATTTGCATAAAAAAAATCGAATTTCGTGTTATAGCGCTGCCAAGTTGACGGGGGTATGTTTCGACGAGGGATGATGGCAGCATATGGATTTATAAATGTGTGCCCATTGACATATTATATATGGACTGCTAGTTGGCTCCTTAAAAGTGAAGCCAGCGATAAGCGACAGTGCTGCATCTTGGTTCAACTGGTTGTCGAATCTAGAACTAAACTAACACTTGAGTTTTTCGAGTTGTCAAACTGGCAGATGTTGTCTTGTCTTTTTTTGTTATTCTCGTGAAAGCATAAGTGTTTTTATTGTTGTTTGCACAGCAAACTTTTAGATGGCACCTAATTCTTGGGAAAAAATTGTAATGTTGCCGTAAATGGCGGACAGGGGAACCAAGAGGGCTAGTGTCGCTTGGCTTCAAAATCTTGTTATGGACACCTAGGATATAAACACTTACGTTAGTTAATTGAGTTTTATTTGTTGCATAAACTTACCTATTAGACTCTCGCCTGTGCATCCACTCCGGTCTACCACAAAACCACGTCCTCAACGACGCGATGAGTACCAGGAATCTTCCTTCACTTTCCTACACGTTCTAGATAATATTATACCTGGAATAGAAAGGAAAATGTTAATTTTGTAGGCCCAGCAATAAAATAAAGTTTCCTGTTTGTTTATTTGTTTACAAAATACAAACCTCCGATCTGACATTCGTCAAAGTAAGAAATGTCATCGAGCCGTTTAGCCCAAGTTGCTCAAAATTAATGTAGCAGAGTAAACGAATAATGGGTACTAAAAATAGCTATAGGGTCGCCAAATCATCGTTTGAGTGGAAGTTGAGAGAAACTGAGAGAGTGATTCCAGGATAAGGGAATAAAAGAAAATTGGTTGAAGAGTAAGTCATATGATCATCATTCGATCGTTTTTTTTAACAACAAACTGCAATGTAACTGGAGGATGGTATGATTGTGGGGTGATTAGGTGGATTAGCCTGGTTGAGATTAGAGGAATTGTGGGTGAAGAAGAAAATAAGAGAAAAGATTAGTCAGTTGGGGACGAGCATTCTTGAGGCAAAGATCGGAGATCAAAAAGCCGAACTTTTTTTTTTGATGGAAGAAAACGGTCGATCGTGCTGAGTTGTCTGAATATCATCCGGCCGTAATTTAATATTTAAGTCGAGATGAATTAACGTATTAAAATTAAATTAGAATCGATATTGATGGTTGTATATGCGAATATACGGTCGTGAAAATAATTATTAGAGTGCCGTCTTTGAATCTGGTGCGTTTTTCTTTGAGTAAAGATCAAAACTTAAAAGCTAAAGATACTTAGTGATTATGTGATTGAGAGATACTGTCGAATGAAATAAAGACATAAAAGCCATCTAAAAGGATGATAAAGAAGAAAGTAGCTATGTTATTTTATTATCTTAATTATATCGATAGTGCGGTTTGTCCTAATATACGGTTGCAAAAATAAACCCATGAGCGTCGCGTTCAAAGACCTTTTAATAATTCAAATAAAATAAAATAAAATAAATAAAGTGTCAAAACCCAAAAAGAAAAAGGAAGTGTGTTACATCGCTTTGAACCGAGGTGTTTAGAGAAGTCAACGAGCAGAAGTTCCGTCATCCCTGTCAGAGCTCCTTGACCAGCCAAGCCATCTAAGGATAGGATCCAGGCAATTTTTGTGAAGCTTAATTTTGTTTTTTTTTGTTACATATTTGTATTATATATATATAAATTCACACTCATTTTTTTTTTTTTGAGTCATTAGATTTGTATTTTTTTCGGTGCTAACTTGGTAGATTTTTGTATCCCCTTGATACACTACCAACTTATATGTAAATACTAACCGTGACACCAATATGGTGGGTTTAAAATAAAAAAAAAAAGAGGTAGTTCGATATTATAATAACTTGCAGTGTCAGACTGAGGAATGCTATAAAAAGTGGTTTTTTTTTGTGTGTTGCTCACATAGCCCATTATTTTTTTTTCTTGCATAGTTCTAGGGTTGAAGTTTAGTTTCCTGAGCGTAGTATAAACTTAGTAAAGACGCGGCAAAAGCCAGCGAAATTATTGTCCCCTATACCGAGCTCGATCTAGGAGGGTTTTGTAAATTGTTTTAACGAAAAATATAGGGGTACCAATCCGAATAGAAGAGATACCCGAGAACGTGAAGGAAGCAAGGCTCAAACCTGTATTAAAAATTTTTCTTGCAATGAGAAATATTTTTGTACGACTAAATTTATGAGCCGGTACTTTACTCCGTCGCTGCAAGACGCTTGTAAATGATAATTCCAAAGGTACTATGAGAAAAGATCTCAGTTTTTTCAAAGATTGCCATAGTGATTCGAGAAACCCTAATGATGTGCTAAGCTAATGAATAAATAGGAGGCGAGAAAGGAGGAAAGTCGTTTCTTTGGGTGCAATGAGGTAAGTTGGTACCCGAGATGTAATAAATAAAGGGGAATTTTCGATGGATGTGTCAGGGAAATTCCAGGTGGGGTGGGAAATAGCGCGCTTAAACCATCGCCGGCGCGTATCAGTGTAGTGGCGGCAGCCATCTATGAAAGTGGTATTTTCTGTAAGCCGTAATTTTTTATTGTTGTTTGGTTCTCCGGCATGTTTTATGTTTTGTGCGAAAGGTAAAAGAATACTAGTGGAGACAAGAACCTCCCCATCCGGCGAGCTCAAGCCGAGCATAATGCAAGCATGCCAGTCTCTTCTAGTAATCTATCCCTCCTTCCCTTCCTTTTAATTTATTTTGTCGGATACAGGATTGATCCCAGCTTTTATTCGTTCCTTCTAACTGATCCCTATTCACGTCCCAATTCCAAAGATTTTGTGTCCACTCCTATCCAAAAAAAAAATAGCGATCAACCCTACCATCTATGGAAATATCCGACTAAAATTTGAATAACTTCCTTACACCTTTCGGTAACAATCTTTGCCAGTCTTATATGGAGATTACACTCAACTAGCAGCCCATATATAATATGTCAATGTGTGTGCCTATCCCTATACCCACATTTTGTACTGATGAGTTTTTTTTGTTCATTTTCTCTTTCGATTATTGTTTAATTTCATTATAAAATAGATTTTTATCATTTCATCCGGTTGTATGCATGAAATTTTTGATACATATATATTTGTTAATATTGTTGTTGTTGTTGGTGGCGTTGTCGCGTTTCCAATTGTATCGATTTTCGCGATCGCGGTTGTGTGTGTATGTGTGTGTGTGTATGGATAATTATTATTTAATTGCTTTCGAGTTGCAGTCATTTCGGTCTCTTTCTAGTTGAACATTTTCCGGTTCCAACTAGGATTTTGTTTACCTTTTTGCGTTGTAAACAAACGCGAACTTTATAAATTATAATTATGTAATAAAATACGCGTTTTTAAAGTTTCTTTAAGTCTTAGGGGTGTTTTGTTTATTTGTTTTGTTGAAGTTAACTTTGTGTGTTGCAGTTGCCAGTGGACTTTGTCAAATGCATTTTGCCGATGGCATTTGACATGTCGCGATGTTGATTTGTTATTTGCGATGTGAATCGTGTTAATTTCCATAATGGCAAAGTGTTTTATGTGTTTAATGTTTTGTAAATTTTGCTTTTACTTTGTTGAATTTATGCAGTGTTACAGTGTTTTTCTTTTTTAATTAATATGTATCGTGTGTTTCTTCGACGACAACGAATTTTTAGTATTTAATTTTGCCGACGGGATTTGACATTGACGTTCGGGTGTCGATCTATTCGATGTTTCTCTTCGACAGAGAGTTTTAAATTATTGTGTTGTGAAATTTGTACATTTTGATTTCGTTTTTAAGAAATGTTTTATAAATGATTATTAATTAATAAATTATGTTTATTGCAAAATTTCGTTTTCCATTTATTCTGGTGTTAAAGCTGTGTTGATTGATGTATGCATGTTGTGTTGATTGATGAGTTAGTATGTTGAAATTATATGGTTACTGATATTTCGTAAAAGGATCTCTTTAATCAATCCATTATTGTTTCTTGATTTCTTCAGCGAATGTCTCGGTGAAACGATTCCTGATAATTATTGGGTTTTTATTGCTTCAGCGAATATTTCGGTGATGCGGTTTGAAATTCGTTCGAAATCTCCGTTCGCGTTCAAATTTTGAAGTAATGATAAGTGAGTTTTCGTAGAAAGACTCTGGTATCATTGATGATCTATTGTTCAGTTCTGAACAAACAGTTGATGAGTTGTTATTGTTGATTTCAGCTTGCGTTGGGCTTGAACTAAGCCGTATCCAGGGGTTTTGTTTAAAGTTTTGCATAATCTTCGAAGAAGATGTAAGTATGATTCAGCTGTTTGGTATTGATTCATATTCTGAATCCAGGGGCGGTGTATTTTAAGTTGGGATTTTTTGAATATCTTCGAGGAAGATGTAGGCAATTCGATAAGGTTCGTGTTGACTCGTTTGCTGAGTCCAGGGGCGGTGTATTATTGAGGTTTTTCAGGTAATTCTTCGGGGAAGAGATATGATTCAACAGGTGTTGATTCGTTGGCTGAATCCAGGGGCGGTGTATTTTGAGGTTTTCAGGTAAATCTTCGGGGAAGAAATTTAATTCAGCAGATATTGATTCGTACTGAATCCAGGGGCAGTGTATGATGGTTTGTTAAATAGTATCTGGTTACGTTCAAGTTTTGAAGCAATGACAAGTGAGTTTTCGTACAAAGACTCTGGTATCATTTTGTTCAGCTTTTAATGAAGTGGTTGAAATGAAATTTCGATTTTTGTTTTGCGGTCGATTGGTAGCGACGGTTTTTTTTTAAATCAGCGTACTATCCTCGGTGGCCTTGTTTGACGGCAGCCTACATAATTTTGCTATTGGACGCTTTAAGCATCCGTTCCTTGCCTTCAAGGTGACGACTCCGATGAGTCCGTCTGATCCGGGATGTGTCTCGGTGATTCTGGCCATGTTCCAGTACGTTGCTGGGAGACGCTCATATTTGATTAGAACCAAGTCACCTACCTTTGGAACCTTTTCCGTCTTCGTCCACTTCGGGCGTTGTTGAAGCCTGCAAAGGTACTCCGAATGCCACTTCTTCCAGAATTGGTCAGCCAGGACATTTCTCTTCCAGCGATCCAAGTGGGTGATGTTATGGGTAAGTTCCCCTTGCGTTATTGCATGAATTGGTTCTCCGATGAGAAAGTGAGCGGGAGTTAAGACGTCCAAATCGTCTAAGTTGTCGGTCAGTCAAGGGTCTCGAATTGAGACATGCTTCTACTTGTGTTAGAAGCGTCGCGAGCTCCTCAAATGTGAGTATCTCACTTCCAACAACCCGTTTGATGTGGTACTTGACCGATTTCACACCTGCTTCCCATAACCCTCCGAAATGGGGAGAAGCGGGAGGAATAAAATGCCATTCGGTACCGGTTTGAAAGTTCTTCCGCTACTTCCTTCCAGCAATGCTTTGCATTCTCCAACATTCTGCCTAACTCTGCGTTAGCGCCAACAAAATTTGTTCCGCAATCACTATGCAGCCTCCTACATACACCTCTACGTCCTGTTAAGCGTTTGAACGCTGCTAAAAATGCCTGTGTAGTCAGGTCCGAAACAACTTCCAGGTGTATTGCCTTTGTGACAAGACAAACAAAAACAGCAAAGTACCCTTTGATAATCTTTGCCCCGCGGGCCTTCCAAGTTTTGATGTCGATCGGGCCTGCATAGTCAACACCTGAATGAACGAAAGCTCGTGCCATCCGTACTCTCGGTGCTGGTAAATTACCCATCAATTGCTTCATTCCATCAGCTTTCTAACGGAAACATTCCAAGCAGTTGTGTATCTGGAACTTGACACTACTACGGATTTGTCCTATCCAGAACCTCTCTTGTATAAACGCCATCATCTGCTGTACTCCGCCATGTAATGTGCATTTGTGGGCGTTTTGCACTACCAGCTTCGTAAAATGATGCGTTCCTTGAAGAAGCATTGGGTTTTGAGCATCTTATGAGAGAATAGAGTTCTGCAAACGAACTACGACTCGTAAGATTCCATTGGCGTCTATAAATGCGTTTAACGATCGTAGATTTTTTGAAATTCTTCCATTTTCAGACAATTGTTCCAGATCATCCTTATACATTTCTCGTTGAGATGCTTTGATCGCGATCTTAAGTCCAGATTCCAGCTCCTGTGGTTCCAGCGGCGCAGCGTTTCTCGATCCCTTGACCTTACGGCAGTTGGATGCAAACCTGAGACATGTAGCAACCACCCGGATCACTCGTAACAGCTTCGAGAATTTATGCACCAACTCGAGTATCCTGTCCTCCTCCGCGTTCATCTGCACGGCGTGCGTTTGAATTGAGCGCTCCTCTTCTGCGGTTGCAACCTCTTCAGGCTGCTCAGGACAATCGAAACTCCAACATTCCTTGAGGAACTGTGGGCCACTCCACCACAGTGTCAAGGTTTCCATCGCCGATGGAAAAACTCCACGTGACGCTAAATCAGCAGGATTGTGTTGCGTTGGTACATTTCGCCAGCACTCCGGTTCTACAAGACGTCTCACTTCCGAGACTCTTTTGGCGACAAAGGTGGTCCATTTCGATGGAGTAGCTTGAATCTATGCCAACGTGATCATGGAATCCGTCCATGCAAAAACATGGTCATCTGGAACATCCAAAACCTTCTTGGTATAGTTGAGCAATTCGGCTACCAAGACTGCACCACAAAGCTCCAATCGCGGTAAGGACACCATCCGTTTGTTTGGGGAAACCTTCGCTTTCGACATCAGCAAATGGACATGCGTATTGCCTTCTGCATCGAGACACCGAACATATACTGCTCCACCATACGCCTTCTCGGATGCGTCGCAGAATTCATGCAACTCGATCTCCTTCATCGCCTTGGTCGTATGGATCCATCGATGTATTTTTATTTTTTCAATTTCAGGGAGTTCTCGACGAAAAGCTTCCCATTTCTGTCGAATCTCGTCCGGTACCGGGCCATCCCACGTCGAATCACCATCCCAGAGATGCTGCATCATCATTTTGGCTGTGACGACACAAGGTGAAATCCATCCCATAGGATCAAACAGCTTGGCGATTGCAGATAGCACCGTTCGCCTGGTTATCTCCCGCCTATCAACTTCCAAATTCCGGAACGAGAAGTAATCGCCGCTTGGAAACCACTTTATACCAAGGGTCTTCACCGTGGGTTCGGAATCGAACGGTAAGTCGAAATCCACTTCTCGATCTTTAACTGGGATGTCCACCAAGAGCTCCTTCTCGTTGGTCGTCCACTTCCTTAACTTGAAGCCCGCTGATGATAAAAGTTGCCGTGACTCGTCTCGTTTTAGTTTCGCTTCTCCTATGGTATCCGCTCCACTAATGAGATCGTCCACGTACATCTCGTCTCGAACGACCTCCGCTCCGACAGGAAAGTTAGTAACTTCATCACTACAAAGCTGCTTTAATACCCTTATGGCTAGGTATGGGGCACAGGCGGTGCCAAAAGTGACGGTATTCAGCTTAAACACCCGTATCGGCAACCTAGTATCTTCCCTCCAAAGGATGAGCTGGTAATATCGATCTTCTGGTGCTACCGATATCTGTCGATACATTTTCTCGATATCGGCCGTAAACGTAATCCTATACGTCCTCCATCGCAACAGGATATCGAGAATGTTGGTCTGCAATTTTGGACCCACATGCAGCTTGTTGCTTAGCGAGAAGCCATTTGAGGTCTTGGCCGCCGCATCAAAAACGACACTAAGTTTTGTCGTCGAACTCGCTTCCTTTATCACGGTGTGGTGCGGGGTTTTAAGCACCTTCTCCGACGCGTCGACCTCTTCCATATGATGAAGCTCATCACACTCGCTTATGCACTTTGCATAATCTTCTCGCAGCTTCAAGTTCGCCGCAAGCTTCCTCTCCAGATGCGCAAATCTTCGGAGAGCACCCTGTCGGCTCGATCCCATGGCTGGCTGATCTGCACATCTGAACGGAAATTTGACCTCGTACCGTCCATTCATGAGGCGTTTAGTGTGACTGGTGAAATGCTCCTCGAGGCCTTTGCTTCGTCACATTCTAAAGTCTTAAACGGCTCCTCTTCAACTTCCCAGAATTTTCGTACTTCCGACCCTAAGTCCGCAAACTGCGTAAACGTTCGGACATGAACGGGGGTTTCGGTCGGTACTTTTCCGAAAATTATCCAGCCGAGTTGTGTTTTTTGGGCCACTGGTCCTTGGCCGTCTTTACTCCGTACTATCTGTGGAAGGAGTATGTCGGCAAAAACGTCACTTCCCAGTAGTAGGTCCACCGGAGCAGGTAAAAAAAGGTGTGATCTGCTAAGCAGAGTCCCTCTAGATGTTGCCATCTCTTTGGTTCAATTCGGTGGGCTGGCAGATGCCCAGTCAGTGACTTGAACACAAGTGCTTTTACAGCACCTTCAAACGTCAAGTGTTGCGACGCAAGCGTTAAATCGACGCTGCTATACGTTGTGCCACTGCTGACCAAATCCAACCCACTTACTCTCGCCACGGTCTGACACCGTTTTAGCTTCAGCAATTGTGCAGCTGCTGCTGTTATAAAAGTTGCTTCAGAACCTGGGTCGACCAGGGCTCTTAACATATGGAACCATCCATCTGCTGCCATGACTTTGACAACGGCTGTTGCCAAACAAAACCTGCGCCGATGCACAGCTGCCTGCTGACGCATGGAAGGTGTTTAAATTTCTACCACTCGAGCTAGCTCTGCCGTCCATATGGAACTCAGGCGCGTCTGGGTTGACGGAGACCTGACTAGCGGTGAAATTTGTTTGTCTTCGGGGCTGGCTAGGTTGTGGTGTTGTATTGATGTGCAGCAACGAGTGGTGGCGCTTCAAACAAAACGTGCAATTTTGTTTTTTGCCGTCTTAACTACCTGTGCGCGCCTTTGGATATCCATATTCAGGAACTTTTGGCATTTCCTTAGTGAGTGCTGGCTCTGGTGGCATACCTGACACACAAACTCCGTTCTAGCAGCAGTCTTCACATGGAACACCTTCCGCACCTCCGTACCGGCTGGTCTCCGCACATCGTTCTTGAAAGAAGTTGGTTGCGCTGTGTCACTCACTGCTTCCAAGGTCCTGAAGCGTGCTTCTAAAAACTCCAGAAAATCGTTCCAGCTTGGCAACTTTTTCTGGTTCCCCAACTTCTCTTCCCACAACTGCTGCAAATTTCCAGGTAGTCTATTGTACACGATGTGCACCAATATAACGTCCCACTGATAAACAGGTACATCCAGGTTCCTGAGTGCATGGATACACTCTTGCGAGGTGAATATCACTTCCTTCAGTCCATCAACCGACTCCTTCACAAGGCACTTTTGACTGAAAAGTAGTTTCAGTTGCGCGTTTACTAAAACACGCTGTTTGTCATATCGCGCTGTTAGTAACTCCCATGCCTTGTCAAAATTACCCGCGACACAAGGTAATTGCTGGAGCAAACGATCCGCCTCACCTTCTAAACTCGACTTCAGGAAGTGCATCTTGTCGATGTCCGTTAAATTATGGTTTGAACAGACCAGGGAATCAAACCTGTCGTGAAACGACTGCCATTTTATATATTCCCCATTAAACTTAGGGAGATCAATTTTGGGCAATCTCAACTCGGTACGAACCATACCTTACTGGCCTAAACTCTGACCAGTCTGACCTGCTGCCAGCACTGACGTTGCAGGAACCGAAAACAAGCTCTCCAACACCTCGGTCAAATCGGACCTGTAATCTAGGTAAGTATCGTTAATTTTATCATACACCTCTAAATAATCCTCTTTTTCAATTCCAGCAACCTTGGATGACCTTGTCGTTGTAGTCTTTGATGACTCGACTTCTGCCGCAGATCTAGTTTTAAGTTTATTTTAGCTTAATGGCGTTTTTAATCTAATTTAATGGCGTTTTAGTCGCGCGCGATTTATTAGATTTAAGTAAATTTAATTCAATAGAATTGTAAACTACACTTAATTTTCAACTCTGATGGAGTTCTTTATATATGTATATATATTTATATGTTCACTAGAGTGTTCGTTAAACGACTCTCCGATTTACACACTTTTTGTCTTTAAAATGTTAATGTTTTTACACACAAATTAATTGTTTTTAATCACTGTTCGTTGAACGGCTTCGAAGGACCAAATGTTCCGACTAGGTTTATTTCTAAATTCGAAAAAACTAGGAAAAAACTAATTTTAAATGAAACACACAACTTCACTTTTTCACTTGTAAAATGGTTGTATTTAATTTCTTCGTGAACTTTAGTCATATGACTACATTCGATACATTACTTTTTGTAAACATTCGATGTTTTTGTTTACGTTTACAATTTGTGGAACGTATGTTTTAGTATTGTTTATTTCAGTTGTAATTCCTTCCATCCAGTTCCAAACAATTACCTTTTTTGAACAGAGGAATAACTTCTGCACACTTTATTTCAACACTTCATTTTTCAACACTTAAGTTAAGTAGGTAACTTAATATATCGACTACATATTAAGCGATTTTCTAAAGTATGATACTAGAAATACCATCAGTAGTACACGAATTTCTATTTTTCTGTTATGAAATAGCCATATAAATTTCACGTGAAGTTATGGAGTTGAACACAAAACTATTTGATTGTATGCTGTATGATGTTAAATTTGAAAATAATGAACAATTACAACTTGAGCAAGGAAAACTGAAGGTTTAAGTTTATCTGAAATTTCCGTAAAGTATTCGTTGAAATTATTTGCAATAGAGTTTATGTCAGTTATGGAAACATCATTGATTTGTAAGCTATCTATTTCTACTAACTGAAATGTGATCTACCACATTCCATTCCTCTCTTATGTTTCCATTTGCTTTCTCAAATAAACTGGTATAATAATTGTTCCTTGTTTCTTCTATCTTATGTTTGATGGTTTTACACAAAGACAAATAATAATTTTTGAGATTTCTGTTTTGTGGATGTTTTTTACACTTAACACTCAAAATATTTTTCTTAGAAATTTGTTTGAGTAATGTATTTGTCATCCATGGTTTTAAATGCTTATTGCCTGGTGAGTTTTGAGATGACAGATAAGTACACGAGCATATGTGATTTTGTAAAATTGATGTAAACAGATCAAACGCAGTAAAAGGGTTGCTTTCCAAATAAACAGGCTCCCAAAATTCAAACTTCAACAGTTCTAATAATGATAAGTAATCAATGCATTTTTTTGGTTTTTTAAGTGATTTTTCACTTCTTTTTGAAGTTGTATTTGAAAATGTGTTGAGAGCTATCATGGTCTGATAGCATAAGATCATACACCTTTCCATAAGAGATTTTATCGTGTTTATTAGAAAATCTGGCAAATATGTGATCGATACATGAGCTTGAAGATTCTGTCACACGAGTTGGCTCGTTTATATAACTCTTAAGACCATTTGCTGCCAAAAGAAATAAGTAATTCTCCGTGTCTTTATCTATTTCATTCAAAATATCAATATTAATGTCGCCTAATAAAATCAGATTTTTAGCCTTAATAACACAAAGAACATTGCTCAATTCATCAATAAAAACACCTTTACTAAAACCATGCAATCTATTATATATATCATCTCATCATATCATATATATCTATATATCTAATTCAGTCCCTATTGCCAAACGTATGGTGTTGTTTTCTTGAACTTGAATTTCCAATTGTTCGCCGATATTCAAATTTTCTTTTGTCAGGCCGTTATCCTTTGGCCTACATTTCATATTTCCCCTTCTTGCACTTCGGGTGTGCTAGTTTAGATCCGCAAGCTTCTCTACATTCCCTTCTACTTACAGTGTCTTATTCTTATTCCATCAGTGTCATTCACTATCACTAGTCTCATACTTAGCATATGTATTATTTTTATTTAATTGATGTGACTAACACCTACTTATCTACTCTATATTGCACTTGCCTATCTCAGCCCCATAGAATTATTTTTCTTAACGCCTATTTTTATGTTGTCAAATATCATCCCTATCTTTTTCTATCTAAAAGCTTCGAAGCGAATTCGCTGTCACTACACAGCTTTTCGCTTGAGAACTTTGACGTTTCGTTACGATTTCATTACTTGCGGTGTTATGCCGAGCCAGCTACTTGATTTTAGTTAACCAACGGAATCAACACCGTTGATTGACTATCCGCCTAGCAGACTCACAGCCTTATTGTCTGCACACACCGCTCCGATAAGATAAGAGATCTAAAAGAAAAATTGTGTGCAGCCACTGAGACTACGAGAGTGGTGTAGGGAAGGAGATGATAAAAGGTAAAGCAAAGCACTATAGTGTTTGGTTTGTTATGGTATGGTTTTTATTAATTTGGTGACCGAAAACCTCGAGACACGATTGGCCGATTGTATGAATGTGTGTGTGAGCTTGAGGGTCGAAAAAGGACAAATTGACCCAATCAATCAATTCTTGTTCTGGTTCATGACAAGTGGTTTTTTAAATTTGAGATATTAAAGAGAAAAAAAAAGAAAGTTTAAGAGTGAAAGTTGGAGATAGTGCGGGAAAAGTTGTGAAGATTAGTTTTTTTAAATTGTAAGAAAAGTTTTGGAAATTGTGTAGAGTCAGTGGAAGGAGGAAATTGAAAGAGTTATAAGAATCGTCAGGCGGACGAAAATTGCGAACATAGAAGGAGGAAGGAAAAGCAGGAAAAAAGATAAGTAGAGTGATTATTAGTTTTTTTTAGTGTTGTCAAAATAAACTCTCGGCTGATCTTTGCCACCGTAACTTCTCAATAATTGTAAGACACGCCACCCTTTTAATTTGTATTAACTGTTCTTTTCGGGAAAGAAAAATTAACGTTTCAATCTTCCAGTTGTTTCATTTGTTTACCTTTTTAAACGGTTCCTCTAACCGTCCACAATTGTGATTTTATAGTTGAAAAGATTTGGGTTCTTCATCCAACTTTTTTACGGTTTTCCCAACACGCAAACACAATAAAAAGCTTTGAATAACTTTTGGGAATTTAATTGCATTGTGTTTTTATTCAGTTTTAATATTTCAGAGTTAATTTACGGTTTGGGAATTTCACCTAAAAATTTCCTGGCGCCCACCTTTTTTCAGTACACCCAGTACTTGAAAAATACTTTTATTATTTTTGTATACCATTGAATAGATCTACGTTTTTAATTCGCGATCGATCGTTTAATTCGCACTATGTTATCGTTTAATCTATTTGTGAACCCAGCCCAGCTGAGATTAGCCGTGGTGTCAGCAGCCTACCTGCTGATTGTTGCACTTTTGCTTATCAGCGCGATTGACAGCTCGTTTATTACCTCGCGGCACACCGGTTGTGCCTTTCTTTTAATCGCTCTAAGTTAATAAATTATATTAATTAAATTATAATTATTAATTGGATTCGGAGAATCCAATCGCGTTTAATAATTTCGTTTTCATCCTAAAGTTAGTTTTCGCGTTAAATAAAAAGGGTATTTTATTGCAATGACTGGGATTCATGGTGAGTAAGCATACAGAATGGTGAGTCTAAAATGTTCTGTCGGTACCAAAAGTAAGAGTATTGTTCTTTTAGCTGTGCAGTAGCGCCACCTATATGTATTTTTCTTCATACTATAATTCTAAGAGGTGATACCCGTGGTGTGATGGATAGCATGTCCGCCTGTTAATCCAGAGGTTCGAGTTCGAATCCCAACAGAGGCAAAAATGTTTTTTCTACGGGTATCGCCTTTCGCGAGGAATTGGCAAGTCCTCCGTTAGTATTCATTGCCATGAAAAGCGCTTTCTCGATTAGCCGTTCGGAACCGGCAGAACAATTGTAGGTCCCCTCCATTCCCTCACAAGGGATGGTTGTGAGAAATGCGCTAGGCCCAGGGGCTCCTCGCTCTGTTGCGCCACCCTATTTATTTGTTATTTATTTTTTTAATTCTAAGAGGCAGGAAGCGCCTGAAGAAAAGCCAATGGAAGAAACAAGCAACAATATAGAGCACGAATCGGATTCGGATTCGCTCAAAGATTTTTTACACATATAATCCGATTCGTGCTTCAATTTGTTGCTTATTGTTTCTTCCCTTGGGTTTCCTTCAGGCGCTTCCAGTAAATCTTTAAATTCCTTTTGATGTCATTGCAATAAAACATCAATTGTACAGAAAACAGAAGTTAATAAGAAGTAGAGATAAAAATAAAAAGTAAAAATTGGATTTTTCTTCTTTGGATACTTCCAGCTTTGTAGGTAAGAAGTCTGGGCAAAAAGGAACCCGGGTAACGCCGGGTATTTTCGGCTAGTATAGAACGTTTTGGAAGATCAGAAAATCATTCAAGAAATCAAATCGGTCAACATTGACGGAAATGTTTGTGCCCAAGACGAACGCGTTGAAGGTTTGGAAAAACGTCTTTCTGTAGGGCCGACGCGATAAACAGTTTTCTGTCCCGTCTCGACCAAGTAATAAATGCTGGAGAGTTTTCGCCAGCATTACATGAACATGTTCATCTGCACCAATAATTTTTCATCTGCAACCATAACTAAGGAAGTGCAGATGATGCGTTCCCTCTCTATCAGACAAATATGAACTTTACATTTAACGTCTTTTTCAGATTTTCATCTGCACTTGCAGATGCATGTAAATCTACCATTATGCTGGGTTTACATGCATCTGCAACTGCAGAAGTGCAGAAAAGTAAAGTTGGACGGATGAAGATTATAAAATACAAAAGTTAAAAAAGAGAGACGATTAGAATTATGGTTGCAGATGAAAAATTATGGTTGCAGATGAACATGTTCATCTGCACATACAATTTTTCCCATTAATAATTCCGTTGCCGCTATCTATAACCTGAAAAATATGAAAAAACAGAATGAAAAATTTGAACTCACCATTCAATGTTTACTCACCATGAGTCTCAGATAGGAACAACAAAAGGAAAAATTTACTCTCAAAATGAAAAATTATAACTCAACATTCAATGTTTACTCACCACGAATGACTGTCATTGCAATAAAACGGCAATTGTACAGAAAACAGAAGTTAATTTTTTGACAGTAAGCAAAATCCGCAGCCTAACAAAACAAGCCAATCACAAACACACAAACAAAAACGATGGTTTGCAATTTCATTGACAACACATTCTACACGATGCCAAAAGAAACGTGAACGATGAAGTGAATTTGCATTTGTCAGTTCATCCGTTCCCATTTGTCATGCATATTTACTGTCATTCGAATGCCAGTGCTGACAGTCAGTCCAATGAGCGTCAATTTTTGCAATTTGCCATTGACATTTTTTCTGAATTACGTCAAATGAGCTCATTAGTCATTTAGAGCCAGTTTTTCAGTGCTGAGTTGTCCTGTGGTGAGAATTTTCGAGTTAACCCATACAATCATGAGTAATGTCAGAGTTAACTCCTCACCATAGGATAGAAAAATATGAAAGACAGAATGAAAAATTTTAACTCATCATTCAATGTTTGATCACCATGAGTCTCAGCAATTTGCCTTTGACATTTTTCTGAATTACGTCAAATTAGCTTATTAGTCATTTAGAGCCAGTTTTTCAGTGCAGAGTAGTCCTGTGGTGAGAATTTTCGAGTTAACCCAGACGATCATGAGTTATGTCAGAGTTAACTCCTCACCATAGGATAGAAAAATATGAAAGATAGAATGAACAATTTTAACTCACCATTCAATGTTTGCTCACCATGAGTCTCAGCAATTTGCCATTGACATTTTTCTGAATTACGTCAAATTAGCTCATCTGTCATTTAGAGCCAGTTTTTCAGTTCAGAGTTGTCCTTCGGTGAGAATTTTCGAGTTAACCCACACGATCATGAGTTATGTCAGAGTTAACTCCTCACCATAGGATAGAAAAATATGAAAGACAGAATGAAAAATTTTAGCTCACCATTCAATATTTGCTCGCCATGAGTCTCAGCAATTTGCCATTGACATTTTTCTGAATTACGTCAAATTAGCTCATTATTCATTTAGAGCCAGTTTTTCAGTGCAGAGTTGTCCTGTGG
The DNA here is from genome assembly GCA_949752695.1 of Melanostoma scalare. Taxonomy (NCBI): domain Eukaryota; kingdom Metazoa; phylum Arthropoda; class Insecta; order Diptera; family Syrphidae; genus Melanostoma; species Melanostoma scalare. The sequence goes on from OX456985.1 coordinate 120,817,547, forward strand.
TGAGAATTTTCGAGTTAACCCATACGATCATGAGTTATGTCAGAGTTAACTCCTCACCATAGGATAGAAAAATATGAAAGACAGAATGAAAAATATTAACTCACCATTCAATGTTTGCTCACCATGAGTCTCAGCAATTTGCCATTGTCATTTTTCTGAACTACGTCAAATTAGCTCATTTGTCATTTAGAGCCAGTTTCTCAGTGCAGAGTTGTCCTGTGGTTAGAATTTTCGAGTTAACCCATACGATCATGAGTTATGTCAGAGTTAACCCCTCACCATAGGATAACTCTTCACTGAAAATTTGGCCCTTAGGAGATGGCAAAAGGAAACCTAGCATTGCACTTACTTTCGGCGCTGATTGAAGAATTTATACTCACCCCTCTATATGTGCACTCACCACTCTTACATTGCGATTACTTCATCTTCGATCACTCCTACATAACAAAACCACTTGTGGAGGGTCAAATCCATGCCCGTGTTTCAACACCACTCGAAAATAAATTTCACCGACATGTCATTTGAAGGACATGGAATTTTAGGTCTCCGTCAGACTTTCGGTAGATGTGATGTTGACTAAGACCACAGGTGAGCTTTCGAACGACTAAAAGTAGATATCTGTCAAATCATATACAGCTGAAAAAACGGAACCAAAACAAACCAAAAGAAAATAGCACTCCACTAAATCTTCTGTGAACCATTTTAACCAATTAAACTGCTATGTACTTTACTTCCAACAAAAACCCAACAAAATACAACGAAGAGTCATGGGATTTCACAAACAACAAAAAATGACACGAAAGTGATGTATATCGTCTTAGATATTGAACGCACTCATTTTTCTTTTCACTGATTATTCCTGTTTCCATGGACTTTGCAAAGTCAACCTTGGTTCAACCCACCATGGAAACAGAGTAGGGTTGCAATTCTGATCTGATAATTATTATTATTCTAAACGTCATTTGGAAGATAAACAAAGGTTGGTAAGTACGAAAATTTTTTTAAATTATAAGATTTCGTAGATAATTGTTATTTTTTGGGTTTTCAGTATAGCCTATAACCAAACCATGGTTATAGGCTACCGTATGGGATAATTTTCGGGCCAATTAAATAGGTAAGTTTAAAGATTTGCTCTTTCTTAAAAATTTTGTGTCGAGCAAACAAAAAAGCTCTTTTATATAATAAAATATGTATAGATATATTCTGCTGTTGCTCTTCAATAATTTTTTTTTTGTTCGTTTCTTTGTTGTAGTAAAAACTTCATCATACTAGAAAAAATTTACACTTTCACATAATTCCTCTTCCTCCACTTCTGTTTCAAAAACAAAACTGTTTACGTCTTCCCCTTGCTGTTCCAAAAAATAACGCAAGCGCAGGACGAGCTCATTTTTCGATCCCGCTCTAGAAAGATTTCGTTTACCTACCTCACTTTTAAGCTCAATACAGTTGAGCTCTTTGAACAACCTACTCATTTAAACTGTATTTCTGCGTCTTTTCACTAAGTTTTATCCCACTTCAGACACCAATGTAACGTGCGCTTATTTCGAAATCATAAAACTGCTTTCACTTTAAATTTTTCTACTTGTATTCGATATCAACTTTTATTCGGTACACAATTCGATTAATAGTCACTATAATGTTTACACAATCACTTTTCAATTAAAACTGGCTCCCTAGTGATAGTTGCATCAGCGGCCTCTTTATATAAAAATAAAATAAATAAATAGGGTGGTGCAACAGAGCGAGGAGCCACTGGGCCTAGCGCATTTCCCACAACCATGCCTTGAGAGGGAATGGAGGGGACCTACAATTGTTCTGCCGGTTCCGAACGGCTTATCGAGAAAGCGCTTTTCATGGCAATGAATACTAACGGAGGACTTGCCAATTCCTCGCGAAAGGCGATACCCGTGGAAAAACATTTTTGCCTCTGTTGGGATTCGAACTCGAACCTCTGGATTAACAGGCGGACATATGCTATCCATGACACCACGGGTATTACTCTTTATATAGAATAAGATATTACATCTAGAGCTTTTCAGCAGTCGAACATCGAGAGCTTTCGAGCAAGGCTTTCCAGTAGTTTGCTATAAACCATTCCCCATCCACATTATGGCTAGACACTTTCTCCTCGCGGCTTATTTCTGCCTACACGCACTCATCCACAAGCAACGCCTTCCATTAGATGTATGTACATTATACTGTTGTCGCCTTGTCTTTTCGGTTGAACGTTCTCGTTTAGGGAATTTGTATTGAATGTTGGTTGTACATAGCAATATGAAAACTTTTTAAAACTGCGAATCTCGCAGTTCACTTGGATCTGTGTCGTGTATGGCATAAATCGGTTTGCGATAAATGTCCATCTGCGCAGTTATATTGTGTCGTCAATGCCCGGCCTAAGTTTCATTATTAGAAGTTATTTAGTTTTTGTCCATTTTCAATGATTAAACATATCATTTATATAAATAAAAAGATTAATATAATTTTCTACAATTAAAAACACTTATTATATTCCTCAAATGCACATTTCAGAAGCAATGCTTCCATCGTTAATTAAATAAAATTAAATTATTTGTCGAAGCAGTCGCTTGCTTCTACTCGATTTTAGAAAATAGCATGAAAAAAAACAATTCCCCAAAAGTTGCTTAGAAATAGTAGTTTCAGTCAACCGTGGTTTACCAAGGAATTAAAGACTCTAAGGAACAAAAGAAACAAAGCTTGGAAGATCTATTTAACTACTCTCTCTCCAACTGACCACCAACTATTCATAAGTCTTTTTGAAGACTTCAAAACGCTTTCTCAAAATCTATACTCTAACTAGGTCAATCAAATGGGGTGCTCTCTAAAAAATGACCCAAAAAGTTTTTGGTCCTTTGTAAACTCTAAAAAAAATCAGACGCGGGTATCCCCTCAACTTTGTTTTTAATAGCACTTCTTTAAAAAATACTCCTGAGATTTGCAATGCCTTTGCAAACCATTTTTGTGGATCTTTTTGTAGTACGAATTTAGAAATTGATGAACATTTTTTTCAGTATTTAACTCACTGCTCGCAAGTGAACTTCAATAGTATCCCTATTCACAGAGACAGAATTACTTACTTCCTTTCTTCTCTTAAAGATGACTTTTCTTCTGGTCCGGACTCGATTCCGCCAATTGTTTTAAAAAAGTGTTCTTCACGTTTATCATCTCCACTTGAATATCTTTTCAAGCTTTCTTTAAAATCTGGAATTTTTCCCACTCTTTGGAAAAAATCTTTTATAACACCTGTTTTCAAGAAGGGTGAAAAAATTGATATAAAAAACTACAGACCAATTTCAAAGCTCTCATGCATACCCAAGCTATTTGAACAATTAGTCTGCGAAAGCCTATCCTTCTTTGCAAGGAATGTTATCTGCCATCAGCAGCATGGATTTATGCAAAGAAGATCGACGGCTACCAACCTTCTATCTTTTTATCATAAATGTTCCAACGCCCTTGAATGTGGGAACGAGCTTGACTGCATTTACACTGATTTCTCTAAGGCGTTTGACCAACTGTCTCATAATATTATACTATATAAACTAAAAGCATTTGGATTTCCCCCATTATTTATTGTTTGGATAAGCTCCTACTTAAAAAATAGGTCTTATGAAGTCAAATTTCGAAATGTTTTATCAAAACCTTTTATTGCTTTGTCTGGTGTGCCACAAGGAAGTCATCTTGGTCCCTTACTTTTCATTGTTGCAATAAATGATGTAATTTCTTGCATCTTCTACAGCGACATTTTAATCTTTGCTGATGATATGAAGATTTTTAAAACCATCAAAAATGCTTCAGATCGAGACTTCTTACAAAAAGATATCGACTGTTTTGCTCTATGGTGTTCTAAAAACGGACTTAGTTTGAACGCTTCCAAGTGCCAAAGTATGACCTTCTCCCGCAAAAGATCGCCAAGTATTGGAGAATATTCAATATCACAACAATCCCTATCTCAAGTTCTTAGATTCCGTGACCTCGGTGTTCTATTTAGTACCAACCTCGAGTTTAATGAACACATCAACCTCATTATTAACAAATCAAATTCAATGCTTGGCATTATTAAGCGATGGGCAAAAGAATTTAATGACCCCTATGTCACCCTCTCTTTATATAAGTGTTATGCTCGTCCGCATCTAGAATATGCGTCTCAGATGTGGTCACCATTTTATGATATTCATAAATCTCGAATCGAAGCAATACAGCACAGATTCATACGTTTCGCTCTCAAAGGTCTCCCTTGGGAAGATCCTTTCAATCTCCCCCCTTATGAAAATCGTATTCGCCTATTAAATCTTCAAACCCTTTCACAGAGACGAATCAACAATGATTTAGTATTCTTTCATCAATTAATATCCGGTTCAACTGATGCCCCCGACTTGCTTTCCCACATTAGTTTCAACTATCGTGGAGGATCTCACCAACTACGTAATTTAGAGTTTTTACTTTGCTCCCACCACAGAACTAACTATGGCATGCATGATCCATTAGCTCGCATGAGTAGGTTATCTAACTCCTATCCTTTTGTTTCCGATTTCAACCTATGTAAAAATACTTTAAAATTAAAACTAAGAACCAGTGTGCCACCTGCATGACTTATATTTGATATTTTGTTATTTTTATTTATAGTTTTTGATTAATAATGTTTCTCTAGTTTATTTAATTCTATTTAATAATGTACTTTTATTTGTTTTTTTTTTTTTTGTTAAAAATTGTAACGTCTTTAGTTTTTTTCCTCGTATACGTTCTCTTTGTGCTTGTGTTGGCGTTATTTACTAACCACTAACACTTGCATTAATGATGAAGAGCGTAGATAAGCGTGTACAAATGAACTTGCTCTAAGTTCAGTACCGCTTAAGACTCTGAGATGCAAAAAAAAAAAAAAAAAGAAAAATGTTTCTAAACAAAATTACATTTGAGTTGAGTTGAATCTATTGAAAATTTTTTTGAATATTGAGTCTTTGATTGGTCCATCATCATTATTCATAAAATAATTTTTGTTTTTAAATATGTAAAAAGATTCAAAAGCATCTAATTCATAATTACTATTTACATTTCTTATTAATTTTAAATTTTGCAAACTAAAACTATGACTATTTTCTAGCATATGTTCTGCATCACTTGACTTTTCTTTTTCATTATATTTAAGATGTGCAAAATGTTCTTTAAATCTTTTTAGAATAGGTCTTCTTGTCTGTCCTATATATTCTTTTGCACAATCATTACATCCGATAGAATAAATTCCTGATTTTTTAAGCTGTTCAATTTTATCTTGAGATCCTCCAATCAGATTTTTTATTTTTATTTCGCTGCACTCACTCATACGGATATTATTTTTATTAAAGATTGGTTTTATTTTAGTTTTATTTAATTTGTTAATGAACCGTCGGAGTTCATGTTTTTTGATTATCGCCCATATATCATCTAAATACTTTAACCAAATTCTTGGAAAATTTACTTGATTTTTCATTTCAAATTCTATATGCGACATAAATAAATTTGCTAAAAATGGGCTCATATGTGATCCCATACTGCAGCCAAATTTTTGTCTGTAAAACTTTTCATTAAATTGGAACCAATTTTCATCCATGCACAGTTTAGTAAGTATTACAAATTCATTTATTTCTTCTGGCTTAAGTGCATTTCTTTCTAGCCATTTTCTCAGAAAAACTAAAGTTTCATCAATTGGAACATTTGGATATAATGAAACAACATCGAATGAAACTTGAATATCGTTGCTAGCTATTTTGAAGTTCTTTACTTTTTCTGCAAATTCAATTCCATTTTTCATAGCTGCTGTTTCAAATTTGATTGGGAGATTATTCAGTTTTTCTAATAACCAACATTCAAGTTTTGATAATATCGATCCAGTTGTTGATGTAATTGGTCTTATTTGTTTTCCTGGTTTATGTAATTTCAACTGAGAATATAATCTTGGTAAAATTGGATTTGAAACATTTAATTTCCTTGATAAAGTAGGATCATTAAAAACTTTTACTGCTTTTTTGATAGCTTCTTTAGTTCTCCTTATCATTCCTGGTAAAGGATTAAAAATTACTTCTTCATAAGGTCCAGTTCTTATAAATTGTTCAGTTATTTCAATATATTCTTGTTTATCAAGTATTACAATATTATTGCTTTTATCAGCTTTACTGAAGATAACTGAAGTTTTTATTTATTAGATTAAAAAACACGTGGAATATCTCTACTACAAAACTCATATCATTCTTCTTTTTATGCAGGGTGATTTGAATAAGGTGTGACAAAAAGATAGGGTGTGTAGGTTGGACTTAGACAAGCAAAAATCGTATGGGAGGGGGGTCCATTTTCCCCCGTTTAGGCGGGAGGGGCGATAAGTGTATATGTGAGTGTACCCATTGTCCATTTGTTATTATTTCCTTATTAACACATATATTTGTATTTCTGTTTAAATAAAGTTCCCTTGAAGAAGGCAACAACCCCTTGCCGAAATGTTGAGCAAGTTAATGTTACTTAATTGTTTCTTCTTCTTCTTTCCATTTCCGGCGTTACGAGTAGTGATCTTGAAGCGATCAGAACTCTCCCACTTTTCTGCTTCACACTAGTGATCCGCCTGTGGGGTACGCCGCTTGCTTAGTTACTTAATTGTTTCATTACGATAAAATTACAGTGACCAAAAAAATCGACGGAAAACACATTTTTCCATTTTTTATATAATGTCTATAAGTTGGTCAAAAAATCATCTTTATTAAAATAAGAAGAGTGAGAGTAATGAAACTCAATTGCGGCCGGATATAATCACTCTGTTATGGAAAATTATTGGGAAGAAGAAATACAGCCATACCATGATCCAAAAAATAAAACTAAAAGATTCGCTTTACTGAAGATCTTTTAATAAAACAACCTCTACAATACTGATAAAGTGGTGAAATTCTGTGCAACTACAGCACTCATGAACTTTAAATTCCACATTCACTTGGATTCTAACATTTTTTCGGGAAAAACACATTCATCTCGATTAAAATTTGTAAGGCTATGAAAACAGAGTAAATAGCAAATAAAGCTATCCCAGCACGTTTTGTTAGTCTATAACCAGTGGAAGTTAAAACAAGAAACAGGCCAATAGTAGACGCCATTAAGATGAGTATTGTATACTCGATCCCTTGAGATGTTAGGTAAATCGCATTACTACCATCAGTTTTACTGTAGTTCTTGCAACTTTTAATAAACCATGGAACACCGAGCGATAGAAGAATTGCAAGTGAATTTGCACCTAAAGAGTTCGAGACGCCAATACCGCTTTCACCTAAGGAAAAAAATAATGAATTCATAATTGCTTTTTAGTCCGATTTTATTTACCTTTCCGCACAGATATAAGACTTGACACTGCTTCTGGGGTAGTTGACCCAGCAGCAAGAAAAGTAAGACCCATTACAATTTCTGGTACTCCTAGAGCCACACCTGCAAAGGAAATAAAATCGAAACCAGGATTAACAAATCAGTAAGTCACAGCAATCTATGAATAAAAGAAAATATAGAAATTATAGAAAATAATATCATAAAAGAAAACAAAAGCCTTTCAAGATTAATTTTGTGGTTATTTTGTTAACCTGTACCTAAGGTTACCAGATTGTTTTTGATGAGACTAGTAATCGATATTCAAAATCCCGGGCAAAACAGAATCCAAACAAGAGTACAAAACTAGGACCAAAACAAACATAATACTATTTTTTTTTTTTTTTTAGGAAAACCATATTGCTTAGATATTTTTAATTTTCACCGCTCACAATTTTTTAATTATTTTTAAGATTAATTATTAACTTTTGGAATTTTCTTTTATTTATGTAGAGTGTTTTAGATACGGTTTTCCAAAGGCTCGGGTTAGATAGGTTTGGTTAAGAAAAGTAAAAAAAATTGTATGCGAGGGGGTGTCTATATCCCTCCGTGTAGGCGCGAGGGGTAATTTTATATATGAAGTTCACTCAATTTTTAAAAAAAATTATTAAAAATCAACTACACAAGCCACTTACTACCTTATCACATTATTCATAAAAGTTTTAGTTTGAGTTCACTAAATGAAAAGTTTTAGAGAGATCAAGCCTCAAAGTCAAAGTGTTGAAAAAAGAAAATATTTTTTTCCTAAATAATTTTTTTTTACAAATTTTTGCCACATTAAGGGCCATTTTTTCTTTCTATATTTAATGCTTTTATTAATTTTTAACCAAAAGCAAAAAACCGATCGAAAAACTTTTTCTTGGTTTTAGAGAAATTAAAAAAAAACGAACAGTACTTTTTCCCAGAAAATCAAAGTTCGTTATTTCCCGCTGATTGAACTTTACTAGCGGAAGTGAAATATGAAATGTGTTTCAAATAGCATTAAAAAAAAATGTTTAAAAAAATTTCGTGTGATCTTAATTTTAATATAAATTGTAAATAATTATTAAAATTTTAGAGTTATCTTTTAATTATATTAGTTTTAAGTTCAATTTTAAAACTAAGACCTGTTTGAACTTGAACTATGTTCTCAAAGGACTGCACATTATACTGATTTGGGTCCCAAATGCTGTTTCCGGTTGCAGAAACCAAAAAATTTTGATTTTTTGCCAAATAAATACTCGCGAATTTTTCTACGTGCATTCAGTATGCAAACAAACATAATATGTCAATAAGGGATGCATCAATTCTTATTAAAAAGAAAGAACACTACAGCAGCATGCTCTCCACCTAAAAAAAAACTTCGAGCCGTTAATTTAACTGATTAATTTCTCTTTGATTATTTGAAAATTGTAAATTTGGCAAAAAAACATATTTTTTCGGTTTCATCAACACGTTTGACCGGAAACAGCATTTGGGGCACAAATCACTACATGGGCGATGTGCTGTCCTTTGAGACAAAAGTTAATGATTGTAATAGGTCTTCCTTATAAAATTTAATTTAAAACTAATATAATTATATTATAATAGTAACTCTAAAATTTTAATAATTATTTATAAGATATAGTAGAATTAAGATCGCATGAAATTTTTTTTTTATTTTTTTTCTATATGCTATTTAAATCACATTTCATATTTCACTTCCGGGAATAAAGTTCAATTAGCGGGAAACTAACAACATTTTGTTTTCTGGAAATAAGTATTTTTCATTTTTTGTTTAATTTCTCTTAAATCAAGCAAAATTTTTTTGTCATAAATATGGAAAGAAAAAATTGCCCTAATGGGGCAAAATTATGTAAGAAGAAATTATTTAAGAAAAAAATATTTTCTTTTTTCAAAGTTTTGACTTTGAGGCTGATTTCTCAAAAACTTTTCATTAAGTGAACTCAAATCAAAATTTTTATTAAAGAACAAAGCATTAGCTTTCAAAAACACTAAAGTATGAGAAAGTAAGTTGCTTAGTTGATTTTAAATAATTTTTTGAAAAATTGAGTAAATTTTATACAAAATTGCCACTCGCACCTACACGGAGGGATATAGACCCCCACCCCCTCCCATACAATTTTTATTTTGTCTTTGCCAAACCTATCCATCCTGAGCCTTTAGAAAACCGTATCTAAAACACCCTACATAAATAAGAGAAAATTCTAAAAGTTAATAATTAATTCTAAAAATATTAAAAAAATTGAAAGCATGGAAATTCTATTTTTTAACTTAATTTAAAACATATTTTCTAAAATTTCATGAAAATTCATTGACTATCCCTGGATTCCTAGGTAGAAAGCTTACGGCCCTCCACTAAAAGTAAACATGTTAACGAATGCTTAAAATTTTATTTCACCAAACTAAACATTTTAAAAAAGGCCAGCACAACGTAAACATTTAGTTCAATACGTTTAACAAAAATATATACCTCGAAATTTAACTTCATATTTTTATTTATTATATTGTAACGTGCGCTTAGTTCGCAATAATAAAACTTTTCCTTTCAGTTCAATTCTACTACTTTTATTCGAAATATACTTTATTCGATCTCAACTCAATCTTTGCACTATATATACGTTTTCGATTAGGAAATTAGTATTAAATGTTGGGTGTACATTACACTGCCACCTCCTTAAGATTGTTCGTCCCGAATAATTCCATCTGCAGCCTCGCTACTATATCGATGTAGCCGGTCACAACTCCCTACTATTAACTTGCCTCTTAGTCCTCTTTGGATGCGGTAAACCATGTCGTTAATTCTCGTGACAACAGTATAAGGACCACATACGATCTCGATCTCCTGCTTGGAATCCTGCCGTTGTCGCTTTTGTGTCGTACCGTGTCTTCATCCGGTCGCTATAGGCTTTCATCCATGTCCTTGTTCTTTTATGGATGTCAACGAGTCTCTCCTTGAGGTCGTCCACAAACTCGTTTGTGTCCTGTGGCTCCTCTGTCGGGCATCCAAATTTAAGTTCACTGGGTAGCCGTATGGTTTTCCCGAACAGGATTTCAGATGGTGTTTGTCCAGTCGAGCTATGTATTGCACTTCTATAGCCCATCAGGAATAGCTGTACGTGCCTTTCCCAGTCCCTTTGTTCCGGTTGTGGTTCTCGTCTTCTTAATGCCAAGTAGTCCGCACACTCCTTGGAAGATGTTTGACTCGAAGTTCCTCCCTTGGTCGGAATGGAGTTCCATATTTTAGTTATTTGCCCGTACTCATAAGCTAATAATAAAATATTATTAAGACATTTAATCATTAACAATAAAGCACTCGAACGTAAAGCATTCAATTATTGTGTTCACATATCATGGCGATCTTGCCAGTTTGTGTTCTGTGTTCTGTGAGCATTTAAGACTAATGATAGAAAGTGATATCTTAGTTTCCATATTATTTGACTTAAAGTTGACCAAGTTAATAACCACTAAAATAGAAGTGGGTTTTTGCAATGGTGCGTCAAATATTTAAAGAAGTTCTGCTACAAATTTCTTTCATTCAAACAAAAAGATCTCACAGAAAATTATAACAAAAAAAAAAAAAAACGTTTCGGGAAATCGTGTGTGTACGTTGTCGTCGAAATGACAAGAAAACAACATTTACAAAAAGAATAGTAGTAAGTAGTAAAAGTGTGATTTTATTTAACAAAATAATTCAAAATCATGTTTACAGATTCACAATATGTAGCATTGGCTTTTGTCGTCAGCCAGACGAAAAAGAGAGTATTATTTTGAAAATATTACGATTTAATTTGTTTTATAAATAATTATAATAATATAGAAATATATATCTATCATAAACTAATATTAACAGGTAAAATAATCTCAAGTTTTTATAAATTTTTTTTTTTCTGTTTTTAAAATGCTTCATTTAGGATTTGGTTGCGATATCTTAAGGCGGCTTTCACATAATTGTATAGCGAATTCCACTCTTGGCCGTTTAGAGCTTCAACAGCTTCACTCAAAGTTAAGGTAGATTTTCCCCAATAGGCAAGTCTTATTTCTTTCAAAACAGGGCAGATAGCTAAGAATAAGAAGTGATATGTATTTTCTGTGGTTCTGTGGTTGCATAGGGAACACTCTGTATTTCTCGCTGGGGCATATGGCTGGAAATTTATACGAAGTAACTCTCCTCTGGTCTTAAAAATGGTAGTGATTGTGTGAATCGAATATCGATCATTGAAATAATTATTGGCACCAAGGTTATGCTGCAAAATTTTGTACATCACTCTAGACTCACTTCGTTGAGCCATCTCAGCATATTGTTCAAAGCTTGTTTCCTCGATCTTTGCCAGCAACACCTCAAAGTTCTTATTCCATTCCTCCAACCCTGACTCCATCAATTCGACGTTGTACAGAAGTTCTAGCCGTGACCATTCCGCAAAAAATTGGGACTTCGCTGCAGCAGGTTTCTTGCAATTATGTTGGGTAGTCGATGATTAGAGAGAGCTAGTATTTTTCTTACATAATTAAAATGCATTTTGAGTGAGAAAATGTAAAGCGGTGATACTCCAGTCTCCAGATGTAGCATATATGTTGGTGTATTTCCTGGCAATCGGAATATTTTTTTGAGAAAGTACCTTAATAATTTCTCTACTTCATCATATTGTCGAAAACCCCAAATCTGACCAGCATAGCATAACATAATTGCTTCGCATAACCGCTTCAAAAAGTTTATACTTAGCGCTTGGGGCAACGTTTATTTTCCCAGGACTCCCTTCCAGTTGCAGTTTATAGCCTTTTTCGAGTCGATGAGTTTACCTTGTAGATGTTTTTTGAAAGAAAGTTGTGGTGTGATGACTACTCCAAGATATTTGTATTCCTTAACTATTTCGAGCGGTTCATTTTCCCAGATCCATTTTTCATCTCTTGCGTATCTGCCTGTTCCATTACGGAAAACCAGTATTTTGGATGTGTTGGTGTTAACCGTGAGGTTCCACACGCGACAATAGTCACGCAACTTGTTGATCATCATTTGCATCGTTTGCGGTGACTCCGCTAGTATGACGATATCGTCTGCGTACATAAGTGCTTTGATGTTAACTCCCGCAAAACTAATTCCTCCAGTCAAAGCCGATGATAGGTCATCCAAAAATAGCGAGAAGAGAAGTGGACTTAGCAAACAGCCTTGTTTAACTCCGGTATTAGTATGAAACCAAGCTGACCTCTCCATCCCAAACTGCAGTTGCATTATTTTCATAAAGGCTTTGTATTACCGTTAGTATTTTTGTTGACATTCCAAGACAGCTTAACTTGTAAAAGAGGGCATTCCTATCGATTGAGTCGAAAGCTGCTTTGAAATCAACGAAGAATCCATATAACTTTTTCCCCTTGTCAAGGTAGGACCTGGCAATACAGGTTAATGAAAAAATATTATCAACTGTGGAATACTCTTTCCTGAAACCGGCTTGAAACTCGCTAAGTAGTTCGTTTTGTTGTACCCAGCTTGTAAGTCTGTCTAGAATGACACCATTGAATATTTTCACTAACGAATTCATAAACGATATTCCACGATAGTTGTTAGGATCGTTAACATCTCCCTTTTTGAATAGTGGTAGTATAATATTTTGACGAAAACTTTCTGGAACTTTTCCTCTATTGAAAATGCAGTTGTATGCCTCAGTTAGTTTTTCAATAAAGTTCACGGTGGCATATTTGAAAAACTCATACGGCACTCGATCCACTCCAGGAGCTTTGTTCAAATTGCATCGGTGTATAACTTTTAAGACTTCTTGTACAGTGAAGGCACGGTCAAGTTCTTCGTTTTCTATAAAAGGTTTGGAATAGAGAATCAAATTGTTTGAATTTATAGGCTTACTGAGTAAATTTTCGAAATGTTCGGCTAAAACAGTCGTACTGATTTTTATTTCTTGAGCAAAAAAGATACCATTGAGGAAACGGGCTATTTTCCAGAACGAACGGCTGTCGTTTACTTCCGATAATAATTTTTGGCTTAAATAGTTCGAGTATGACTTCTGTTTTTCCTTACAAATCCTTTTGAAATCCTTGTTCGCCTCTTGGTACATTCTTTTTGAAAAGCTTGAATTTGATACCCTCAGGAGTTTCAAAAAGCCGAAAGATTTTTTTCTTGCTGCTTCGCAATCTCTGTCAAACCACGGTTCTTTCCATTTCTGGTTTCTGGTAGATTGAAAGGGTTGTGCGGCCTGAGTGATACACGAGACCAGGATATCCGTGGTGAGGTTCGAGTAATGTTGGTTGCTGCAGAATGATTCCATTATGCCGTCTAGGTTTCGTTTATAGCGCTCCAGTTGAGAGTTCTTCCATTGTAATTTGGGTAGCAATTTCATCTCCGCATCATTTCTGACCGATTCTTCTTTCAGCATGCAATCGACAGTAAGTGGCATGTGATCTGAATAAATCAACTCCCCGACTTTTAAATCCTCCACACACTCCAACCATCTTCCACGCACAAGACAGTAATCTATAGTCGAGCAAGAGGTTCCTCTGATGAACGTGAAATGGCCACCCGAATCGCTTCTAGTTCGTCCATTTAAAAGTGTTAGACCGATTGACTCGCACATTTCGATAAATTTTTTGCCGTTTCCGTCAATTTTTGAGTCCATTGCAGATCTTGTGATGTTAAAGGGGCCGGGAATAAACTCTGGCTCTAGTTGTAGAAGCTGGGAGTTGCCTACCCTTGCGTTACAATCTCCGATTACCATTACATTTTCTTGGTTAATTTCAAGAAGAAAGTCATACCAATTGCTAAACTCCTCCATCCATTTATTGCAATTTATATATAAAGGAACTATAAAAAATTTCTCATTTGTTATTGTCAGATCGATAACAGTTCTGTCCATCTCATTTACAAAGCAGCATTTTAACATTTTGTGAAGTGATTTTTACAAAAAGAATATAAGACATAAGAAAAGTATTTTGCTGGTGTTCCCGACTTCAATCAACAGCCATCGAGCATCGAAGCCGAACAAAAATCTCAAATCCCCTGTCTGCCAATGATGACAATAGTCTATTGATTATGTCGTTAAAAAAGGGCATATAAAGGAACTCGACATTGAATGGACTTTTATTGCATGAATCGATTAATGGGTTAATATTATAGAAAAAAACCGAAAGTGCTATTAAATTAGAGAATGCGATTCGGAGATATGGGTTCTAAACCATCTTCATTCGTTTTTTCAATATTTCTCGAAAACGATTTTGATGCTATTAGACGTTTTTTGTAGAAATCAAAATTTTCAATCGAAATGTATCTTTTAAAAAATTATAAAAAAATATTTTATACCCAAAATAATAAAATTCCCGACAGAAAAAAAGTCAGTTTTTAACAGTTTTTGAGTTTTGTCAGCTTTTTTAATGGCATTTCTTTCCTGTTGCAGATAGGTATAGGAAATGGTATAGGTATAGGAAATGCTTCATTAAAAAGGAAGTAAATAAAATTTTCTTTAAAATGTTATCAGAGAACTTTCTATGTTTGAATTTCACCGAAATATTGTTACTTGAACACAGACATTTATCGTCGATTTTCATCCTTTTTATACTGACAAACAGCATTTATCCTTATTTTGTTGAAAAAATTTTTTTTTTACTCGATCCAAAAGTATTTTAGGTTGATAATAAGTAAATAAATTACCTGAATAATTTGTTTCTTGAATATAAAATATGATTTTATTTTAAAAATGATTTGTGTAACATTTTTAAGACAGTTATCTACAGTTGACCACTTTTGTCGGAACATTATCAGGGGAGCGTATCGGAATCCCGCTTTTTAAAATCCCGTTTTTTAAAATCCCGACAAAAAAAAGTTTATAATCCCGTCTTCTTAAATACCGTTTTGTTAAAATCCCGTTCGTGACAATCCTGTTCAATCAAAATCCCGTTTATCAAAAGCCCGTCTTTTAAAATCCCGTTTAATCCCGCTTAGCCCGTTTTATATTTGGATAAGTATTATTCAATATTGTTCGTTTAATCACTACATATCAGTTCTCAAATGTTGAAAGTTTTGTTGTCTGACCATTTTTTTTATTAATACCATTATACAGAGAAACTGGGACAGATCTTGCAATATATAACTGATAACTATTTTTCTTGTTGCATTTTCTGCATAAAAAACTATTGCGTAAGCAAGAGAACAATAAAATTTCTTGTTTTGTTTGAAAAGTTTTTCAAAAAAAAAAATGTTAATAAATCAAGAGCAATATCCAAAATTATGGAAGCTAGAAAGACGTTGAGTAAAACTGAATATTTGCGTCGTATAGCTACCAATATTCAACTGTAATTATTTTTTGTTATTTTTTGTTGTGATCTTTTTTGGAATTACATTTTTGTTATGTATTATGTTCTTTTCTTTTGAAACAATAATAATGTTTGCAATAAAATTATCTAGACCAAATATTCTTCTTCTTTTTTATATTTAATCCCGCTTTTGTATTCAACACCAGGTGTTTTATTTTAAAAATCGCGCGATTTTTAAAATAAAACACCTGGTGTTGAATACAAAAGCGGGCTTATAAGAACGGGATTTTAATAAACGGGATTTTAATAAACGGGATTTTAAAAACGGGGTTTTAAAAAAGCGGGATAATACAAAACGGGCTTAAAAAAAACGGGATTTTAAATGCGGGAAAATAAAAAACAGGATTATAAAAAACGGGATATCGAACCCAACCCCATTATCAGAATGTGTATCTATTGAAAGCAAGTCTAGAAAAAATAAACGCAAATTGTAATGTCGAAAGATCCAAAGTTCAAAGAACGGCTAGTCTGTGTATTAGTGGCGCACTGAGGACAACCCCATCGGACGCCCTCAATGTACTACTAGATCTCACACCCCTAGATATCTTCAGCAAACAAGTCGCAGCTAGCTCAGCTACTCGACTCAGAGCTACATCACAGTGGACCAATAATCAAATCGGCCACACTACCATTCTAGATAACTTTAGATTCTTACCAAATCGATCCGACTACACCACCCCCAAGTTGTTGTTTGACAATAATTTCCAAGTAACCATACCTTCAAGAGAAGCTTGGGAAAATGGAGCTCTTTTGGAAAATGAAGCAATACACTTCTACACCGATGGTTCAAAAACCTGCGAAGGTGTGGGAAGTGGAATCTACTCAGAAAAACTGAATCTCAGTCTTTTCTTCCGCCTACCCGATCATTGTAGTGTGTTCCAAGCGGAAATTCTGGCGATTAAGGAGGTGCTGTCTTGGCTCAAAGAAAACGTCATATCCTCCACGGATATTCGGATCTTCTCAGACAGCCAAGCTGCCCTTAAATCTCTTGCCTCTGTCTCTACAAAATCCATCACGGTCCAAAATTGTCAGATGTCTCTGAGGGAGATGTCAAATCAGTTTAACATTCACCTTTCATGGCCAGGGCACAGGGACATACCAGGCAACTGTATGGCAGACGAACTAGCCAAAAAGGGCACAACCACTTCCCTACGCTCAGAATGGAACCACATAGGTGTACCTATCGCAACATGTAAACTCCTACTTAGACAAGACGCTTCAAGGATGACAAACACTAGATGGACTGAGAGTAACAACTGCCTTGCAACCAAAAAAGTTTGGCCGTGTGTAGACTCAAAACGCTCGAAGAGTTTGTTGGCCCTGAACCGTCTGTATCTAGGTTCTACCATAGGTGTTCTTACGGGACACTGTCTAATAGGGAGACACGCCAAAAGACTTGGTGTGTTTTCCAATGATTTCTGCAGAAGCTGCATGGACGAGGAGGAGGAAGAAACCGTTCAACACCTTCTTTGCTCATACCCTGTACTACTTCATAGGAGGACAACTCATCTCGGTGAATTCTTCTTCGATGATAGTAGCGACCTAGCTTACATAGACCCTAAAAGTCTTTCGAAATACATTAAAAGTTCCACGTGGTTCGACTAGCAGGTGATTAACCGGCTAGTCCCGTAATGGAAGATTAATAAGTGATCAACTCGTTAATCTTACATCGGGTTTCTGAGATCAGTAGGTGATTAACTTGCTGATCTCTGTGGTATCACAATGGGCCCTTGCGGCCTAAGTGTGTCAGGCAATGTACTCATTGACTGACAGCCACTTCCACCTAACCTAACCTAACCTACAGCTATTTCATAAAGTTTAGTTATAAATTTAATTTTTTTTTTTGATGCGATATTTTTAACATAAGGGAGAAAGAGGAAATAACGGAAAATTAAACATTGATCAGTATAATTTCGATCATCTCAAATATTCATTTAGATTTTTTTCAAGCTTTAATATGTACCTAAATCATTGCATTTTCAATTCGTTTCAAAACCTTCAATGAAATAAATTTGTTTAGAATATATTCAGAAACTCACCTAGAGCAGTCAACATCCATACAATGAGGTACGCGTTGCAACCAATGATAATAATGCACATAATGAACGTCAACGGATACAACTTCCTTCGTGTTATAGGACTTGGAATAATGCATGACAGCAGTACGCTGATTGGCCATGTGTATGCCCACCAAACTATCATGGCTTTAGATCTATCTCTTGGGAGCTTAAATATTTTATCTGGCACCTCTAATGTGGTTGGGTCTTCTTCCATCCCTTGAAGTACCAAAAAAAAGCAATAAAGGATTTTTATTCTATTAATTTCGTAGAACCTCAAGATTATATAAAAAAAAGCTACAAAATCTGTATATTTTATATCTGACTTACAGCTTTTAGAATGCGTCAAATCAGTATTGGAGGCAACTGAAGAATGTCCTGGTGAGTTTATTACAAAAATACCTTCGCCATTCATGTCTTCGGTTTTTAATGGCAATTTCGCCTTAGCACTGTGTTCCGGAGCAATTGTGAGATCTTTTGAAATTGATGAAAGGAAAATAAAAATGTACGTATGTATGTACGTCAAATAAGCAAATAAAAGAAGGTTGATATTAACAAACCATAGCGTGTAGAAATGCAACAGTTTAGCTTATCTTCAACAAATCCTCTTATATGCTTCATAAACGTGTTATTGTTAAAAGTAAGTATAAAATAGATTATTAAGAACACCATCATAATGCAGGTATCAAGGAAAGTGATTTTACCGCCCCATGAAATGCAAAGCAAAATTGCTGTGTTGATCATATAAATGAAACAATCTCTAGCGATTGGCCACCAATCCAGTTGCATAGGCTGAAACATGTTTTATGAACGCTCAGTAATTAAAAATTATACTATAGCACATAGTTACCTTATTTATAGCGAGTGCAGCCAAACCAGCAACCCCAAGTGTATTGAACATAAGTGATCCTATAATTGTACCAAGACCCATATCAGACTCTGTGACTAAAGTACTTATAGTATTAGTAAAGAACTCTGGCATAGATGTGGCTGTAGCCATAAAAGTAGCTGCTGCAACATCTTTGGATAAATTCAAATCATTGCAGATGCATTCTACAGTTGGTAGGAAATAGTAATTGCAAACCATCGCTAAGAGTACAAAGAAGTACACAGCAGCGAAAATGTGTAAAGCAACCCATCCCTGGCGTAGTTCTTCCTCTAAAAAAGAAGTAGAAATAAAGCATATCCATTAGATTCCTTTATTCTGGCTTCTAAGGACCTGACACTTTTCGATAGGACATAATAAATTCTTTTAAACATTCACAATAGTTAAGTACAATTTATTGAAATTTTTGGCGTCAGTTGATGTCAGGTCGTAAACTTCTGTTTCCGGAATCAGAATTTTTCGAACCTATACTGAACACAGTCTCTCTAAAATGCTTTCTAATTTTTGCATTGGCTTTTTTTAGTTAACAGTGTAGATAGTAAAAATCTGTATCGCATACCCACCTCATTTATTTGCGAACTTACTCTCATGTTACTTAGATTAATGTTCCATTTCAGAGATATATCGATGCCTACTGTAACATATCGTCGCTGTTAAAGAAAACCGGCATAACTCAAAAATCGAGATAATTTTTGAGTTAATGATGATAATCAAAAAAAAAATTCTCTATCTTTCTGTCAAACTGGCATAACTGTATCACTTTACAATTCCTATATACTACTATACTATGCTATCTATATATGCACTTTATGGATTGGTCAGAAGTAGAAAAAAGGGTTGACAAATTCTGTTTGTCCCTCTGCCTTTTCGCAAATCTGCAGCCCAAATGGATGGGCCGATTCGCAAGCTAATTAAAACCTAATTATTCTAAAAACAGCATTCACGATTTAGATAAAACAGTCTACCTTTTGGTAAGAATGGGTTTTGCATGATTTATCTTCAAACGGGACCTCCTACAGAACCGCATTTTAACATCAGAATTTCTCGCTAATGACAAAGCTGCTTTCAGTTAAATTTAAAATTTAGGAAGGCTCTCATTATTGAATTCATTCAAAACTTTTTTGGTTTTTGAATATGCTGGAAACGTGCTGATTGAGTTTTTACGAATTGTTTCCAGATTACTAACTTACAGAATTGATAAATATTTTCCAATCAAAATTTAAAAAACTGCTTTAGTAACTTTCAATATTTTTGTTCCTAGGTAGACTCATTGTATATGAAACATATAGTAACACCCATTGTATATGAAACATATAGTAACACCATGAACACTCCCGATGCTATAGCCACCTACCTGCTCGATTAAAGGACTTCTCTTTTGAATCGGAAAGAAAGTTAAGTGTAGAACCCTACATTGCATTTATAATACCCAAGTGTACCACCAAAATAAATTTAGAGAGAACCGCAAAGTTCGTTAATCGAGCAAATAGGTGGTTATAGCATCGGGAGTGTTCATGGTGTTACTATATGTTTCATATACAATGGTAACACCATGAACACTCCCGATGCTATAACCACCTATTTGCTCGATTAACGAACTTTGCGGTTCTCTCCATTGTATATGAAACATATAGTAACACCATGAACACTCCCGATGCTATAGCCACCTACCTGCTCGATTAAAGGACTTCTCTTTTGAATCGGAAAGAAAGTTAAGTGTAGAACCCTACATTGCATTTATAATACCCAAGTGTACCACCAAAATAAATTTAGAGAGAACCGCAAAGTTCGTTAATCGAGCAAATAGGTGGTTATAGCATCGGGAGTGTTCATGGTGTTACTATATGTTTCATATACAATGGTTCTCTCTAAATTTATTTTGGTGGTACACTTGGGTATTATAAATGCAATGTAGGGTTCTACACTTAACTTTCTTTCCGATTCAAAAGAGAAGTCCTTTAATCGAGCAGGTAGGTGGCTATAGCATCGGGAGTGTTCATGGTGTTACTATATGTTTCATATACAATGGGGTAGACTATTGATAATAAAATTGCATACTTAGTTTTACCAAGAAAACTCTCAAACCAATTAGAAAAAATGGGCACGACTGGGTCACACGAACTTGCGATTGTGTTCTAAATACGATGACAAAATCTTAAGGCTGAGTTAAAGGTTTTGGTATTACATCTTCATAGTATATTTTGTGGTACAGGGTTGCCAACGACACATTAATTATGAAAATTTAATTAAATTACGCAAAATAATGAAAGAATTAAACTAAATATTCCAAAGGTTTCAAACAAAAATCTAAAAACGCCATTCTTTTTAAATTGCTAATACATATGAATGATGAAAATTTAATCAAAATCGTTGGACCAGTTTAAAAAAAAAACGGTTTTTTATTTTTCACTTTTTTTGAAAAACTGTTTTTTAAAAGTCAAGTATGAAAAGTATCTTTACTTTCTTCTTGCTAGAAGTTATTTTGACAAAAAATTTGAAAAAAATCAAAGTTATAGTTTTGAAGTTATTTCCAAAAATCAAAATTTTTTAAAAAAATTTATAAAAATTTCCAAAACTAAATTTTTTTAAATGTTCATATGCAGTCTTTTTAAAACAGTTTACGACTTCTTAAATCTAAGATTTCGTCAAGATCGTGTGAGCTATTAACGAGAAAGTCAGTTTTGAAAAAAACGGTACTATGGGAGGTACCGTTTTTAGCCTTTTTCGAATTTTTTTTTTTTACATTGTAAGAAAGATAATCTTAAATTAATTCCTCACACAAAATTTTATCAAAATCGTTATAGCCGTTTTCGAGAAAAATAAGTATTATCATATCGGTTGTATGGCAGGTACCGTTATTTCAAGACCTAGAGACTTAATTCCAAAAACCCCTCTGTAGGCTGCTCCACAGACCCTAACTGCAAATTCTGAAGAAAATCGGTCTATTAGTTCAGGCTGTACATCCATATACAGACAGACAGACAGACAGACAGACAAACAGAATTGCAGGACCCACTTTTTTCGTGTTCTCTATCATTGTAATGTCATATTTAATTGTCATCTCAAAATTTTTTTTCTGCACGATTGCAAGACTTGCCTTATAGTACCTATAATAATCGCAAGTAAAAACTAAAATACTTTTTCAATATTTTATGTTATTATTTATTAGATATTAGAATTTAAGATTAAAAAAAGTATTAAGTAACATGTAGGTAGTAATCATTTTTATAAAATTAAATTTAACCTCCTGGCCTTCTGCGCAGCAAATATGTCCAAGACTTCCTCAGTGTCAATCTCAATTTGTCGATGAATTGACATCAACGCCGGTCCCGTTAATCTTTCTTCACCGGTAGAATTTCTTATGTAAGTTTTTAGACGCTTCATTGTCGAAATTGTTCTTTCCGGTGCACATGTTGAAACCGGTAGTGTCGCTAAAATTTTAAAAGCTTGTGGATGTTAGGAAAAAGATCCTTATTGCATTCCCCAAGAGCTGTTATTGCACTCTTTGCACGCTCTGTACCTTTTTGTGTAACACATTTTGTCTTCCACAGCGTAAATTCAGCTTCTAAAGTGTCCCAATCCAGAAAAAATTTATTAAATTTGAAGTTTTCTTGGTTATAATTTTGTTCGTTTTTGCCATAGATCGATGGAATCCAAACGCACAAAGAGGAAAGTATTGACTTATGGTTTTCAAATCTCATTTTAAGCTGACTTAAAAAGTCATCTAAAAGAGGAATCATTATACTTATCCTAAAATAAGTTTCAGGATCTGTTGTGCTCATGTTTTGTCTGTGCTGTTGCCTTGACACAATTCGTGGAATTTTAAGTTCTTCGCCCACTACATCTACCAAGTTTTGTGCAGTCTTAAAAATTGTTTTGAATTCCGGAACGATGCTCTCGCGTATTCTTTGTAAAGTGTTTGTTATTAATTCCACATGTTCCAATCCAGACACTAAGTCACATGTAAGATTTTACAAAGTGGCAATGTATACGTAAACAAAACATTCAAACAACACAAACTTACTGCAAATTCACTAGCTAAAATTGACTTCAAAAAGCAACTCGCCTTTGATGACGTATCAGAGTCCTTATCGCTACAAAACTCTTCCAAAGCATCAATTATCGCTTTAAAAATTTCTTTAAACGTCATAAAACCATCATGGTTTTCCACCCAGCGTGTTTCACACATTGCTGTTAAATTTTTCCATTTATTTTGCGGATAATTTTGTTTGATCATTTCCTGCAACAAATGTGTGCGCTTTGCCGACAGTTTAAAAAAACTTCCAACGGATTTTATGGTACCGATAGTGTTATAGGCTGAACTTGACAAGAATGTCCTAAGGCAAGGTTTAGAGAGTGTGCGCTACAATGCACGTATAAGGCTTCTGGATGAGACTCGCGTATTACAGCTTGAACTCCGTTGAAACTGCCTTTCATAGCAGAAGCACCATCGAACACTTGTCCAATCAAGTTTCTGCAATTTATGCTCATGTTTTGAAGTGCAGACAAAATTTCTCTGGCTAAATATTTTCCAGTAGTGTTTTCTACATGAATAAATGTCAAAAAATCTTCACGCAAGATAAAAATTTCGTCTTTATAATCGACGTATCGAACACAAATTGACATCTGCTCCTTACGTGAGATGTCAGTAGTTTCATCAGCTAGAACTTCGAAACACTCTGCAGAATTGATAGTTTGAACTATTTTTTGTAACGATTTCCCCACACACAGTAATTATTTCATTTTGTATAGTTGGGCTTAAATATGTAGCGTTCAGCGACAAACTATCAAAATATTTTTTTTTAAATTGCATCACCGCATTCGCTTCGCATCCGTAGCAAAGCCCGAAAGTTACCGTCGTTAACATTGGGTTCTGGCTCATTAAATTTTATCGGACCGGAGTCACATGTCCCTCTCAAGGCCAATTTTTGCCGTCCACAAAGCTTAATTGTTTCAACAATAGGAACCAGTTTTTTATATTTTCTTTAATTTGAGCAGCACGGCCAGTGTCAAATTGGCTTATGTTGCTCTTTTGTGAACGTTTGTGCACATTAATAAAGTTATCAGCTGCTAACATATACAAGTTTTATGGTATTGACATCCACTGTGGTGTTTGAAAGCCTCTATTGCTTTTTTATACTTGTTATAAGGGTTTGTAACCAAGGATTTAACATTTTGATGACAGCCTTTACCCGCACATTCTTTGGAGAATAGTACACAATATTTACATAAGGCACCTTGCCCCTCCTTTGTCGTATAAACTAGCCATGAAAATTGATCAAACCAATGCATTTGAAACCTTATTTTCCTTTTGGTGTCCGTAATAGGGAAAGTAAATGTGTTATCGGGTTTCCAAGGTGAAGTTAACAATTTATACTTCAAGGTATCGTCAATTTTATTTTTGGGACACAAAAACTTACCCAAATCTAATACATCTTCTTGAATATTTTCTAGAAAATCATCTTTTTCATTCTTGAGAAATATCTGTGGATTCAGGGACGTTCGAAAAAATACGTAAAATAAGTGAGCTGTAGTGCAAATAAGGAGAGCATCTAATGTTTTTTTTCTTTTAAATCAATGAGTTTTTGGACCATAACTCCTTCAATTTTCACGCTATCACAACTTATAAAAAAACATTGTAAAGGTAATTAAGAGAGCTACAACATCCCTTATATAATAAACAACCTTTTGCAAAAACGGTGAAGGGTTAAAAGACTTAAGAGAGGCTGCGATAGCGCTGCCACGCGCTCTTTTAACAATCATATCTCCGTCAATTTTTGTCTGACAGAAAAAAGCTAAAACACCAAATTGTTTGTCAGAAAAATACCTCAATTTTTTATTCTTAATTTTTTATACGTATCTGTCGTCATTTTTGAGATATTTAAAAAAAGTGGGTTTTTTAAAAATTTGAAAATTTGTTGTTTTTTTTTAATCGTGACTTTTTTGAAAAATATGTGTCCTGAAGCATCCAAACTGATACTATCTATCAAACTCTTCATAACAAACTTAATTTTAGGCGGAATACGATTAAATTTAATTTTGGTGGAAATTGCACCTATGAACCCCATTGACTTAAAAGAAAAAAACATTAGATGCTCTCCTTATTTGCACTACAGCTCACTTATTTTACGTGCAAAAGACTTTTAACAGTGCTCATTTTAAAGCTTATTTCAAGCACTACAAAACAGCCTGTTGTATTAGAATGCATAACATGCATCTGCTCGCCGCTAAATGGCATTGACCACAACGATTAAATTTCAGAAAAAATAAAAAATGGCTTTGATCTTTTATATCTAGCTTAATATTTTTCTTAGAATACTTTATGAAAAACCAAATTGTTCATTGTTTTACCTGCTACATTTTTGTTTTTTATAAAATTTTCGATAAAACTTATAGTTTGAGAGATATTTGCAATAAATAGATTAAAAAATTGTGAATTTTCAATTGCCAATAACTCGAAAAGTATTGGACATAATAAAAAAATGTATATCTGATTTTTTGCTTAAAATTAGGCCTTTTATCGATATCCGAGGTTGTTTTGAAAAAAAAAACCCTAAAAGGGGTGGCAACCACCCCCAGGTGTTGGCGTTGCTCAAATCATTTTCACTTTGAAGTTAAGGGTAAGTTAATATAATAATATAATAATAAAGTTAATTCCAAAATTTCATGCAAATCGGATCACAGTAAAAAAATTCGGAGGTAAGGCCCTATTTTTCGCTTCATTGACTGCACTAAAGGGCACAGTAGCTGTAGCGGTAACGGTACTTTTTTCATTCTGCTTATGCTTGTGATTTTGCACTGGAAATGTGTAAGTATGTGAGAGTAAAAATAAGAAAAAAATTAGAACTGCGTTGCTTATGTTGCTTTTTGGCTTTTTGCCTAGGTATTGGTTTTGCGAGAGAATAGAAGCGAATTCAATAAACTGGGTAAAATGCTGCTATACCTACTAATTGAAGTGGAATAAAGAATTTGAAAACTAACGCATACAAAGAAACCATTTGTTTATTAGGAAAGAAAATAAAAATACAGCAAACTATACAAATTGTTTCATGTAGGTATAGGTACATACCTATCAAAGTATACTAAATTTTCTTGAGTTGTTTAGATGTATGTATGTACAAATGTACATATATCATGTGGAATCGAAGCTAAAGTTACGTGGCATCCTGGAGCTGTTTCGTTTGGGGTTGTATTTAAAAATTTTGAACCCTTTAAACCCCCCCCCCCCCCGGGCTACGGCCTTGTTGTTAACGTCCTTATTGACCGCTAATAACGAAAAATAAAGTTAAAAATTAAAATCGCAAGAAGATAAAATTTTTAATTTTGAAACTTTTTAAAGCTACGGATTGCAATTTCGGCAAATAATTAAATCTTTAGTGTCCGACCGAAGCTTCGGCTTCGGCTTCGGCTTCGGCCGCATTTGGCTAAAAAATCTACTATCGGCTAAGCCTTCGGCTTCGGCCAAAAAAAGCCGAAGTTTTGGCCGAAGCCGAAGGTTTAGTTTTTGGCTGTTGTGCGTTGTGGTAGGGGCTGAAAAAAAATTCAGTTTTTCGTAGAACGTAGAACAGTTATTTGTTGTTCTTTTCCTTAATTTCAATAAAATATTAATACTAGTTCAAATTGTTATTAATTATTTTTGAAACGTTAATTTAATTTATCCCGTTACTGCATGCACACATTAGATTCGTTTTGAGCTTTACCCAGAATTGACCTAGGTTTTCTTGAGAACTCTATGAGTCCTAAAAAAACACTAAACCACAAAATCACCACAAATCCCTGTCATTTGAATAAAAATACATGCCATTTAACAGCCCTCAACTCGCCCCAGAAGAAACCAAGGGCGAATCTTTTTGTACCAAACCCAGGTCAACCCCAAGGCTCAAAAAACACTCAGTTTGACATTCAGGGCAAACTTAGGTTTTTCAAAAAACGCTTTGTGGCGACCACAGAGTGACCTCAGGGCTTCAACTAACGAACCTATTCTAGAAAAAAATTATAATTTTTTTCATTTGTAGTCAATCTGGAACGAAAATTCTTCAAGTTATTGAAGCTTCGGCTTCGGCTTCGGCCGAAGGTTAATGTCAAGCCGAATAATCGGCATCGGCTTCGGCTTCGGCTACAATTCGACCTTCGGTCGGACACTATAAATTTTTATGTGCTACCTTTAATGTAAAAAAGTCACAATTGACTGAATCTAATCCAGAGGTGCCGTCTGTATATGGTTTGTCTAAAATACACAAACCGGGAGATAAAATGCGGAAAATTGTCTCTTGTATTCATTTTCGTTCACCTTTTACAAAACCATCGAAATGGATTGTTTCTGAATTCAAACGTTTTGGTGCTTTCGAGGGATTTTCAGTTAAGAACTTATATGAATTCATCGAAAAAGTGAAAGATATTAAAATAGAAGATGATGAAATACTCATTTCATTTGATGTGACTGCTTTATTTCCAAGTGTCCCAATAGATGGTGCAATAGACTCTATAATAGAACAACTACAAAAAAGAAATGTTCCAGAAAAAGAAAAAGATGCATATATTTTCGCCATTAAAATGTGTATGAAACATAATTGTTTCAAATTCCGAGACAAATATTATTCATTAGACTTCGGTTGTAGACCCATGCAACAGCCTCTCTCCACTTGTAGCGGAAGTGTTCATGTGCCAATTAGATAGAATATGAACTAAAAAGAGACGGAATATTACCTCGAATTTGGTGGAGGTATGTCGATGACATTTTTGCTGTAGTAAAATTTACAGACATTAACTAAACTTTGTCAGACATCAACAGCCGATACCCAAGTATAAAACTCACACATGAAAAAGAGCATGACACCGAACACACATTAGAATTTTTGGATTTAAAAATTAAGAGCCGTATCTATAAAGAACTTTTAATCATTGATTAGATTTAATTGCCCTTTAAGTTACACTTAAGTAACGAATCCGTATCGATAATCAAATTTCACATTTAAGGCTAGGTGGACTTTTTAAGCGAACTCAGAACTCATGTAAAAGTGTTTGCTTGTATTAGTAAATCATTTTCTTCTCTTAAAAGTGATCCCTCTTGCCATCTTCGCGTCTGATTTCAAATTCTCCCTCTCTTCTATCTCTTTTTGGTCTCGGCAACAGCCAGAAACTAGAAAAGAATTACGCACTTGCATTAGGCCTGGATAAATCGATCATTTTTGATGATCGATTCGATCAAGTATCGGTTTACTAAATGATTCGATCATTTGAATCGATCGATCATTCAATCATTTTTATTTTCTCGTTCTGTTTCGATTTCAATCATTTTAGTTTGTCGCAGGCCTGTGTAAATTATGATCGATTCGATCTTTTTGATTCGATCATTTAAAAGTATTGATGATCGAAATCATTCAAGTCCGAATCAATCGATCTCAATCAATCTCGATATTCGATCTCAATTACAAAATTATACCTACTATGCATTTTGATCCGATATTTCATTTCCATTTAGTTTCCATTTCGATCTTTTTGACTCCATCTTATTCAATCATTTGAATGTGTACCAAAACTTAACGTTGCTCTCTCTATCATGGTGCAGTAAAGGTCGGAGTCATAAGCAGTGTAGGAATGATGTTGATGTTGGGTAGATGAGAAATGATTTTAAGTGATGTTTGTATGTATGCGTCAAGCATTTCTAGCCGTGTGTGGTGACTTCGGGACATAATGGTATAGCTTATCGGAATAATGTTGAGTAGATGTAGGATACATAGGTACACACATGTATGTTTGTTAACATTTTCAGTGTGAGCAATTCTTCAAGTTTGAAAGAGAAATCTTCCCGAGCTAATGTTGCTTGAAAAAATATATTGTTGCCTATGCCTCCACTGCACCAAACCACACCCACGGTTAAGTTGGTTTGACGCATAAATACTATTTGATTTGGTTCAATTCGAATCGTACAACTACAAAGCTTGCATAAGCAGAACAAAGGGGTGAGAATTATACGAGCATTCGCTGTGCATGTAGGTATATAAAAAAAACAGATGTCATTCATAAGGCACACTGATGAAGATATTTGTATGTACACAATATGTCCGAATGAACATTTTTTTAGGATTTCTTGTTTTTGGATGGGTTGAGAATAGAAATATTGTGTCAAGTCAGGAAAGTAAGGAAACCGGTTACTTTTTTTTGTCAGTTAGCTGACTGAGATAAATACAGATAATTACAAATAATGAAGATGTTGTAGGTCGATATTTCTTATCTTGTGTTATGATATATAGGTATCATATATATATATGAAATATATGAAACGTGATATTAGTGTGATTTAAATGTAGGTCAGTTTCTGGGCTTAGTTTGATCAGCAAAATTAATGAAAAAGGGGATAACTTGGGAGGTAGGAACTTAGATAATACTAATTTTTTTTTCATTTATTTATTTTTATTATTTTGTTTTATTTTTTTTTATTTTTTTTTTGCCAATAACTTTTATCCATTTAAATTTCATTTGCAAGAAGATATATTTTAAGAAAATAAAGGAATGGATGTTTTTTGAAAAATGCAATCGAAGGACAAAAAATTCCCTTAGAAAATTCAAAATTTTTCAAGTTAAATTTGATTTTAAAAATTTTCCGTTACAATTATTATTATTTTTTTTTCACTTGAAATTTGAACAAAAACAGTAATCTTGGGGCCATAACCAAGCAAATTGAGATTTAAAGAAGTCATCTTATGAAACGGCCTGTTTTTTGTGGGAGTTCTTAGGATTAGATAGAGGTATAACTTTTTCGAATGGGGTGGGTAAATGCAATGTGTTTGCACTATGAGGATGTTGTGGGGTGGGGGACATCCTCTACCCTCTCCAACTTTTCCCCACGCCGAAGGAACTCCTGTACATTTTATAAAATTCATCAAATTTATCAAATTTCATGAAATGGGGGGTTGTAACTTTTTTTGGGGGCGTGACCGCCACCTATTTGCACTTGGAGGTTGTTGTGGGAGGCACCTCCTACCACCCCCAACTTTACCACCTCCTCCGGGGGTGGGGTCATTGTCTACACCTTTATCAATAGTTACGAATTTGCGTTGTTTTTTTTTGGTTTTTGCTAAAAAAAAAGTCGTAAATTTGGGAATATATGGTTGATAGTAATTCTATGCACACATAGTACATTTGCTGAGTGTACCCTTCAAATTTCAAATCATTCGGTAAACAAGCTTTTGAGATATAGATAGTATAGATAGATAGAACTATGTTATCCATTCTCTTGAATGTACTCATTTCAATTAACGGATTATTCGCCTCTTGACACTTCGTCAATAGAATAGTCCTAACTTTTCCATGTTATGCTCCTTTTTCATTAATATTAATTTTTATTTTATACGAAAATGTACATTTTTCTGTAATATATATATAATATTTCTTGAATATTGTAAAATTTGTTAAAATTAAATATAAAAATAATAATAACAAATATTTGTGTATCATTCAAATGCTGAAAGTTATTCCCTAACGGTTTTTATAGATACCTGAAGACGTTTTTTTTATTGAAAATTTCGATTTGTTCACTATTTTGGTCGGGGCATCCGTATTTACATATGAACTTTTTATTTTTTTCTTTTTCGTTTTATAACTAGAAAATATATATGCAACTAACCTCCGAGCGTTTTTTTTTTTTTCCAAATTTTGTCTCCTTATATGAAAAAAACCTTCGTCAATTTGTTGTAATTTTTCGGTTTTCAGCATACTCTTATGGTAATAACTTTGGCGTTTATTAATATTTTTCATGAAATAAAAAGGAAATAGCAGATAGATATCAGGCGCATCTTACAAAATCATTGGTAATAGTTTTAAGTGTTTTGAAACAGGTGTTATGATGAGAAGTTGGTGAAACTGCCTTTTTTTAACTTATAAAGCATGGGGCAAGGCGTGGGTGTTTTCAAGTACATATATATATACATTTTTTTGAAGGTAATAAAACTCCTAAACTAACCTCCGAGCCCAAAATTAATATTTTTTTTTCTACACCGCTAAAATTCAACTTCAACAAAGTCATATTTGCAAACGATTTTTGAAAAACGAGAAGCCAAAAGAACCTCAATTTTTTGTTGGTATTTTTCTTTGATATAATCTTAATTAGTTTCAATAAAGAAATATACTATTGTGGTCACAGAATTTGGAATATTAATTCTTGAAAAACTGTCTACTTTGGGTTTTTTACTAGAAAAACTTGCTTAAAAACATATACATATGCATTTCAGTTCGAAGCAAATCCGCCACCAATTTTAGCGCTGTTTTCTCTTTTTTTGGTCTGTTCTCTGTGATTTGGAAAAGGAGTATCGCTCAGATGATCTTATGCGTTATGCATCCCCTCATACATATCATCTATATTCTATACCTATGACCTTATTTTGTGATCTTTTGTGCTATTAATTTCTCATTACAAACTGTGTGCCTGTTGTTTTTTTTTTTGCTGGTAGCAGTAGCTTGCATTGAAAAAAAAAGTTTGAAAAGACAAAGGATTGAAAGAACCGGACATAGGCAAACGCACAAAGGGAAAGGGGTGAGAAAATAGCACCACTGCACTAAAAGAATGGAATTCCTTGGTCAAGTGTACGCAAATTGATGAGAGTGTGTTTAATTTTTTTCTTCAGCTAAAAATTTTGTATTTGACTACGTAGTTATTTTGTGTTTGAGAACTTCTATTGTTTTGTTGATGACATAACGCGGTTGGCATGAAAATGTAGGTATGTATGTATGTGTTAACTTACATAGGCATATATGATTCCAATTATTTGGAATAAGATATGCGTTTGGGTAAGGTGTATTCGAAATAATTTTTTTAACTCTGTTTCAAAGTTGTTGGTTGTACTATTCTTTCGTTATTGGTGTATTGTATATTTTATTTATTTTATTTTTGTTTCATATTGTGCATGTGGAAAGGCAAGCTAAGGGTGGATAAGTGTGGGTAGGTACTTATATCTATGAAAATACATATCCGGAGGTTTATGGGCATTTAATTGCAATTCAGTGTCTTCTTTATCTTTATATATATAATTCTGCTGTACGTGTGTATGTAATTGAACTCCTCCTAAACGGCTTGACCGATTTAAATGAATTTTTCTGTATGCGTTTGAGTGGCGCCCTGGATGGTTTAGATTCACAAATCAGCCAGGCAAATGGCGCTGCAGTCGGTATCTAAGTAATAACTCCTATATTGTTAACTGTAATGAACAAAAAATTTATTCCAAACAATACTTTTGTTTTTTTTTAATCATTTTTGACAACAAAAATTTAAAATAGAAGAGAACGGGAACCTTAAAACTACAGAACCGAGCAACGCCGGGCGGCTCAGCTAGTCAATATATATAAAGTATGATGTATGTATGTGTGTATGTATGTCCGGGGTAAACTCCTAAACCACAAAACGGATTCTTATGAAATTTTCAGGGTAGACATAGTTTAGTTCAGAGATGGTTCCTGTCAAGGTTTGATCTCCATATTCCCACAGGAACGGGGTTGGGAACGGAAAATTGGAAACTACACCACAGATTTCAAAAAATCTTTCAGCACTAGGGGTGCTACATTATATCCCTTCATCAGTAACTTAAACTATATTTCATCCCTATAATCCCACATTAACAGAAACGAGAACGAGGAAAGGAACCATAAAGTTACTTGACCGATTTAAAAATTCTTTCAACTCTGGGATGTTACATCATCCCTCAGTGACATAGACTTACACGGAAACTTAGAAACTGCTGGATAGATTTCAAAATTTCTTTCACCATTTGAATACCACTTAGTCCCACAGTAAGACAGATTATATTTCTTCCCCAAATTACCACGGAACAGGAAAAACGAATACTGGAACCTTAAAACTACAGACCCGAGCAAAGCCGGGCGGCTCAGCTAGTTTCTGATAAAGAAGGAACTTTTTTGCATTTGAAAATTCTGGGAATTGAATTTAAAATAACATAGATACCTAAAGTGATAGTTACAGTGTAATTTTCTGTAAATTGTGTTGTGCTGATCTCTAGATACAGTTTGAATTTGAATAGTTATATTATAACAAAGTGTTCGTGTCTACTTTTGTTTATTCGCCCTGGTGACAAAATTTCAGCCCATTTATTCAACATAAAAAAACTAGTGAAAATGTCTTAAAAATCTGTTGTGTACAGATCCAAAAAAATCTAAAATCGTTTTATAAGAAAAAGTTATGGAAGGTAATTATTCATAAAGTAGATTATTCCTAGATAGATAGAAAAATATTTTTATAGGATGTATTTGAAAACATCTCTTCACTTTTTAAAAGGTTATTCCCACATTATCAATGGAAGTCTTGCCTAACCGAAAAACAAAACAAAAACAACTTGAATTTAGTTTTTTCCTCGGGGAAAAATGAGTATTATCTAAGCTCCTACCTCCCATGTTATCCCCTTTTTCATTAATTTTGCTGATCAAACTAATCCAAGAAACTGACCTACATTTAAATCACACAAAAATCATGTTTTCCACATCCTCCAAAAACACAAGATAAGAAATATCAACCCTATAACATCTTCATTATTTGTAATTATCTGTATTTATCTCAGCAGCAAACTGACAAAAAAAGTAACCGGTTTTCTTTTTTTCCTGACTTGACACAATGTTTCTATTCTCAACCCATCCAAAAACAAGAAATCATAAAAAAATTTTCATTCGGACATTTATTGTGTACATACAAATATCTTCGTCAGTCTGAGTGTGCCTTATGATATCTGTTTTTTATATGCCTACTTGCACAGCGCATGTTCGTATAATTGTCACCCCTTTGCTCTGCTTATGCAAGTGTGTAATTCCTTTCTAGTTTCTGGCTGTTGCCAAGACCAAAGAGAGAGAGAAAATAGGGAGAATTTGAAATCAAACGTGACGATGGCAAGAGGGACTACTTTTAAGAGAAGAAAATGATCTACTAATGCAAGCAAACACTTTTACATGAGTTTTGAGTTCGCAAAAAAAGTCCACCAAGCCTAAAATGCCAATAATGACGTTTAAAGGTCTCTTAAATCCAAATTATAAATTCATTCTGACGTTTCGGGAAATTCATTGTCAATTTTGATCTGTGAAGGAGTCACAGCCAACGACCTCTTAATTAATTGCTCTATACAACTATTAACAGGTTGTCAACCCTCGGCTGTGCCTCGATATCCGATCCTCTCACATTCAGTTGCCTTGCCTAGAAATGCATAACACTTGACTTGCTTCTGTATCCATAGAGTGCATTGTACTCAGAACAATATGATTCCCGACGGCAGGCCACTGCCAGCCGACAGAAGTAATAAGGGATCATATTGCTTCGACCGCATGCGCGCTGGTTATGACATAGCAATAGTCTTTGGGTATGAGCATTTGTTTATGATATAGGTCATTGGCGCAGGCGCTCACCCAAAAGATTGTAATGATGAAGCGTTTTAATTGGATATCGAAGTGTGGTCGATTGTTCGATAACCAGAATTGGAGCGTTATAAGTTTGTATAAAAAGGGAATCAATTCACCAATAATATGTCAACAGTGATCGTGTACTCGATCTGAACGCAATCTCTGGTTTTTGTTTACATAAGGCATTGAGCCGACGACAATTCCTGGATCGTTTCCCAGTGTTTCCACTACCATCCCTCAACTTTGCAGTTAGTGCGAAGGGGTTTGAGCCTACAGCAGTAAATGCTTGGCGAGTTGGTAGTTTAAGAACCAGGGAACATTACAGATCTGTTGTTTTGGTAATATAATTTCTAAAAAGAAACTTTTCTTAAAACAAAAATGTGGAAGATTTTCTTCGCGATTTAAATGTTTTCAATGTGCTAAGTTTTTTCAGATGTCATGATTAATAAATAGAAACCTAAGAAGCTGGCACAAAAGCTCTACAGTACTACAAAGTCAAACGCGTTGTTCTCGCAACAACCATTCTCATGAGTGCGGTTCTGAAAGGTTAAATTGGAACAGCATTTTTCAAGGCATATTTTCCTGCTGTTGAGGTGATACCAGAGAAAAATCATTTTGGATGTTTATGGTGGTCGAACGCAAACGCAGTAGTTATTCTTTATCCATTTCGCCATAGATGTCGTGTGCCTACAACCTGAATTAAGAGATTGATAGGGAATCGCAGTTTTGCTTGGCAAAGAAAGATTGTTCCATGGTCGAACGGTCGATTTGCTACTCATAATAAGGGCCTAAAACCAACAATGCGTTGCGTTAGTCTTAAGTAAAAATTCGAAAGAAATTCTCATCACATTTTAGGTTTATGATACTCTTACATAGTGTTTTTTTTTTTTTTTTTTGATAAGCAAAAAGGCACCACATTTGTTTAAAAACGAATGGTTGTCAAAACGCAGTTTAAATTGGACTAGATTTCTATATTTACTACTTTACTTTGACACAACTATCAATTAGTTTAGCATCAGCGCAGAATCGATTATCGATAAGAATTTAATCAAACTCTCTTACGTTCCAATTAAATTTTAATTGGAACTGTGACGTGTTTTTGGTTTCCCAGCCGAGGTACTGCTCACGGCTAGCCAGGGTATAGCGAATAGAAACACCAAAACTTCACAAAGGTCAAAAAATCTCTTTTATTAGAACTAACTGTACTTCAATTACAATTAACAAAACCAAATAGTATATATATATCGTTGTGTTCGCTGTAGACACTTCGGGTTATGGTGATCGTACCGTAGCTGGTATCCTTCGGGACTCCTAGGGCTCTTTGTTGGGTTAGCCGCCTTGGTCTAAGAAACCCTTCTAGTCTCACGGTGGCAGCAGGATCCCTTCTGACACATTCACCCTATAGGCAGTTGCAGGTAAGTCGGAGCGCGTAGGCGTCGTAAGACCCTAGCAGGTGAAACTACAAGCGTCCGCAGACCATGGTGGTCTTCGGACGAGATCGGTGGGGTGAAACTACGAGCGTCCGAAGACATCGGTGGGGTGAAACTACGAGCATCCGAAGACCTCGGTGGGGTGAAACTACGAGCGTCAAAAGACCTCAGTGGGGTGAAACTACGAGCGTCCGAAGACCTCGGTGGGGTGAAATTTCGAGCGTCCGAAGATCTCGGTGGGGTGAAACTACGAGCGTCTGAAGACCTCGGTGGGTGAAACTACGAGCGTCCAAAGACCTCGGTGGGGTGAAACTGCGAGCGTCCGAAGACCTCGGTGGGGTGAAACTACGAGCGTCCGAAGACCTCGGTGGGGTGAAACTACGAGCGTCCGAAGACCTCTGTGGGGTGAAACTACGAGCGTCCGAAGACCTCGGTGGGGTGAAACTACGAGCGTCCAAAGACCTCGGTGGGTGAAACTACGAGCGTCCGAAGACCTCGGTGGGGTGAGACTACGAGCGTCCGAAGACCTCGGTGGCGTGAAACTACGAGCGTCCGAAAACCTCAGTGGGGTGAAACTACGAGCGTCCGAAGACCTCGGTGGGGTGAAACTACGAGCGTCCGCAGACCTCGGTACAGACAGTAGCTGTGGGATCGGCAGGTATTAGTCGCTGCCCCTGGTGGCACAATACGTAAGCAATATAATTTTATTTGAATAAACTTACTACGTTTTACCTTAAAACCAACGTTCCGTGGTTTCCTTCTTGGTCCAGAGACTATTTCCTTTAATCCCAGGGAGATGTTCACCACTCGACTAGTGCCGGTGAACTATATTTTTCCCTGCGCTAAGACGCCCTATTTATACTCACCAGTGGCGTAGATAGGGGGGGGGGTCAGGGGGATTGATCCCCCCCCCCACCATTGAGATCGATAATTGTTCTACATAACCAGTCATGAACTTTGGTTCATGGTAAGTTAAGGAAACGCACTCTGAAATTTAGTACCTACTTCCTACGTTAATTTAGTATTATTAGTAGGTACTCACAGAATTGTACAATAATACCTACATTCTGCGCGGAAAATATTTTATTTTTATTATTATTATTTCTTTTTTTATATCGATTTTCAAAAAGTTTTTTTCAGTTTTTTTTATCATAGTGGGCCAATAATTGTGCAAAACAACTTCACTGGACCGAACGAATGAAATTTTAGAGCCCTTTTGAAATTGCGAGCAGTTTGAGATCCGCTCCTTCGTGTGCACTAAGATGGTCTGGGGAAACGCGATAAATATACAAGTTCTTCTGTACAATACGAGATTATCGAAGCTTGTTTTGAAATTTTTACAAAAAAAAAGTGTTACCTAAAATCGAAGATGCAAAATTCTTCTCAGTGCTGACGGATGAAATTCAGGACTCAGCCACTATAGAACAAGTTTCAACGGCGATCAAAAATAGATTTATCTGATGCCTACTTGCAGGTGGAACTCGATGAACATGCAAAAGAGCTACTGGTTGTAAAAACAATCTTGGATCTCTACCAATACCAACGATTGCCTTTTGGTATCGCATCCGCACCTGCCATATTCCAAAAGCTACTGGAGCAAATTTTTTCCGGAATGAACCATGTTGTAAATTATCTGGATGACATAATTATTACTGGACGAAACGAGGAAGAACACCTTCAAAATTTAGAGGAGGTTTTCAGACGGCTTCAGGACAGTGGACTTCGTTGCAAACAAAATAAGTGTATTTTCATGCAGAATGAGGTGACGTATTTGGGCCATAAAATAAATGAGAGCGGTATATGCCCTTCTGATGATGGGGTAGCAGCTGTTAAGAATTTACCAAGACCCATGGACGTAAAGCAATTGGAAGCATTCATTGGCAAGGTAAATTATTACAATAAATTTATAAGGAATTTTTCCGAAATTTGTGCTCCTTTGAACGAGTTACGTAGGAAAGGTGTTCAATTTAAATGGGGGGAGCGACAAGAACAGTCTTTTCAAGAGCTAAAGCAGCAAATAATTTGCACAACCAATCTGGTTCATTTTAATGACAATTACCACATTGTATTAGCCACAGATGCTTCGAATTATGGCATAGGTGCCGTTATCTCCCACATTTATCCGGATGGGTCCGAAAGACCTATCGCGCATGCTTCGAAGACATTGGATGTGCACCAGAAAAAATACAGCTTGGAAGTCGAAAGTGGTCCACAAAATTTCCAATGTGTTCCACAAGCCTATTTTCAAGAGCAGGAGGTAAGAGTAGGATGCAAATAACAACGTTTAAATTTCATCATATATGCATTACTTTCTAACCCATAGGAAATGCTCACCTAAAGTGATACATTCCACCATGAGCATAACAGCTGCTCCGCCGGTGTTGGCGCACCCTAGTGACGAACAATGTTAATAAAAAATATTGGAAAGTGATATTACTATAGTTTCTTTATACAAGGGCTTTCGTAAAGAGACAAAAAAAAGGGAATTAAAGAAAAAAAAAAATTTGCACAGATTTCGTTTTGATAACGATTGTGTTGTGTTGTGGTAAATGCTGTTGCTGAGGCTATCGCTGCTGTTGATGGTGATGATGATCGGTTGAATTGTTGAAATGAAGTTCACGTTGAGTTTCACGTGTAATGTAACTTTCGGGCGCTTGTACATATATGTGCGTTGCATTTGTGATGGCTACGTGAACGTGATTAATTAAAATTTCGTGTGGCTTTGCACCAATTGCATGAAGTATGTAATTACAGGCGTTGAAATTTTAAGAGCACAGTTTGACATGTAATTGTCTACGTTTGAAAATATATAACTTTAGAATTTTTCCGGGAGAAAGATCTTCTAAAATAAAAACACACCAAAATTCACTTTTAACCACTTTGACTTTGTATTTCGATTTGTATTAAGAATTTTAGTCATATGACTTTGTATACAGTAGCAACATTAATTTTAGTATACAAGATTCTATGTTTTTGTTTACAATTCTTTTTGACGTATATGTTTGTGGACTGTATTTGCTCTGTTTATTTTAATGTTTATTTATGTAATTTTCAATATTCAGTTCGTTTCCGAACATTCTCCCGCCTCCGAAAGTTGTAAGTCTGCAGCATGTATGAAGCACCCTATTCGATGTTGAACTGCAATACCGACGGACGTTGTGTAGTGTTCGTCACTAGATGGCCTCTGACATTTACGATGATGATATAAATACCAATTACCAACTGATGAGTGGTTATCTTCTTCTTTCTCATTGTTTACATGGAAATAGATAGATGAATAATTAGTACAGTACAAGAAACATAAAAGAACAATACGAGGGAATAGTACAACAGATACAACAAAAGACACCCAAAAATGTCGCCTTTCATTTTTACTCATACGGTATAGGTTGTATCGTATACATGCGTGAGTTGTTTTTACTATTTTCTCCCATTGACTTTGAGTCGCAGTGTTGTAGCTTGTAGGTATACGCTCGTTCTTCCGTTGTTTCTTTTTGTCTTGCGGCTTACGTAGTAAGAACGTAGATTGTATGTATTGTTGTTCATTCTTCCTCTCATGTATAAATGTGTAATTCGTTTTCGGGTCGTGAGCAAGCATGGTGTCGACATGCTGTGCGAATAATTTAATCGCGAATTTTCAGGTTTTAATTGTACTAATTATTAATTTTAGATTAAATTTGTTTTTCTATTAATGAAGTGTGATTGTGAAAATGTGTATTAAATGGTTCCCGCACTGTGCGGACTAGAAAATGTTCCGAACTCCGATGGATGGATGGATGGATAAATGTTATTATATATGTGTGCCAACCCACATATGAATTGATGAGTGCCCTTTTGTTAATTTTTATTACTTTATTTTCGTTTATGTTCATAGATTTGATAGATTTGTATCGTTTATCATTCGGGAAACATTAATTTTTGATATATATGTTCATATTGTTGTTGTTGTTGTTGTTGTGGGGGCTTTGTCGCGCATTTCCGGCGAGTAATCGATTTTCGCGATCGCGGTTGTGTGTATGTGTGTGTATATGGAAAAATGTTTTTAAAAAGAGAAGTGAATTTGGTCTCTTTCTAGTCGGACATTTTTCGGTTCCGACTAGAACTTTGTTTACAATTTTGCGAGGTAAACAAACGCGTATTATTTCGTGAATTTTTGCGAAATAAATAAAAAGTGTAAGTTACGTGGTGTAAAATGCTTGTAGTGCAATTGCAAGTCATTTTATTGCAATAAAAAAATATGATTGCATTATAAAAGTGGTTGTGAATTTGTGTTTTTTATTGAACCGATATGATTCAAGTGCAGCTCGGCGCGTAGCACAATTATGTTGAATCATTTGTGTACATAATAAGTACATTGATCGTTTTTGATGGCGGTTTTATTAAATTCAGTGAATTTGATTAAATTATAGAATTTTGTGTTTTGTAAATTTTACAGATGAAATTGTGATCTGTAATTTGATTTTGATTGGTTTTTAATACGCGATGTTTTCATCAATTTGACTTTTGTTTTGCCGACGGCTTTTTTTTTGACGTTCGATGTGCTGTCGATGTTTTTCCTTTAAGTTTTGTGGAAGATGTTTAATATCCATTCGAGATTTGTTTGGCTACTTTTAATAAGAATTGTTGATCAATAAAATTATTTAAATATTATATTCGTTTTGCATGCGTTGTGGCAGTGCTTTATTAAATTGAAAATTATAAGTTGAGTTGATAACTTGATGTGCATTGTCGCAGCGTATTCAAATGTTGTTTCAATCAGCTGTATTATGTATTGTGTTTGGTATTAAATAAAGATGAATAAAAATTATAATTTTGTGTATTATTTCTTGAATGTTGAATGTTGTATGGTGTAGTATTAAAGATGAGTTGATTGAAGAATGTAATTCTTTGAATCAATTATGTTGTTCGATTTTCAGGAACGTGTAGATGATCGTGTTTATGAATTTTCAGGTATGTGTTTTCGAAGATCATGGTGATCCTTTTCTTTTTTGAAGAAATGATTCGTTGCAGCAACAAATAAAGATGGGTTGATTGTTGTTTTCAGCTTTGCGTTGGGCTTCAGAATTAAGCCTTATCCAGGGGTTTTGTATAAAGAGAAGATATATTATCCTCGGAGAAGATAATGTTAACAGCAGGTAGGTATGCTGTTGTTGATTCGGTAGAATCCAGGGGCGTTGTATAAGTTTGGGGTTTTTGAATATTTTCAACCATCAGATAAAGTTGGTGTTGATTCTTTTGTTGAATCCAAGGGCGTTGTATTAGGTTCTTAATGATCTTCGAGGAAGATGTGTGATTCAGCAGGTAAAGTCGGTGTTGACTCGTTTGCTGAATCCAGGGGCGATGTGTTTGAAGTTTTCCAGGTATATCTTCGGAAAAGAAATTTAATTCAGCAGGTGTTGACTCGTACTGAGTCCAGGGGCGGTTTATTTTCAGGTTTAGATAAATCTTCGGGGAAGATATATATTTTCAGCAAGAATTGATTCGTACTGATGAATCCAGGGGCGGTAAATTTTCAGGGTTTAAGATAAATCTTCGGGGAAGAAATATGTTTCAGCAGACAGTGATTCGTACTGAATCCAGGGGCGATGTATAATGGGTTTTGGTTGTTAATCTTCAGGGAAGATGTTTTATTAAACGATGGCAGTATGTTCCTTGTGATCGTTGCAAGGAAGACGACAAATTTTTGCGATGGGCCGTTTTAGGGTTCCACTCTGCGTTTTGACGGTGACGACGCGTACAAGACCGTCTGATCCTGCATGTGTTCCTTCAATTCGGCCGAGATTCCAGTAGGTTGGTGGTAGTCGCTCATCCTTGAGCAGAACTAAGTCTCCTAGTCTGGGAACCTCCTTGACTTGCGTCCATTTTGGTCGATGTTGGAGCCGTGAAAGATATTCTGAACTCCATCTTTTCCAGAACCCTTCCGCCAGCGCTTGAACTCGTTTCCATCGGTCGAGATGTGTGACGTTGTTGTTAAGTTCGCCTTGTGGTATGGCATGTAGTGACTCGCCGACTAAAAAGTGCGCAGGGGTTAGCGCATTCAAATCGTCGAAGCTATCGGATAGAGGGCATAGGGGCCTCGAATTCAAACACGCTTCTATTTGTGTTAGAAGCGTTGCGAGCTCCTCAAATGTGAGCCTTTCAGTTCCGACAACTCTTTTTAGGTGGTGCTTGACAGACTTCACACCTGCTTCCCATAAACCACCAAAGTGTGGAGAAGCTGGGGGAATAAAATGCCAATGTGTACCGCGATTTGCAAGTTTTTCTGCTATCTCATTCCAATCATGCGTGGCTTCTTTTAACATTTTTGCTAATTCGTTGTTAGCACCGACGAAGTTGGTTCCACAGTCGCTGTAAACCTGTTGACAGCTTCGTCTTCTTCCAGTAAAACGATGAAATGCTGCCAAAAACGCTTGGGTTGTCAGATCTGACACGACTTCCAAGTGAATGGCCTTTGTTGAAAGACAGATGAACACTGCAAAGTATCCTTTTAATATCCTAGCTCCGCGTGCTTTCCAGCTTTTGATCTCGATGGGACCAGCATAATCGACGCCGGTATGGCTGAAAGGTCGAGACATTTGAACTCTAGCAGCAGGTAAGTTTCCCATCAGCTGTTGCATTTCTGATGCCTTTTGCCGGTAGCAAGAAGTGCACCTGTGCAGTTGATACTTCACACTCCTTCTTATCTGTCCGATCCAGTATCGTTGGCGGATATAACTGATCATCTGCTGGATGCCGCCATGCAGAGTGTTTTTGTGGGCGTCTCTAACAACCAGACTTGTAAAGTGGTGGTTGTTCTGCAGCAATATGGGGTGTTGCGCTTCATAAGCGAGGAGAGAGTTCTCTAAGCGTCCTCCAACTCTTAATATCCCGTTTGCATCGAGAAATGCGTTTAACGCACTAAGTGATTTGGGAATCTTGGATGTATCCGCGATTTGTTGGATCTCCGTCTTAAACATCTCCTTCTGCGCTGTCTTGACGACGACAATGCGCGCTGCTTCCAGTTCACTTGGGGTAAATGGACCCACATTAGCTCCCAATTTACGACGACATTTAGCCACAAAACGAAGACAGGTAGCGACGACTCGAACGAGCTTGAGAAGACTCGAACAGTCATATATGGTTTGCAATATATTGTCGCTGTGGTTGACCCGAATGCTAAGTACCTTCACAGTACGCTGCTCCTCTTCCGTTTCATTATCAACAGGTTGATGTGGGATATCGAAGACCCATCGATGACGAAGAAATTCTGGACCCTTCCACCATGACTCCAATGAATTCAGTTCCGACGGAAACACACCTCTGGACGCCAGATCGGCTGGGTTATGATGCGTTGCAACATGTCCCCAGCAATCGATCCTTACTAGCCGCTGGATCTCTGACACTCGGTTGGACACGAACGTTGTCCATCTAGCGGGAGTGGCCTTTATCCAGGCGAGCGCAATCGTTGAATCCGTCCAGGCATACGTTTTGAAATCGGGGATGGCCAAAACTTCTTTGGTGTACTGCATCAATTGCGCCAAAACTACAGCACCACAAAGCTCCAAACGGGGAAGAGTAATCGTCCGCTGATTTGGTGCTACTTTCGTCTTCGACAAAAGCAGGTTGACATGGATGTTGTCATCGCTATCCAAAACTCGAACGTACACCGCTGCTCCGAAAGCCTTCATCGACGCATCACAGAAACCGTGCAATTCTATCGCCTTGTTGTTCTTACTCATCTGGGTCCATCGTGGAATTCGAAGCTGCTCGATCTGAGGAAGTTCTCGATGAAAAGCTTCCCAGTCTTTCCTCAACGCTGGTGGAATTGGATCATCCCAATCACAGCCGATTTCCCAGAGTCTCTGCATCATAAGTTTTGCCGTGATGATGCACGGCGATATCCAGCCAAGTGGGTCGAACAATTTGGCAATCGTCGATAACATAGCCCTTTTTGTTGTTGCTTCCTTTGATGGCTGCAGGTTCTGGTACGAGAAATAATCATCAACAGGAAACCACTTGATGCCGAGCGTCTTGACATGCTCTGAAGTGTTGAACGGCAGTTCAAAATGCAACTCACGGTCTTGAACCGGAACATCATCCACGAGTTCCTTGACGTTGCTCGTCCATTTTCGTAGGTGGAAGCCTGCAGAAGCCAAAAGTTGCCTTGCTTCGTCGCGTTTTATGCGCGCCTCTTCGACGGAGTCCGCTCCACTGATGAGGTCGTCGACGTACATGTCCTCACGGACAACCTTCGCCCCCTCCGGAAAATTTTCACTTTCGTCCTCAGCAACTCTCTTCAGGATCTTGATGGCAAGATATGGTGCACTGGCTGTCCCGAAAGTGACCGTATTCATCTTGAAGAATCGTAGTGGCGAAATCTTCTGCTCTCTCCACATTATCAGCTGGTAGTATCGGTCTGGGAAACTAACCAAAATTTGCCGATACATTTTCTCAATGTCGGCCGTGAATGTGACACGATGAGTCCGCCATTTTAGTACGAGATCTATGATACTCGACTGCAACTTTGGACCCACAAGAAGATGGTCGTTGAGGGATTTCCCATCCGAAGCCTTCGCCGCTGCGTCAAACACTACTCTCAGCTTCGTAGTGGAGCTCGCTTCCTTAAACACCGCATGATGCGGTAAGAAATAATGGAATGGAGTCTGCAAAACTGCATCATTCGCATCAATCTCTTCCATATGGAGGAGTTCTTCATACTCCCGTATACATTTAGTGTACTCCGCACGAAGTTTTGGATCTGCATCCAGCCGTTTCTCAAGGTGAAGAAAACGCCGGAAGGCGCTCTGTCGACTCGATCCCATCGCAGGAACGCCGTCCTCTTTGAAAGGCAGCTTTACCTCATATCGCCCATCAGGTAAGCGTTTGGTATATCGTTCAAAATGGTCGTCACAAGCGATGATTTCTTCTGTTTCCAGGTTATGAAACGGGGTTTCCTCGATCTCCCAAAACTTCTCCAGTTGAGAATTCAAATCTGCAAACTGCACGAAGCTTCGAACTCGCTGGGGATCTTCTACTGCGACCTTGCCCAAAACAATCCATCCAAGCTCGGTGTTTTGTGCTATGGGACCGATACCATCCTGAGGTCGCCTTACGTCCGGCAAAAGGATTTGCGCACAAACATCACTTCCCAGCAGTAAATCGATGGGTGCAGGTTCGTAGAGATGGGGATCTGCTAACGAAAGACCCTTGAGGTGGTGCCATTTGCCGTGTATCACTCGTTGGGCCGGGAGAAGACCAGTCAGCGACTTGAAAACCAAAGCCTGGACGGCCGTCTCAAACGTCGAGTGGCGGGAAGCAAAGCGCACTTCGACGGAGTGCTGCGTAGTGCCACTGCTGACCAACCCTAACCCAGATACTTCGGCAATGGTACGCCGCTTTTCTAGCTTCAACAGTAGTGCGGCAGTTTCGGTGATGAACGACGTTTCTGAGCCTGTGTCGATCAACGCTCGTAGGAGGTGCAATCGCCCGTCTGCTGCTCGTGCCTTTACTACTGCCGTTGCT
Organism: Melanostoma scalare; assembly: GCA_949752695.1. NCBI lineage: Eukaryota > Metazoa > Arthropoda > Insecta > Diptera > Syrphidae > Melanostoma > Melanostoma scalare. The sequence continues at coordinate 120,862,489 of OX456985.1, forward strand.
AGAAGCACCTGGTGATGACCATCACCATGCGACGCGTGGTAATTAAAAGTTTGTCCATTTGATTGGAGCTGCTGTTGTTCTCCCGTTGGTTGGAACTCCGACGCATTTCTGTTCAGAGGAGCCTGAAATCCTCTGGATGCCATGTTCCTCGCCTGCGAACTCGTTGAAGGTTGTTGTTGTTGTCGCTGTTGTGACGTGCCATTTTGTGCATTGTAATGCAGCAACGAGTGGTGCCTTTGTTGGCAGAAATAGCACGAACTCACACTCTGGCAGTCACGGAGAAAGTGCCCGTAGGACAAGCAGTTCTCACAAACCTTCAACCTGCGAACAGCATCTTTACGCCCCATGTTGTCCATGTTCAGGAAGCGCTGGCACTTTCGCAACGTGTGTTTGCCTTGGTTGCACAACTTACATGCGAGCTGCTCGCCGGAATTCGTCCTTAATGGCTCAACGAAACTCGTCCTTGCTGGTTTGTACGGCTGCTTCACGACTTGCTTGCTGTGGTACACCTTTGGATTGGCTGGAACACGTGGCCCTTTGTTGGCGGTTGGCTCTTCCTTGTTCCTTGACGCTGCACCAAGCTCCTGCTGACCCACAACTTCAAGTGTCCGGAACCTCGTCTCCAAAAATTCGGTGAACTCCTTAAAACTCGGTAAGTCTTTCCGGTTACCTAATTTTTCTTCCCACAGTTTTTGGCACGCACTGGGAAGTTTCTGGAGTAAGAACCAAATCAACACCGTATCCCATTCAGAAACTGGCACATCCGTTCTCCAGCGCAAGAACACATTCACGGGTGGTGTACAACAAGTCACGAATACCCGAAGCAGTTTCGCGACTCAAGGACGGATGACCAAACAAATTCTGCATTTGGATGTGGACCAGAATGCGCTTATGGTCATACCTGTCTTTTAACAGCTCCCAAGCTTTGTCGTAAGACGCTGCTTCCACCGATAGGTTTTGTAAAAACCGTTCGGCATCACCCACCAAACAGGACTGTAGAAAATGCAGTTTGTCGATATCGTCTATCGATTTATTTTGATGCACCAGAACCTGAAATTTGTCCTGGAAAGCTCTCCAGGTGGTGTATGAACCATCGAACTTGGGAAGATCGATTCTTGGCAGCCGAATACCCGAATGCGACGCAGCAACAGCGGCAGTATCAGTGGGCGGAGTAACCGTTTTTACTTGTGCTGCTTTCGCTGTAGCGCACTTTTCCAAAGTATCCACCAACTCGGCACGGTATTCAAAATATAACTCATTAATTTGTTCATACACCACCATTAATTCTTCCTTTTTCAGCTCTTCTTCCAGCATCCCGGCACCGAAAATGGCTTCGTGATACGATTTTGCAGACGCCAAATCTGCTTCCAGCATCGACAAACGACCTGAAGCATATGCTGTCACCTTGCGGTCCTTTGGCGACTTTTTGTAGTTTGTAAGATCTTTGATAATTTTGCTAAGCAGCATTTTTTGCAGCTCCCCATACTTAAAATTTTTATTTTGAGCCATGTTTATAAAAATATTTCTTTATTTTATAGATATAAATAAAATCAACAAGTTTACTACACTGAACAAGTAAAACTTACTGCCTTTTCTGGAACTGCTGCCGTCTGTATGTATATCTTTATAAAGATGATGATCTTCGCTGGACGTTGATTATTCGTAGAATAAGTTTGTTGTAGATTTACGTTGTCTTTAAAATGTTTTAAATCTCGATCTCGATATCTAGCTACACGAAGCTAATTTATTTAAAAAACACAAGAGTTTTCGAAAATTGTTCGCACTATTGGTTTATTTATGTATATATATCAATCGTAAATTGAGTATAATCGCGCACACACACTTTATTGTACACACTTTAATGTTTTTAAATGTTATTGTTCGTTAAAACGGTTCGAAAGGACCAAATGTAATTGTCTACGTTTGAAAATATATAACTTTAGAATTTTTCCGGGAGAAAGATCTTCTAAAATAAAAACACACCAAAATTCACTTTTAACCACTTTGACTTTGTATTTCGATTTGTATTAAGAATTTTAGTCATATGACTTTGTATACAGTAGCAACATTAATTTTAGTATACAAGATTCTATGTTTTTGTTTACAATTCTTTTTGACGTATATGTTTGTGGACTGTATTTGCTCTGTTTATTTTAATGTTTATTTATGTAATTTTCAATATTCAGTTCGTTTCCGAACAGACAATATTCAATGAATATTACGTTGCCAGATGAATGTTTTAGAATATTTTTTCCTTTTCTTTGTCTTTTTAGGTATTAAGCTTCAAATGAAGAAGCGCGGAGATTATGTACGATGTCCAAGGTTATCGCTTTCTGATAAGCACTTGCAGTACCAAGTGTATCTGAATAGATTTTTGGTGCAGTTTTGTCACGTGTGTTTGAATGTATGTTGGTTGGATTTTTGGTGGTTGAACTTATGGAGCTTGATTTATGTTGGTTGAATTTCTGTAAGCTTGATTTATGGTTGTTTGAATTTCTGGAAACTTTTATTTCGGTAAGCTTGAATTTATGGTGCTTTAATTTATGTAACCTTGCCGGTGGTGAAGCAATTCCCTTTGTATTCGAAAGATTACAGCAGGAATGGCTGAATGGATTGGCGTTGTCTTCTCTCATCTTAACCTGGTTAAAGGATTGTTCGATGGCACTATGCTAACAGCTCAATTGGCATGAGATGGCTGTAATTTGGTTAGAGTTAGTTAAACTCAAGACTGCCTTTTTTTATCTTTTAATTTTTTATAAATACCTTACAAAGCACTAGGTTATTGGTTATGGGACCACGAGGTTAAGTTCTGTAGAAGAGGTCTACCATCGGCAAGAGTCAAAGTCAGAAAGAAAGATCGAGTAGGTGTTATATTTGTCAGCACTTATATTGTGCATTGTCGTTGCGTCGTTTTGGCAGCCCTGACAAATGACAGAAGACGTCACTAAAAAATCATCATCGACAGATCCCGCCTTTTATAGATCAGATATCTTTTGATCCCGCCAGAACTAAGTCGTCTAACCAAGTTACCATTGAATTAATACTTTCCCTTTTAATAAAGATATTTAGTAATAGTCACAGGTCTTGTGTTTCATTGAAACCATTCTCTCAACTTATTACAATTGGCGACGAGGTATAGTCTTTTTAATAAAAAGAACCCATGGAAAAAGAATTTGTCAGAGAGCTGCTAGACCAGCAAAACCAATGGATGGAAAGACTTCTCAGATCCAATACGGAAAGTATGGAGAAGTTTTTGAAGAGTTCAACAGCACCCACATCGCCATCGACTTCCATTCCACAATTTCGCACTTTCTCTACAGAAAAAGAGACGTGGGAAAATTATCTTTTCCAGCTCAACCAACATTTTAAGGCAAACGCTGTGGAAGATGACAATCTAAAGAAAGCAAGTTTTCTGTCCGCGTGTGGAAACTACATCAACGCGATACTCATCAAACTTTTTGAGACAACCGATGTGAGTATTCACTCTTTTAAAGATTTAACATCAAGGCTAACAAAACATTTCCAAACGAAACTTCACATTCTCGCATCGAAATGCAAATTTTTACAACAAAAAATGAGTCCGGGTCAAACTTATGCAGAGTGGATTGCCGATTTGAGGGGACTTGCCAAAGACTGTGGTTTTACATGCGCAAAAGAAGGTTGCGGTACGTCATACGCCGACTGCATGATTAGAGACATGGTTGTCTACTACACCCCCCACGAATCCGTCCGCATGGCAGCCACACCAAAGAAAAATCCCTCACTAGCGGAAATCGAGGAGTTAGTAACAGCGTTCGAGTCAACGCAAACAGCCGCAGAAATTTAAAAAGGAAGTATTTCACCATCAACACCTTCAACAACGGAGATTAACCAAATTACCCAAATACGTGAGCATCATTATCCAAGTAAGTCCAATGAAAACTTTTTTGTTAGAAAATCTTGCCCTGGTTGCTCAGTACATCACGAAAGAGAGCAGTGCAAACACATGAAGTCAGTTTGTAATAATTGTCATCGCAAAGGGCATATCCGTACCGTGTGTTTGTCAGGTAGCAAGACCCAAACAAGTTTTCAGGCAAAGTCACGACATCAATCAAAGACTCGCAGACGAAGGTTATCGTCACAATCTTTTTTGAAGAACCATACAACCGCGCTAAAGCAAATCATAGATCTGGAGCTTAAACGTTATCAACGAAATTACTGAGGATAAAGTTGATCAAGCAATCGAGCAAGTATCATCGGCACAGTTAGATTTTGGAAGAAGTGGCAACTCTTGTACGGTCAAAGGAAAAATAATTACAGCTCCAAGAAAAAATTTATTATTAATTAAATTAGAAGACTTATAAACTCCAAAATAGTTTTAATCCGATATTTTAACCCTGTGCTTTGAGAGATAAAAATAAGAATTTCAATTCTCTCACGCGAAGTAATAAAATAAAACATCATCCTGAGTCGACCATAGCAGCAGCGGCGGCGGCGGCGCGGCAGCAGTGCTCCATATCATTGAAACTAAGAACCAACTACAGTGGCGTCAAAGCGGAAAAACGTATATATTTCTTTTCAACAAATTAACAAACAGGTACGTGAGAGTTCTAGTCCATTAAAAACGTAGTGGCAGAGTTCTTTAACCCACCAAATTTGAATTTTTGAGCAGCATTTAATGTATTCCAAAACCCCTACATTCTAAGTTGGACTTTGAACCTTAGATGTAAACAAACCTCTTCATTGAAAAAGGCCCATGAACAATAACCATCTGTCAATTTGCTATCATATACCACAACCTAAAAAAATCTTTAAAATTACTACTGTTATACACACCAACAGCGTAGATAGTACATTATTACTAATTGCAGCAAGATCTAGGAAGTTTTCTTCAACTACACTAACAATACTCACATCTCTTTAAATCAACAGAGGTGGCTGTTGTATTGGCTGTCTGGTTTTGCTTCTAACTGAGCACACTATTTTATTTTATAGAGTTTTCTCAGCCAAAGGAGGTTTGTCAGAGCATACTTTTAGGTGCGCTTAGCGATTTTGGTCAAACTGGAGCAGGGAGGAAAAAACAAACGTCTAAGAGGACAAAACTCACCGGATCCTTTACAACCGAGCAGCAAGAAACTGCAAAGAAAGAAAATGGACGAAGAAGATAGAAATAACTCCCTGAATACCCCAATGGTCGAAACCACAACATGGAGTGAAATGATGGTGGAATTCCGGAAAATGCTCAAAGAGGAAATGTTAGTGACATTAAATAAAGTAGAAACGAATACAACGGATATACAACTATTAAAAACTCAAAATCATACCTTACAAGAGGAAATAAAAGCGCTTAAAGAATTCAAAACCGAAAATGAAAAGAAAAATGAACAATTTGACAAACATATGAGAAGAAACAACCTAATTTTTCACGGATTCGGAACTCGAAAAGTGGATAGAAAAACTGTTTTAGACCTCTGTAGAGATATCATTGGAGTCACCGAAAGCATTGAAATAATTAGATTAATTCAAATCGGAAAATTAAACCATCCTAGCTACTTAGTGGAGTTTCAAAACAACAGAGTCGTAGCCGAAATTCTAAGAAACACGTCGAAACTGGCAAATACACCTTATGGTATTAAACGAGATTTGACGAAAACTGAACGTCTGCATCAAAATTGTCTCCTCCGAATCAGAAGTGACATAAAAAAGGTCGACCGGGCTAAGGAAATTAAGTTTAAAGGCAACTACCTGGAAATAGGAGGCAACATCCTCAAGATAGTGGAAGGTGAACTGAAATGCGGGGAAAGAGCAGCAAAGGAGGTCTTGGAAGAAATCTACGAAAAAGATCTATCTAACATAAATTTCAAGTTACTTAATAACTAGCAACTAGAAGTCTGTGGCGATCTTAGAATAAGTAAAAATGTAAATGAAGTAAAAAATCCAATTAAAATAATTTCTTATAATGTACACGGCCTAGGCAATAAAACATTATACCCAAATTTTTTCAATAATATTTGTAATCATGAAATCTTCTTTTTATTTGAAACGTTTTTAACTGAGAATTTTGAAAGGTATGCAAAATTTTTTAATGGTTTCAATCTTCTGTGGATACCTGCCGTAAAAAATGCACGTTTTGGAAGAGCAAGTGGAGGGGCAGTGTATGGAATAAAATCAGGTGTTAGCTTCGAAGCAAGCTTCGTCAAGAAAATGGACAGGGATCTTGTTCGTATAGTCCAAAATGGTTCTGAGCTCTACATTATTCCGGTCTATTTGAACTGCAACAGATGGGAGGAAGACTTCCAAGGACTTAGTAACTGCCTTCAAGAAGGAAATATTCAACATTTTGCTGCGATAGGGGACTTCAATGCCAGGATAGGGGAAAATCAAGTGATACCAAATGAAATTACAGCTCTTAACAGCCACATATCAAACGAAAGAAAATCAAAGGACAAGGTTGTAAATGGCAAAGGTAGAAGGCTTTTAGAGATATGTGATGATTTTGGAATGACCATTCTCAATGGACGGACAAGAGGCGATATGGACGGAAGCTTGACTTTCGTGGAAAGAGTTGGTTCATCTACGATCGACCTGTGTTGTGCATCTTACAATATGCTTCAGTACGTTGGAAGTTTCAGTGTGCAAGACCAGATTCACTCGGACCATATGCCCATAGTTCTAACGCTGGAGCTAAATACTATTGATGAGCAATCTGTAGAGATGAAACTACTCCCCAAACTAAGATGGACAAGCAATCTCGAAAACAACTATACGCAAAAGCTGCATGAATATATCAACGCCACAGAGCATACAGAGTGGACTAGCCAAAACCTTACAGATGCTATAAAAACTGTCGTTGGGGATCAGAGGTACACTCAAAGAGCTGTCGGAAAGGAAAAATGGTATGATGAAGCCTGCGAATGTGCTCGGAAAAAATCTTTCTTTTGGCTACGAAAACTGCGGAGAAACCACACCCTGGCTACAAAAGAAATGTATCTGCAATGTAACGCAACATATAAAGCCCTCTGCAAAACCAAGAAAATTGAATACTACGAAACGTTGGGAGAAAAACTTAAAATGGTAAGAAACACACAAGACTGGTGGAAACTTGCAAAAGAGCTTAAAATAAGTAACTTCATGAAAGGTAACAACATAACAGGCGATACCTTCAAGAACTATTTCCATGCCCTTCTTAATCCACCGACGTGCATCGTTGAAATAGAAGACATAACCCCCTGCACAAGTATCTCTTTGCTAGATGGAGCTATTTCAAACGCGGAGATACGTGACTTCTTGAATAACACGAAGAGCAATAAAGCGCCAGGTCATGACAGAGTACCTTATGAATTCATCACTAATGCACCAGATTCAGCTATAGACATACTACAAAAAGCTTTCAACCATATGCTTTCTTCTGGAAAGGTAGAACCAAACTTCAAAAAATCACTGATATTTCCCATCCACAAAAAAGGAGACTGCAATTTAGTGGCAAATTACAGAGGAATATCTTTTATGGATTGTGTAGCAAAAACATTTGCCGGTGTTCTGTTGGCAAGACTTCAGAGATGGGAAAAGGAATATAGAATTTTAAACGAATATCAAGCCGGTTTTAGAGAAGGATATAGTACTGCAGATAATCTTTTCAATTTATTCAACATAATAAAGCTAAAAATGCATGAAAAAAAGAAAGTTTACTGCTTCTTCATAGATTTTAAGGCTGCGTTTGATCTCATTGACCGCAATGCCCTCATGTACAAGTTAAAAAAGTCTGGAATATCGGAGAAAATTTTAGAGGTTATCAAAGACCTCTATAAAGACACTGCGTCAGCTGTTTGGGATGGAGAGAAACTTTCGGAGTGGTTTAAAACATCAATGGGTGTAAAGCAAGGATGTCTTCTTAGCCCGCTTTTCTTTGCCCTATACATCAACGATTTGCACGAGTATATTGGTGGCGGGATTGACGTGAATGGAACTCTGATACGCTTACTCATGTACGCAGACGATATTGTGCTCATGGCTGATAAGGCAACGGTTCTCCAGGGAATGATAGACAAGATTGCTGAGTACTGTAGACGCTGGAACCTGACAATCAACCTCGAAAAATCAAAAATTGTTGTATTTAGAAAAAGAGGAGGGCGGTTAAGTGCACAGGAACAATGGAAGCTTAACAACGAACAAATAGAAGTTGTAACAAAATATAAATATCTTGGTGTATGGCTGACCCCTAGTTTGTGTTTGACCGAACATTTTAAGGAGAGGACAAAGCTGGCCAGGCAAGGTTTGAATTTGACATGGTCAAATTTCATAGCCAACAAGGATGTAAGACTCTGCTCAAAGATAGAACTCTTCAACGCAGTCACCAGAGCCGTCGTAGCATATGGAGCACAGGTATGGGGACACACAAAGTATGAAGAAGTGGAGAAGTTACAAAGGTATTTGTTTAAAAAAGTTCTCGGCCTACCAAGAGTAACTCCAAACTACTCGCTAACGCTGGAATGCCAAATGAAGCCCATTCTCGAATTTACGATGCGGTGCCACATGAATTATATAGGAAAAGTCTTCAACTGCTACGAAGAAAACAGACTTCCTAAAATATTGGCTAGGAGAGTCAAGGAAAAACAAATTTATTGGTTTGAGGCTTGGCAAAACTCTCCTGAACGATTTGGGTTCACTAACCTAGAAGAACTTGCGGCAAACAGGAACCTCTTTCAAATGTTTGTTGAGAACACAACCCAAAAAATTGTTACCGAAGATCACCAAGAGGCACTTCAAAGAGCGAATCTGACGAGATCACATGGGCTGTACCATCAGCTTAACTACGAAGTTGGCAGGAGCTATGTCGGCGATGGTCTAAAAGCCTCAGTAACGAGATGGATTTTCAAGGCAAGGACAGGACTCATAAGGCTAAATGGAACATCAAGATCAGCACAAGAAAATACGAACTGTTCACTCTGCAACATGAATGAAACAGAATCATACATGCATTTCATGGGAATTTGTCCAATTCTAAGAGGGATACGCAGAAACTGCTTCGGAACCGCGACACTCGATGAGAACACCATAGTCAGTCTATTGGATGGAGAAAGGGATTGGTGTCATCTTATAAAATATCTGGAAACAGCCCTCAAATATCGACAGAATTTAATCGATGAGTTTAATTATTAGAAAAAAAAAATAAATAAAAATAAAAAAAAAAAAAATAAATAAATCTAAAAAAGAAATCAAGAGCGTATAAAAATATTGGCGATAGATCGCGACAGACGACGAAAGTCATTGTTGTAAATTTGTTTTAAAATTAATTAAAATATCTTAAATTATCTTACATTGTTATTTAAACATATCTTCTAAGATATAAAAATAAGGATATTGGTATAAAATGTATGTATTATTATTATTGAAATGAAATTTGAATAAAACATACTACTACTACTACTACTACTACAGTTAGATTTTGAGAGAAAAGGTCGTCAAATTTTTGTATCGCTCCATGTGAATGAGCAACCAATGGTTTTCCAGCTAGACACTGGAGCAACTTGCTCACTGGTAGGTCTTGAAGGGTATCGAGCATTAGGTAACCCACATTGTAAAACGACTAAACGTTCTCTGAAAGCTTACGGAGGGATAAATGTTCCTATTAAAGGCGCTGTTGACGCAAAGATTCGTTGGAAAGATAAAGTTCGTAACCTATCATTTTTAGTTAGCGAAAGTTCAAATGGCGCAAATATAATGGGATTAGATTGGTTCGATGCTTTTAGTTTTTCAATAAATTTTCGAGAAGACGAGTCAGTTCTGCAAATGGAAACCAATTTGATATGCGAGGCGAGATCCATATGCGAAAAACACAAAGCAGTGTTTAGTTCTGAACTTGGATGTAGCAAGCTGTTTGAAGCTCATCTGAGGTTAAAGCCGAACTGTCAGCCAAAATATTTTAAGCATCGACCAGTCCATTTTGGTTTAAAAGAAAGCGTACGTGCGGAGATGAAGCGTTTAGAACAGTTGGGCATTTTGCGACCTGTAGAAACTAGCCAATGGGCAGCACCCTGTTATGGGCACCTGATGCCGTTGCGGAAACACCACAGAGGGGATTGGTTTTTGAATGGGCTGGCATTGGTTGTAGGAATTGGCGTGGTTGTGATGGGACAGTGGATTTATTGGAGCAGCCTTCATAGTCAGGACGGCTGGTGGTACGTCCACAATGGGTTTTTTTTCTTGACACCTATAGGGATCCCTGGATCTACGGTATAGGCCAGGGGGACTTCGGAACCGACCGGAGAAGAGCGGTCGTGCGGCGAGTAGTGTGGGGCAGGAAAGTCTGTCTGCTCTTGTTATTGGGTCCAAGGGTTCTGGAAAATGGAAAAAAAAACTGGTTAACACCTCTTGACCACCCGGTGGTTCGTCCTCGTAAAGTTTACCAATGTCGGATGAGCTGGCGGCAGGGATTTCTGTCTTGTTGGTTGGGAATGATGGGAGAGTATCTGCAGTCTCAGAAAGATTCTTGTGGAGCCCTTTTCTCGAACTTATTGGTAGACCTGGAAAAGAAACAAAAATAAATTGATTAAGATAACAAATAATAAGAAATATACCCAAAATGTTTTTGGTTAGCGTGCGTCGTCTAGGTAGAATAAAATAGAATAATAATGAAACGTCAAAATAGAGAGACACCTGCCTAGAGGATTTTAGTGACGGAAAGGCCCTCTATGAACCGATAGGAAGAAACAATATATACTGGGATGGGAAGACCGGAAAGTGGAAGTACTAAGATGTACAATGTACGAACCCATACGAGGACAATTTAAGAAAAAAAGATAATCGAACCAATAACTAGACGGATTAAAATCGAATGATCCGAAAGTCGTAGGAAGAAGAAGTAGGAAATTGCGGTGGTCTATGATCACGATCACGGGATTTAGACAAACAGTTCTTACGAAAGAAGCAGGGCAGAAGGTTGCCATCTAGTTAGTGCTGCGCTATAATAATAAGAAAAAAAAAGAACAAAGTATATCGTAAGATTTAAGGAAACCGACCCGGATAAGGAAGTCGAGATTTTTTTTGAATGCGAAAAGTTGTGTGTTTCATTATTTATTAGGTATAGTTGAAAAATAAAAACGAAATAAAGTTAATAGTGGATAAGAAGAGTGAAAATTTGAAATTTATTAGATTACCAAACGGAACATAATCCGAAAACGGAGTATCCCTCATCAACGAGGTACGACTACGGGTACGGTGGGATTAGGCAAGTCAGCCGAAAGAAATAAAAAGAAAATAAAAAGAAATTTTGGTAAGTCGAGACCGAAAGAAAATAAGCTAAGTTTTTATGATAATTTTGCCCTAGGATACCCAGACACCACGAGGGTCCGATTTGACGACCTGGCCTGGTAAAAGCATCGATCATCAGCTTAGTAGAGGTACTAACGGCCACTGGCAACCGCAATTGAGCTCCACATTAGAGAGTCTCTGGGCGGATGGTCTTCCTCTAACTCTCAAAGCAAGGTCACAGTGAGTCTGGGTGTCGGTAAAAATTTATTTTTTTTATATAAATTTCCATCTTCGTCAACGAACTTGAAAGAGTGTTAGAAGCCTAAAACTTGATAGAACACGAATAAAAATTTACGCGTTGGAAGACCTACCACTACGTGGAGCAACGATTCCGTACTTCAAAGTCCCGTGGAGACTATCTTCCTGCAAAATAAATATAGAAAAAAAATTTTGATATAAATTACCATACGTTGCATTGTATTTAAGGAGGCGGTAAAAGTTTTGAAGGATTTTTCTGAAATTGTCAAATTTATTAACGTTCCTACTGTTTTTGTTAGTTGAATTATTTTCCTGAAAATTATTATTGTAAGTGATAGTTTTTTTTCATGTCGCGGAATATTTTTGGTGTTGGCTAAAGAAAGTTAGCCGTCCATTAGACATTACCCAACTTAGAGCTCTGGTTAGGTAGGATCTAAGGGAGAAAATTAGGGAATCGTGGTACCCAAAAGAGTACCTTATAATGACAAAAGTACTATCGCCATTTTCTTTTTATAATTTTTTTGTTTTTGTTGCATCAATTAGTTTTTTGTGATAATCCTTGAGTAGCGTACTTCATTAATTTATATTTGATGTTATTGAGAGTGGTGAATCCAACAAGAAAACAATTCTAAAATTAATAAACCCGCTTTTACGCCTGCCTGAAACGAAATTCAAATCCGTTTTATCATTTACCTCTTGCGTCTAAGGATGATGTGCTAAAGGGATCCATTTTTCAGGGGTGCGGACGGTGAGTAAGTATGAGACGTCGGTAAGACTGGTGTGACCAACGGTTTAACCGCCAGGTAGGACCAAAATAAGGGGAGATTCCAATACGGCCAATGAATTTCCAGGTTGGGAGGGTAATGGCCCGCCGCTAAACATCTGCAGCTTCCTTGTAGTGGTGATCGTCCGTCCGGTGTTTGTAATTACCCTGAGTAAAGAAAATTTTTGTTAGTTTTTTTGCTTAGGTGTATATTTGTTGTGGCCTGATTTGTGTTTTGTTGCAGGTGAGGTTGAGATTCGGGGGCAAGATCCCCTCCCCTTCCGACGAGCTAATTGCCGAGCATCGCTAGCAGGCCGCGTCCTCCGGGTCTCAACATTCCAGTTTCCCACCGATCCGATTCCTCTCCTTACCTTCCTAACGTTTCCTTCTCCTAACCTAACCTATTATCTCTTTTCTCCTTTTCCTCCCAGATCCCAATGGCTCCTTTACCTAGCAACAACCCATTGTAGTTGTAAAGAAATCAAATTTAAGCCTTCGAATCTGTGGCGATTTTCGCATAACAATCAACCCACAGCTGGAGGTCGATCGACACCCGATCCCTAGAATACAGGAACTTTTTCATAAGCTACAAGGTGGTCAATATAATATAATAAGGTAGATCTGTCCGATGCCTACCTCCATATCCCTTTAGATGAAGAATAAAAAAAAACTGTGTGTGATAAGCACTGAATTCGGCCTTTTTGAATATCAACGTCTACCTTTTGGAACCTCAAGTTCCACTGGCATTTTTCAAAGGTACATTGAACAGTTAACGGCTGACATAGACTTCTGTACCTCATATTTAGATGACATAATCGTTTCGGGACGAACAGACGCGGAACACTTAAAAAACCTTCGAACTCTTCTAGAACGGTTGGAACGCCATGGTTTGAAATGCCGTTTTGAAAAATGTCAGTTCGCTAAAAGCGAAATCAACTACTTGGGCCATATAATCGATTCAGCAGGAATAAGACCGTCGGAAGCGCCGGTGGTAGCCATTCGTAATTTACATACCTGAGCCAAAGAATTTAAAAGACCTCGAAGCGTTTATCGGAAAACTGAACTATTACAATCAGTTCATTGAAAATTTTTCCCAGGTTGCCGCCCCACTAAACAAACTACGGTCAGTAGATCAACCTTTTATTTGGGGAAATGAACAACAGAGAGCTTTCGATCAATTCAAAGCTGACATTCTTAAAGTAACACGACTTGTTCATTTTCGTGGCGATTACCCAATAACGCTCGCAACAACATGGAATTCGAGCTGTGATCTCACACATATACCCAGATAAAACAGAGAGACCCATCGCATACGCTTTGAAGACGCTAGATAGTTCGCAAGTAAAATACAGCCAGATCGAGAAGGAGGCCCTGTCCATTATTTTCGGGGACAAAAGGTTTCATCAGTACCTGTATGGACGCCAATTTGAACTGATCACTGACCACCAACCACTAGTAACCATTTTTAGCCCTTCGAAGAAACTACCGCATATGACCATACCATGTCTCTCATGCCAAGGCGACGCTAACAATCCTCCAAGGGAATATAGCAGCTGGCCAACGACTGAAAATGTTTGGGAACGAATACACGTCGATTTCGCCGGTCCTTTTCAGAACCAGATGTGGTTAGTGGTTGTTGACTCCAAATCAAAATTCTCTTTCGTCATCCGGATGGCATCTACAACGTCAGTAGCAACGATTCAAGCATTGCAGTCTATTTTCACCTTAGAAGGACTGCCTAAGACGCTGGTATCTGACAACGGTACCCAATTCCCGTCCCATCAATTCAAACTTTTCTGTCAAGCCAACTCCATTCAACATGTGACATCAGCACCTTTCAATCCAGAGTCAAATGGGGCTGCTGAAAGAATGGTCCGCACTTTTAAAACGTCGCTAAAGAAAAATTTAGTTGACACACCAGACTGGAACAAAGCTCTTCACGTTTTTCTCTCGACATACCGAACTACACCTGATGATTCGGGATCATCACCTGCAGAGAAGCTGCATGGAAGACAGCATCGGACAATCTTTTCGGCAATCGTCCCTGAAGCCAAGAAACTTAACAAAAAAAAAATAAAAAAAACCAAATGCAGTTTCGAGCCACAATGCAAAATGAAGACACCAATCTGTTTGCTTCGCATTCTAACACAAAAGTTTACACTGAGTTAACTCAACCTGTCCCAGAAGATAGTGGACACAACGACTGCGAAGTTCCACCACATCCTGAGCAACCTCCAGCTGCAATCAGTTTGGACTCGTCACCGAATCCATTTCAAATTGAACCAGCTGAGGATGCTGTAAAGCATCATCACACTCCGAAGACACCATCAGAGCCAAGACGATCTAGTCGGCCTCGTAAGCAGGTCAAATTTTTCCCAAATTAAGTGCAAGGGAGTCTGTTATATTTGTCAGCACTTATATTGTGCATTGTCGTTGCGTCGTTTTGGCAGCCCTGACAAATGACAGAAGACGTCACTAGAAAATCATCATCGACAGATCCCGCCTTTTATAGATCAGATATCTTTTGATCCCGCCAGAACTAAGTCGTCTAACCAAGTTACCATTGAATTAATACTTTCCCTTTTAATAAAGATATTTAGTAATAGTCACAGGTCCTGTATTTCATTGAAATCATTCTCTCAACTTATTACAGTAGGTTTTTGCCAAGAATAGTAGAATTCCATGGCAATTATTTAGAGTGTCCATCTTTTAGAGATATGTTCACAGCGGTGTACATTAATCATTCCAAGTTAAGTGATGTGCAGAAATTATTTCATTTACGTGCAAAAACAAAGGATCAAGCATTTGCTATCGTAAATAAGTTCGGGTTAACAGATCAAAATTTTAGTCTTGCATGGAATGCGTTGAAAGATCAATACGAAAACAAAAGTATTTTGGTTAATAACCAAATCCAAATTCTATAGAATCAACAACCAATTCTTATAGAATCTAGTAGGGAAATAAAGCAATATTAATGATGCTTTAATTGAACTTAAGTCGTATGATATCAATGTCGAATCATGGAATGCAATCATCATCTATCTTTGTGCTTCTCGACTTCCTGACACTACTCTCAATCTTTGGGAAAGTTCATTAAAAAATCCTACTGATATTCCAACTTGGGATCAATTAAACACCTTTTTGTCGAATCGCTATCGCATTCTCGAAAGTGTATCTGAAATGAAGCAGAACACTACAACAAAACAACAAAATCGCAAGCTATAAAATCAATTTCAACTAATGTCAAATCCAAAGACAAGCCAGTTCGAAACTTTCACATGAAAGCCGTACCTTCGTTTCAAGTTTGTAGTGAACAACATCCACTTCGGCTCTGCCCGACATTTTTAAAAATGTCCGTCGATGACAGGCATAAAACAGTTCGGAAACATAAATTTTGTTTCAACTGTCTTGCAATGACTCATAATTCAAATCAATGTCAAAGTATGAGCACTTGTCTTCGGTGCAAAGGTAGACATCATACATTGTTACATTTTGAACGAAAGGTATCGCCAACTAATAATTCCAGAAATCAATCTGTGGAATTTTTATCTAATCGTGATTCATCATCTTCATATCCAGTCGTTGCTTCTTCTTCATCTTCATCAACTTTAGTGAATAAACTCGATCATCAAACCTTACAGTCCACTCCAACAACCAATCATAATGTTATGTTTTCCAAAGGTTTAAGAAAAGTTTTATTAGAAACTGCTCTAGTTAAAATTCGACATCGTGGAATCGACTTCAATCTTCGAGCTTTAATCGATCAAGGTTCGGAAGTGTCTTTCATATCCGAACATTTTTAAAATTTGATCGGTCTACCACCTCAGTCGACTCAAGCCCGAATATGTGGCATGGGTGCAACCGAAACTGCTTCCTCTTCACAACTTTGCTCCTTTACCCTTGGTTCCAATCATGTTAAAGATTTTGGAATACAAGTTCAAGCTCTAGTTCTGAAAAAGTTGACTGGTAACTTGCCCGCGATTTCAATGGATCTTAGTCAAACCAAATTTAATTTTGATTTTCCTTTGGCAGATCCGCTTTTTTATCAAAGTTCAACTATCGATATGCTTCTCGGAGCCGATCTTTATCCACATATTATTTTAGAGGGTTTGAAACCAAAGGTTCTGAGTAGTATTCTAGCACAGAATACCGTTTTTGGTTGGGTTCTTCTAGGGCCTTATGATAATGTTCCTATTGTATCAACTTTTTCAACTTTTGTGACTCATTGCGATGATTTTTCAATTGATCATAAACTTGAAAGATTCTGAAAGCTAGAGGAAATACCTCATACTTCGGTGTTAACTCCCTCAGATAATTTTTGTGAAGAATTGTATCAGGATACGACTTTACGAGATCCATTAACGGGTCGATATGTCGTTAAGCTCCCGTTCAAGAATCCTCCCGACGGGTCTCAATTAGGTCACTCACGTTTCAATGCGATGAAACAGTACCTTCGCAACGAAAAATCAATGATGGCTAGACCGTCTCTCCAAGAAGAATATCAAAAGGTTTTGTCGGAGTATGTAACATTAAAACATATGACGCCTACTCCCCCCTACGAATTATACAAGGACAACAATGACGAATCATATTATCTCCCACTACACTCTGTTTTGAAACCGCAAAATACCACTACCAAATTGCGGGTAGTATTTAATGCGTCAAGCAGTTATAATGGGAAAAGCCTAAACGATCTTCTTTATGCGGGACCTATTCTCCAAAGTGACATTACGTTCTTGATCCTTAACTGGCGGTTTTATCGATACGTTTTTAATGGCGATATCGAAAAAATGTATCGCCAAATGAATATTAATCCTGAGCATGCACAGTTTCAACGCATTCTATTCCGTCCTAGTTCAAATCAGAAAGTCATTGATTTATCTACTTAATACTGTTACTTTTTGGGTAAATTGTGCACCCTATTTGGCTATACGTACTTTATATCAATTGGCTTCAGATGTTAGTAAAGAATATCCTCGTGCTTCAAAAATCTTAAAGGAAGAATTTTATGTAGATTATGTTCTTTCGGGCGCTCATGATGTGGCTACCGCGACGAAGTCACATTGAACTTATAACAGCAATTGAATCTGCAGGGTTCAATTTACGAAAATGGACTGCTTATCATCCCGAGCTGTTAGACCACAACATCTTCTGAACAAAGATTTTTTGAAGATTGAAGAGGATAGTTCTACCAAAACTCTGGGTATTCAGTGGAATGCCTCCTCTGACAGTTTTTCATTTTCCATAAATCCTGAAAATCTTTTAATGGTTTCTATAACCGAACGATCAGTTTTATCGACGATTGCTAAATTATATGATCCAGCGGGTTGGCTTGCCCCAATCATTATAACAGCAAAAACTTAATGCAACAAATTTGGAAGGACAAAACCGGGTGGGATGAAAACATTTCGTGTCTCTGTGAACAAAAGGAAATGAAATCCTTTTTGGGCGAATTCGTGGATATTATAAAAATTTCCATTCCCCGATGGATAAAATTCTCTCCGTGGAAAATGTTTCAGATACACGGGTTTTCTGACGCCTCTGAAAAGGCTTGCGCCGCCACTGTGTATGTACGCGTGCATCACAATACCTCCGACTATAGTTCAAACTTATTGTTGGCAAAATCGAAAGTTGCACCTGTCAATACAATCCCACTTCCGCGATTAGAACTCCAAGGGGCGGTCCTTTTATCACGAATGATCCGATCACTCCTCAATCAATTCAAATTTCTGAAAGATATTCCCATCAACCTATGGTCAGATTCGACCATTGTTTTAGCGTGGCCAAACAAACCATCAAGTACTTGGAAAACATATGTGGCCAACAGGACTTCAGAAATTCTATCAAATGTTCCCGACATAAAGTGGAATCATGTCGCGTCTCCCGAAAATCCAGCCGATTTAGCTATACGTGGTGTTTCACCCGCGGAATTACAGGTCAATCCTCTTTGGTGGAATGGACCCTGATGGCAGAGAGAAACGGAAGATAAGTGGCCATCATCCGAATTATCTATACCCCCCGAAAATACCATTCCAGAATATAAAACAAATATTAATATATTGTCGAGTGAATTTGAAAGCGAAGTTGTGCGTCGTTTTTCTACTTGGCATAAAGCAGTAAGAGTTATCAGTTACATAATCCGTTTTTGTAACTCAGCTCGGAGACCTTCAATGCGAAACAAATATCCTTCCAAAACTCTTCTCCATGAAGAAATCAAATTAACCAACAATATATTGACTAAATCCGCTCAAAGACAATATTTTTCGAAAGAATATCAATCATTAGCAAATGGGAATTTGATAGGACCAAAGAGTAGCCTTTTAACCATTAATCCGTTTCTAGATTCTAACCAAATCATGCGGTCGAATGGAAGACTTGCATCTTCCACCTTATCGTATAGCGAAAGATTTCCTATTCTTTTGCCATATGAAACGTATATCTCTTCGCTTTTAATCGCTTATATCCATGAATTATCTTTGCATGTAGAAATCCAGCTAATGATCAGACTAGTTCGCCTAGTGGATATCCAAACTTAAAACCCTAATCAAAAAATATATTCGATCCTGCAAACCTTGTGCGTTATACAAAAAATTCGTTCAATCTCAAATAATTGGTGCGTTACCTGTTGAACGAACCACTATGAGCTTACCGTTCACCAATACCGGTATATATTTTGCTGGTCCGTTTGTAATTAAAAATTACTACGGAAGAAAATGTCGATTGGAAAAAGGTTATGCATGCCTTTTTGTATGTTTTGCGACTAAAGCAATACATTTAGAAGCCGCGATTTATCCACCGCTGCTTTTCTCACCTCTTCCAATCGCTTTGTTGCTCGCAGAGAGCTGCCTGCCACGATCTATACGGATAATGGGACCAATTTTGTCGGCGCATCGAAATTATTGATGTCAAATTTTCAAAAGGCTCTTATTAGCTATCCTGATAGCTCATCACTTAATTTTTCCCAAATTGTGTGGAAGTTTATTCCTCCTGGCTCCCCCCATAGTGGGTTGTGGGAGGCAGGAGTGAAAAGTTTTAAAATTCACTTTAAGAAAATTGCGGAAAATTCAAAGTATACTTTTGAAGAGTTCTCAACACTTTTGGCTCGAATCGAATCGTGTCTCAATTCTCGGCCTTTATCTCGCATTTCGGAAAATCCGGATGATTTCCTTCCATTAACGCCTGGACATTTTTTAAGAGGTGGTCCTTTGCTAGGTCCTCCAGAACCCCCCGAATCTAATAAACACATAAGTTTGATACGTAGATAAAACACACTTAAAATCATTCATCATCAGTTCAGTGCACGTTGGAAGGAAGAATATCTAAAAAGAACTCATCAAACGATATCTTCTTCTTTCCATTTCCGGCGTTACGAGTAGTGATCTTGAAGCGATCACAACTCTCCCACGTTTCTGCTTCACACTAGTGATCCGCCTTTGGGGTACGCCGCGTTGACCTCAGAAAGCGTCGGCAAGCCTCCCGGTTTTGGATTGTTCCATGTCTGAGGCCAACCAAATGCTGCTGTTTTTGCATTTGCTTGTACCAGGAGTGTTTTGGCCTGCCTTTTCTTTTTCGTCGCGAATTTGTTGAAACGTTGTACGATATTGCCTTTTGGACGGGGTTCTGCGGATCTCTCCATTGAACATGACAATACCAACTGAGCCGGTCGTGCTGAATTTTGTCCAAGATGGTACTTTTGACATGAAGGCTTCCACGGATCTTAGTACTTCTAATTCGATCAAGCTTTGTTACTCCTGCTGTCATCCGAAGCATCTTCATTTCGGCTGCCGTCAATTTGCTCTCATACTTTTTGTACATTGTCCAACATTGTGAACCGTATGTCAGAGCTGGACGGACAACTGCTGTGTAGAGTCTTCCCTTCAGCTTAGGGGGCATTTTTCGATCACAGAAGATAGCGGAGTTTTCTCGCCACTTCATCCACCCTACGCTTACTCGATGATTGATGTCGTCATCACAAGTTGCTTCACTATTGATCATAGATCCCAGATATTTAAACTAGCTCATCAAACGATATAAATGGAAATATACCAAACGAGACATGGAAGTCGGGGATCTTGTCGTTCTTAGAGATGAAAAACTTCCCCCGAATGAGTGGCGCCTTGGTAGGGTCGTAAAGGTTCATCGTGGTCCCGACGACAGAGTCCGAGTTGTCGATGTCAAAAGCCAAAAAGGAGTTGTCACTCGTTCTGTCGTCAAGTTGTGCATTTTACCCTTGGATTGAAGTAATTTGCTTCTTAAAATCTCATCTTTTTGATCCTAGGTATAACGTATAACTTTTGTGTGAATTTAATTATCATTTACTCATTGCTAGAATAAGTAATATTAAAATGCATCTGAATTGAAATTATATCACGTATACTTATATATTTTGCATTATAATTGTAACTTCGAATTTGATCTTGCATAACATCATACATTTTCCAATTGTTAAACATTGACTTTTTTTTGCATGCGAGGATGCAAGGCGGGCCAAATGTTCAAATCAGAAACAATCTTAAAAAATTTACATAACTTATAACAGGCCCTTAGCTCTACTAATTTCACGATACCTGAACGATGAAATATTTTTTTTGTTACGTTGGCATCTTGCTTTTTTCGCCGTCTTCGCGTGGCTACTTCATTATTCGTTTGGCAGCCATCAATTTATCAAGTCACCTTTTGCTTTTCAACACAAACAATAAAATTATCTTAAACCTAAAAGTATAATATTTGAATCAATTTAAATTAACAGAAAATCAAAGAAAAGGAATCAACAAGTGTAAAATAAACGAAAGAACAATAGAAACAATACGGTACAATCAAGAAATCAACGTGCCATATCATCTTTTTTATTTTTTTTCTGGATTCCATTGGGGAATCTACATAGATTGGATTTCGTATTCGCGTACATCGACGATCTTCTGGCTACCAGCAAAAACGAGAACGAGCACAAAGAGCATCTCAAGCTTCTTTTTAGAAGATTAGAAGAATATGGAGTTAACATCAATTTATCAAAATGCGTTTTTGGCGTTTCCTCTTTGGAATTTTTAAGCCACACCATCAATGCAGAGGGCATATTTCCTTCGAAAGATCGCATCACAGCGATCGCCAACTTTCCGAAGCCCACATCAATCAAGCAAATACAACGTTTCATAGGGATGATAAATTATTATCACCGGTTTATCCCGAAACTTGCTTTACTCCTCGCTCCACTTCATGCTCATCTCGCAACTCTCACAAAGCAAACCAAATCAAAAAAAGTTTTCTCCTGGCCAGAAGATCTCGACCCCGTTTTCGAAAGCGCAAAAGAAGCTTTCGCGAAAATAACGCTACTAGCACACCCAATGCAAAACGGCACTCTCAGCATCACAACTGATGCATCTGATACAGCCGTGGGTATTACAACAGCACATTTCAAGTTCTTGGCAACCTCTAGCATTCTTCTCAAAGAAACTCAAGGACGCCGAAGTGAAATACTCAGCTTTCGATCGCGAATTGCTAGCGATATACTTAGCTATCAAGTACTTTCGATTTTTCGTCGAAGGGCGAGAATTCACGGTCTTCACAGACCACAAGCCACTCACGTATGCTCTGAAACGTAAAACAGAAAGAAGTCCACGTCAAACACGTCACCTCGACTTCGTCGCACTATTCACTTCAGACATACAACACGTGAAAGACAAGGACAATGTGGTCGCGGACACTTTTTCTCGCCTCGGCGAAATCGAAAACAACAACAATCTTAAGCTTGATTTAGAAACCATTTCCAAACTTCAAGAACACAGAAAAAACTTCGAAATTCGTGATCAAGCCATTCAAGTTTCCAAATGTCAGAATATATTGTGAAACTTCAACCAACAAGAAAAGAACTTTCGTTCCAATCGCTTTACGCTCAAATGTTTTCGCCACTCTTAATGGTATTTCGCATCCAAGCATACGATCAACCAGAAAGCTTATCTCAGAGCGATACTTCTGGCCAAACATAAACAAAGACATCAATAATTGGACACGCTGTTATATAGGATGTCAAAAAGCCATGGTACAGAGACACACCAAATCAGAACATGGTAAATTCGATGTACCAGCTGGTCGATTCGATCACATACACAGCGATTTGGGAGGTCATCTGCCTTCATCCAATGGTTTTTCATACATCCTCACAGCCGTCGACAGTTTCACAAGATGGCCAGAAGCCTATCCTCTGATCGATACCTCTGCCAGTTCAATCGCTAAAGCGTTTGTCGTAAGCTTCATTGCCCGTTTTGGTACTCCTTTAAAAATCACTTATCACTAATCACACTAATCACACCAAGGAAGTCAATTCGAATCGAAACTCTTAAGCGAACTGTCTAGATTGCTGGGTGTACACAAGATCCACACAACGCCATACCATCCACAAGCCAACGGAATGGTTGAGAGATTTCACAGGCAACTCAAGTGTTCATTGAAAGCTAGGTGTAACACCATCAATTGGAACTCAGAACTCCCGATTATTTACTCGAAATTCGCTGCGCCGTGAAAGAAGACCTTGATGCTTCGGCAGCAGAAATGGTTTACTGACAAAATCTGAGACTTCCCGCTGAGATTTTCATTGGCAGCCAAAATCAACCGATTTTTCCCGACACCTTGATAGAATAGCTTCGAAACACCATGAGAAACCTCATTCCAACCGAACCAAGACAAGCGAAACAAGAAATTTTCATTCCAAAAACCTTAAACGAATGCAAACAAATTTTCATCTGAATCGGCAAGGTAAAGACCGGCCTTATGCCGTCATACGAAGGAAGTAATTCGCCGACTTCGAAAATATTTTTTAGTAAAAGTAAAGAACAAAAGCGTATCAATCTCCATTGACCGACTCAAGCCAGCTCACTACACCGAAAATTCAGTTGAGCTAAATCGGAACTAAACTTTCAAGAGGGGAACTCGATTGCTGGAGGGTGATGTAGCGGATCTACATCTTTAAATCAAACTAATTATTTTATCCATAAAATTATGGTAAGACAAAAAAGCCGCTGCCCAAAATAGAAAGTTAAACGCAGCAGCATTTTATGTGAATGCGTCCATCCACCACTTGCGATAAAAGTTTCGTCAAGGTAGTTGACGAAACAAATACATATGAAATTATCGTCGCCCTCGCCATGCCTTTTCCGGCATTGACATTCTCTCTTGATCAAACACTCAACATTATTAGACGTGCCGGCATTTTCACTTAAGAGGAGAATTCTTAGCTCCAGCCTAAAATCTAAAACAATTTAACATTAATTGAAACTTGTAATGATTTAACGTAGAATTTATTGAATAAAATTAAAGAGCTTTCTATATTTGTAAAACAAATATCTTGAGAGACATTTATTCTCGAAAACGAGGCAGACAAAATTTATCGAGCGGACAACGGAGCTATCCCAGAGAATTCAAGGTAACCCAAGAGACATCGAACGCACACACAGGTAACCAACAGGTAGAAAACACCAAGGTTATATTGGTGACCCCGAAACTATCTAACATCGCCATCACATCCGTGTAGTAAGGAAGCACGGCGTTCCGCCACGTTTTTGCCACCACCATCTTTTTTTTCGAAGGATGCCACCGATGTCATTGTGCCACCACCATCATTTTGGCACCGCCATTATCTGGCCACCACCATCACCGTGTCACCGCCATCATTTTGACACCGCCATCGTCTGGCCGCCGCCATCATCGTGTCGCCGCCATCATCTTGAGCCCGCCATCAAATAGCCACCGCCATCAATTTACAATCGACATCACGTCTCCACCGTAATCGATTGGCACCGCCATCGAGCACCGAGTATCCACCGCCATCGCCATAAGTTGCCACCACCACCAATGTCCACAGGTTGCAAGTGTTTGTTTTTTTCATCACCGTTGCTACACCCAAGCAGCGCAGAAAATCTTGAGAGGCGATACCAGCGTCATCTTCGTCGCCATCACCACAACACCATTCAGCAAAAAAATAAAAAAAAATTCTAGGAGACGCTACCAACGCCTCTAGAAGAATTTTCGATCGCCATCGCAGTAAATACCGAAGACGACGATAACTCCATCTGCACACCAGTCACATATTGAACACAACAATTTCTGTCGCGGACAACAACCATTTTGCTCCACAACAAAACTGTCGGTAAAACTTAGTGCAGCCAGTCACCAACAGAAACAGCAGAACAACAACTGCGTCAGTACAGCAGCAGCAGCATCGCAACAGCAGCAACGCAACAAAAAGTTAAGTTGAAGTAACAACATCGCCATCAGCGAAAAGATTGTAACATTGCATGTGAGTAAGAGCTTTCTTTTATTATGTAAAATTCTGGCACGTTTATTTTTCTTACATTCAAATCAAATTTAAATAAAAATTTTTTTTTATAAATTTTTTTTCAATACATATATTTTACGAGTATATTTTCGATTTCGATTTCGGAAAACAAATTTGTTTCGTCAACTACCTTTTACGTAAGCTATTTAAATCAAGGGTGCGTTTTTTAATTTGCTCGCGTCAGGTGCTGCTGCGTTTCATTTTGTAGTGAGTTTTCGACTTTTAACGATTCTCGTGAATCACTCTGTTTCGAAATAGGTCAACTCATTTTTCAAACAGGTTTTTTAAAATTTTTTTTATTTGTTTTTTCGCAATATGACGGATGAAAACAAGCCCAAGCGGGTATAAGTGGTTCAAGCACCACCAACAACCAATCGAGTTCTTCCTTTGTTAGTCAGCCACTCCGATCAGACTTGGCTCAGGTGCACTTACAATCAATTAGAGTAAAACTTCCGGCATTTTGTAATTCTAACCCGGTGACGTGGTTTATTCAGGCAGAGGCTCAGTTTACGGTGCACAGAATTACAAGTTCCGAGACAAAATACTGTCTCACGGTTAGCTCCCTTCAACCAGATACCTGCGATTCGGTGATCGACATTTTGTCGAATACACCAGCCACCGACAAATATGCCGCCTTGAAATCCGCGCTAATAGAACGACATTCCGTGTCCAAACTCAAGCGTTTAGAAAGTCTCATCGACAAAGCAGACATTGGTGATCGAAAACCATCGGAGGTTTTACTTTCTATGAGAACGCTTGCAGGGAGTACATTCAATGAAGACATTTTAAAGAAGTTTTGGATGCGTTAGCTAACAACAACCAATCAACATCGCATTACTTTCAGTAGGTCAGAAAACTCTTGAGGAACTAGCAACGCTCGCGGGCAGAATATACTAAGGTTCTCAAACCGCAACTATTTACATCGTTGTCACTGCACAACGAAGCGATAATTCTCGCAACGCTAGCAAAGATCTCGAACAGAGACTCGCTAGAATTGAGTTAATGATCAAAGCGTTTTCTTTCAACTCGCGTCCACACAGCAGCAACAATCCTCAGAGTTTTCGAGACCGTAGCAGTCGTTCTCATAGTTTCAATCATCGCACAAATTCAAGTTCGGGCACAGGTATATGTTGGTATTACAGATGATACAATTGATAGGCGAAGAAGTGCGAGCAACCGTGTAGTTTCAACAACAGTAATTCAAAGAACAACACAAACCACCCAAACTAGCTCAACCTGCTGTTGCAGCGGCAAACATGCAGTGTCCTTTAAATCGCCGCTTATTCTTAAAAGACAGAAACTCTAATTTAACTTTTCTTATCGATACGGGAGCGGATTTGTCAGTACTCCCTTGTAAGTGCACAAAATCTAGAGTTTCTTCGGTTTTACTATCAGCTGCTTATGGAACATCAATTCCAACATTCGGATCAAAATTACTAAATCTTGATATTGGTCTAAGGCGAAATTTCGTCCATACGTTTACTATTGCCGCGGTTAGTAGACCAATATTAGGAGCCGATTTCTTAGCAAAGTTCAACCTCTTGGTAGATACCAAGAACAAGCGACTGATAGACCCTCTAACCAAATTGCACACACATTCATTTACAATGAGAACTGACGATCCGACCCCAAAACACTTCCAAGTCAGTAATCACAAGTATAATAAAATTTTGCAAGAGTTTCCAAGTTTAACAGCAGAGCCAGACTACTTCGCGCCAGTCAAACACACCGTCGTTCATCACATTGAAACAAAAGAGCAACTACCAGTTTCAAGGCCCAGACGCTTAGATGCTGCTAGCAGTGTTGGAATAAAAAAAAATCTGAAATCTGGAAATCCCAACACGAAAATCTGGAAATATCTGGAAATGTCTGTAATTGTGAGGGTTAAAATAAAGTTAAAAGCAAAGAGTGAAAAGAACTACTGAAGAGTCCAAGTATTCTCTCATCTGTTTTAAGTAGTATTTGTACTTGCAATTATAGGTTCTATAACACTATGAGGCAAGTTTTGCAACTGTGCAGAAAAAAAATTTGAGAAAACAATTAAACCAGACATAACGATGATAAAGAATACAAAAAAATTTTGTCTGTCTGTCCGTTTATGGATCTACAGCCTAAACTGCTTGACCGATTTTCTTCAGAATTCGGAGCTAGTGTTTAGGTGGCAGTCTTAAGAGGGCTTTTTAGAATTGCGTTTCTAGGTCTTGAAATACATATCGGTATCCGACACAATAACTATTTGTAAATATGTAATTATTTTTCTCGAAAACGGCTCTAACGATTTCGATAAAATTTTATATGAGGGATTATATCGAGGTTGACTTTCTTACGAAGTAAGAAAAAATTTGAAAGCGTCTAAGAACGGTAGCTTTTAAAGTACCGTTTTTTTCAAAACAGACATTCTCTCTAACGGTTAACACGATTTTGACGAAATTTCAAATTTTAAAAGTTAACAAATTTCAACCAAATCCTTAATTTGCCGAAGTCCCAATACATTTTTAATAAGACCCACCCTTTTCTTCCGCCTACAAGTCACACTTTGGCATGTTTTAGAATCTGGAAACGCTTTTTTATGCATCTGAACAGGATGGTCCGATAATAAAAATGACAAATTGTGCTCAGCCGTCATAGCAGCAATTTTGAGTTCTGCCAGCATCGTACATCTTACTTTTTTGC
The DNA here is from genome assembly GCA_949752695.1 of Melanostoma scalare. NCBI lineage: Eukaryota > Metazoa > Arthropoda > Insecta > Diptera > Syrphidae > Melanostoma > Melanostoma scalare. Next base: position 120,889,740 of record OX456985.1, read on the forward strand.
ATATTATTTGACTTTTGCAATGCTTTAGATACTAGTTTTTGAACCATGCTGGATTTTACTTTTTTTTTTGAGAGTAGCAGTTTCTGTGTGCTTCATTCAGTCAGTTTTTCCTCCAGTTGCCTTTAGTTCTACTCCGCAGGCCGAACCAAGTAATGCACGTCATCAGACTTTCGAAGCCATCCCTTAAACTGTGGCATTTGTTCCCATGCCGGAAAATATTTCGTTTCATATCGGCTTCGTTTGCGCTAAATTGAAAATTCTATCTTTACTTATCTTATCATTCACTATATGTACATTTTTTCTCTTATTTCAAAGTTGAATATTAAAGTTAGACAATTAAAGTCTAAAATTTATGATTAGAGCTGTATAAGAAACGCTAAAATGAGTACCTGTATATATTCGTTACTTTTATTCTGAGTACTCGGTACAAAAATAACGTTACTTTCGTTACTTTTTGAAATCTTAGACGTAGTTTAGAGTGGTCCTCAAAGTGGTTAGGTCGGAATTTTAATGAGTGCACCCCTCACAAACGTTGAAAATAAATAAAAAAAAATTTCCCAAAAATTCACCCCCCTATCTCAACTTTAACCGCCGGACCTGTACTTTTTTCCATTTAAATAACATGTGATTTTTTTTATGTTTTTATTTTTTTTAAGCAATATTCATAGCACCAAAAAATCCGGTCACGATTTTTTTCTCATCGGAAAAGGTTCTACTTTTTTTTTAGGAAGTTTTCCAACTTCGAAAAATTAATTAATTGATTAAAGCCATTATAATTAATTAATTGATTAATGCCAATAACAAACATTAACATAACACCACTTAAGAAAAGAAGATGATTTCGCTAACATTATTACATACGTAAACATAACTCCCTTTAATTGTCTCATTCAAAAAGGCATAAAAGCCTGAAACAATAAAAAAAGAGATCCATTTGTCTCCAATTCAGATTTCAGACACACAAATTAGCCTATGTGTTGCACTTTTCATCTCCACAGAAGGTATACAATTACTCTATATTCACACAAGGTTTAGGTACTGGTACTGATATCGACACCGACTCCATTACCCATTCGAGTACCTGTGTAGCTACCCAAAGTAACTAAACATACGAAATGCCGATACCGATACTGAATAACGAAAGTAACGTAAGTAGGTAACGAAAGTAACGACATCGTAACAGAAACGAAATTTTTTTGCGAGTAACGTTTCGTTATTCGGTACAAAAGAGAATACTCGTAGTAACGAATACATACCATTTGCAACAGCTCTATTTATGGCACACGAATTACGGGACATAGTGTATACTATCTTCAAGGTACCTAGTTGAATTTCAAAACACATTATTGAATTTTTTGAAAATCTGGATTCCAGATCTGGAATGACTCTCCAGATCTGATCATCTGGAAAATAATGAAAAATCTGGAAAACTCAGATAAATCTGAGCATATTCCACCGCTGGCTGCTAGGCACACGGCCGCAAAGACAGAGTTTGAGCACATGATGCAACTGGGAATGTGTCAGCCATCGTCTTCAAGTGTTTGCTCACCACTACATATGGTGAAGAAAAAGAACAATCTGGATTGGAGACCATGTGGTGATTACCGCAGATTAAACGCTGCCACGGTACCGGATCGACATCCGATCCACCACATCCAAGACTTCTCCACGAACGTTCACGGCTGCAAAATTTTTTCAAAGCTCCACATCGGGAGGGCATATCACTTTATCCCAGTTGCACCAGAAGACATTAATTATGGTAAGACAAAAAAGCCGCTGCCCAAAATAGAAAGGGAAACGCAGCAGCATTTTATGTGAATGCGTCCATCCACCACTCGCGATAAAAGTTTCGTCAAGGTAGTTGACGAAACAAATACATATGAAATTATCGTCGCCATGCCCTTTCCAGCATTGACATTCTCTCCTGATCAAACACTCAACATTATTAGACGTGCCGGCATTTTCGCTGAAGAGGAAAATTCTTAGCTCCAACCTAAAATCTAAAACAATTTAACATTAATTGAAACTTGTAATGATTTAACGTAGAATTTATTGAATAAAATTAAAGAGCTTTTTATGCTTGTAAAACAAATATCTTGAGAGACATTTATTCTCGAAAACGAGGCGGACAATTTGTCGAGCGGACAACGGAGCAATCCCAGAGGATTCAAGGTAACCCAAGAGACATCGAACGCACACCAAGGTTATAAATATTCAAAACTAAGTAAATACAAGCCTGTGTTCCACAAAGAAGCGTTCTAGGACTTACCCTGTATTTGCTATTTACAAGGGATATTCCAGTGGATAACAACACTTTTATGGCTACTTTTGTAGATGATACTGCAATTTTCAAACATATTGGAACGAAGTTCCTTATCGCGCGTTGTAAAAGGGGGCTAGACGGAAAAAATTCTTACGAAAAGTTGTCACGACACTTTTTGCTATAGTAAGCTAATGTAAGCTGTGCGGCGTCGCTAGTTTCTCTGTCTGTCTCTCTTTCTCTCTCTCTCTCTCTTTCTCTCTCTCTCTCTTATAGAAAGCAAGCCAGATATTTTAATTTCTATTTCGCATTGAACAGTGTGGTGTCGCGACGATTATTTTTGTTGAGTGTACATTATTACAATTCCTTCACTAATTAATCGAAAGGAACTTCGTTCCATCCGGGTGTCCCTTGACACCTCTCAAGTTTTTTTTTTCAAGTGGACTGGTTCTTGATGATTTCATATCAAACTTTATATGCTACTACGCTCCTCCAGCTGATAAGGCTAGAGGTGGATCGGCAATTCTGATAAAAAAGAGCTTAAAATAGCATGAAGAAGCTTTGTCTACAAACGAGAATATGCAAGTAACAATAATTAGTACCGGTATGAAAAAGAAAGACTTCAAGTTGGCATCAACATACTGCCCGCGACGGCGTTCGCCGACTGAAGATGATTATACAGAACTGCTAAATCTACTAGGAAATTACTTCCTTCGTTTACGGTGACTTCAATGCTAAGCACACCCATTGGGCTAAGCGTCTGAAAAGACCGCAATTACAAAAACCGCCGATAAAATCTCTAGACAGGATTTGGATCGGAAATCCGAAAGAAGAAGCTAACCTGTTTGCAGAACATCTTCCGAATGTTTTTAAGCCATTCTCAGCAAACACATCTGCACAGCTTACAGTTTATTGATAAAGTAGATGAAGCTGACATACCAATTGTCACACTCAAGGAAATAAAAAGTATGTGTCGAAATCAACTATCGAACAAAAACTCACCTGGGTACGATCTAATAACTGCTCAGGTTTTGAAAGAAATGCCAACAAAAGCCTTCATAAAACTCCAATTCATAATAAATGCATGCCTAAAGACCCACTATGTCTCACATCATTCGAAAATTGCTGAAGTAGTCGTTATACCAAAGCATGGTAAGCCACCAACAGAAGTGACGTCTTACAGACCAATATCGCTTATACCAATTATGGCAAAAGTCTTTGAAAAATTGCTACTGAAAAGACAAAGCAAAGTCATAGAAGACAGAAATCTAATCCCAAATCATCAGTTTGGATTTAGAAATAAACATTCCTTGATAGACCAAGTTCATAGAATAACGGATGCAATTGAAAAAGCATTAGAAGAAAAACAAGTATGTTCAGCTATATTTTTAGGTGTTGCTCAAGCATTTGCCAAGGTATGGCATGAAGGGCTTGAGTACAAACTGCAAAGGGAGTACTATGAAATACTAAAACCATATATCTCAAACCAGCTCTTCAGAGTACTGTTCGGAAATTAAGAAGAACCAAGCCACACGAGCTACAATAACAAGTTGCCCAGCCCGTAATGATGGTAATCGTGATCATTAAATTTCGCTGTGGCGTCTTCTGATTTCAGCATCACACTGTCGATTTGGTCTTTCACCTTTGAAATATATATTTTTTTTTATTTCCTTTATTTGTGGAGGACTGCTGATGTTGGATTCTGTGTAATTTGTAATCCAAGCGTTTATGTTGGTCTTTGGAATAAAGGAATTTTTTTATTGAGACATTGTTTTTGTATTCCAGTTCCCCTTTAATGGTCAAAGATGGCATTCTGAGCAAGCAAGATTCCATTACCGAATACTGCAAGGCTTTCAGTAGAATCTTCGCATACTAGATGCCCTGTTGCATAGGTGGATCCACGGGGGGGGGGAGGTTTCGGATCCGGACCCCCCCCCCCCCAATCGGGATAAAAAATATGTTATTTGTAACATTTATCGGCTCCTAATGTTCAAATTTCGTTACGGGAAGGAAAAATATAGCATGAGCAAGACAAAAAAGTAAAGGAGAAGTAATATTATTGCTTTAAGAATTCAAGAACTTTATTGATTATAAAAATATAATCGACATTCTTGAACGACTAGCTATTGATAACCTGAAAAATATCATCAGATTGATGTTTGCATACATAATGTGACTCGATCTGATAAAAGGGACTTACTATACAAAAAATCGGTTGTCATGACTTATTACACAGGTTTTCTTACTGAACATTCACGAAGCGCAATCAGAAATTATAACATCGCTATTATTTCGCAAATTATAAATTCAGAGAAACGATTTTTTAAATGGGTTTGAGTGGTACATCAGCGCCTTTCAGAGCGTGCTGTGTAAGCTTTCACTTTTGCCTAAAAGGTGCCTTTTCTCGGATCGCGTCACATATAATATTTTTTAACAAGTAAATTTTTGATCGAAACATACTTACCAGTAAGGCATCAAGCGCATTTTGGATGTTCTGGCCCTGGATTCGTTGTCTCCACATATTGACTTTTGACAGAAAATTTTCTTTCGAACAATCCGATATATCTTTGTAAAATGTGTAGAGGCCAGCGCATTTCTTTTCGTTAAATTGTTGTTTAAGAAACAGTTGCCCGAAACTTTGGTAAGTGAAATTGTGTTCCGAGAACCGACTTTTGAGTTGAGAAATGAACGTATCAAGAAACGGAATGTAGAAAGAAATTCTGAAGTAGTCTTCAATACTTTGTTCTTGAACGTTGCAACGATTTTTTTGTTGATTGCAACGGCGGCGGCGGCGGCGTGGCAATTTCGTTGTGATTTCGTATTCAGAACAAATTCTAGCAACATGCTCATAAATACATGGAAAGTAGAATCTGCGTTTTCGCGTTTGTACGTAAATTCATTCAAAGCGTCATCTGCCAGCTTAGTAGCCTCACCCAGATCTTGGTTTTTAGATTGCAATTCCCAACTCAAACGCAAAACAATCGAATTAACTGATTCCATAATGTGACAGGCGATTTGGAATTCAACCGTCGATATCGCTGTCAAAAGATGCAATGCACTTTGCGAAGTATTTAGATCTTTCCACGTTTTTATTTCTTCCAGATTCCAGATTCAATTACAGCCGGTTGCAATTCAACGTACGTTCCAACTGCTTCATGAGACTAAGCCCACCTGGTAGGACAAACAGACTCCAACTTTTGTTTTTTTTTTCTCACTTTTGTTAGTCATTTTTGAAATTTCTTGGTGTAGAACTTCTTGTCTTTTAGGACAGTGAAAAAATGCTTAAATCGCTCCGATAGTTCCTAACACATTTTTGATTCCTGACACTTCGCATGCTGCCAAACTAAAGCTATGTGCAGTGCAATGTACATGAATTGCCAGGGGAAATACGATCTCAGATGAGCCTGTGCACCAATGAATTGGACACTCATTGCCGAAGTTCCGTCCCGTCGAATCCTTGGCCACACATATGAGCAATCGACGCCAACATCATGTTAATAATTTCTGATTGAATCTGCTAAACCTCGTATATGTATATAAATTAAATTTTGAGTAATAGACCCCCCCCCCCCCCCATGTCCAAATCCTGGATCCGCCACTGTTTTAACCTGTTTGTTTTCCTTGTGTGCGAAAACGAGGGGCTTGGAATATTTCTGGAGGTGTTCCTGTGGAACTGATGCTATAACTGCTAGATCTTTCACTGTTAAACCGCCACTCTAAACAGAAATATAAAAACTACCACGATTTCAAAATAAGTAGGGATTGTTCGTATTTTAGTATGTGCATAGCTAAACACAAAGCTAAAACTGTACATGAAGCCACCTTAACTTGATCGATTACTAAAGCTATTTGAAAAGTGTTTTTTTCACAAGGCTCTTATGTACATAACATGATATCCAAAAAAGAAAAAACGCTTCCCGGACAGCGGTGTTCTTGATCAGTTGTCAAACCAATTGAAGTCAAAACATGAAATTTTTTTGCCGAATTCGCACAAAAACGCAATAATTGTTTGTTTAAAACCTAAATCAATTGTATAGAGTCAAAAATGAAAATGTTCCGTAGTGAAATCAATGCAGGTAAACAATTTTTTTGTGTCTGTTTTTGTTAGTTTAGAAATGTCAAAAATAGGTCCGTTCACAAAGGTAAGAAGGAATTTCTCTTGTGTCAAAAACACTCTGTTTACATGAGTTGGAAAAATTATTTTGTTACTTGTTTCAAACGAATTAAACTATTAATAATAAAAAAATAAAACCATTGTTTTGGCATACATGACAATTACCTTTGAACAAAATGTCAATATTCACAACAAAGTTAAAACTTGAATTAGAAAAATTTTAATTCATTCTTTTGTAAAAAGAAATATGCAAAAATTGTTTTCAATCACTAAACAGACCTTTTTAATTGTTATTACGTTATTTTATGTATCTTTTTATAAATCTACAAATCTAACCCTTAAAATCAATGAAATTCTAAAAATCAAAAATTTTAAGCAACAAAATTGCGGAGTGTAAGAGTGGGCATACGATTTAATTCAGTTAAACATTTGTGAACAGACCCTCTGACACCCATTTTGCTTTTGTTCGAGATACATGAAAGTCTCTAGACGCACTAGGAAATTGAACGGTCTACAAAAATGGTCTCTTACTCTTATACTTTCTTCATTAATCTAAACATTTAAAAGATATTCAAGGTCAAAAGTTGAAGTATTTTAAGGAAAATAACTTTTTTGTTTTGAATTTTGTAACTCACGAAAAAACCGTTATTTTTAAATGAGCATCAGTTATTTCAATAGAAAATTGAACGTTCTACAAAAAAGGTCTTTTGCTGTTAATCGATTACTCTAACCATTTAAAAGATATTCGCAGTAGAACAACTGCAAATCCTACGAATTTTATTAATTTCTTAGTAAATATTTCCAATTTATTTACTTAATTTATGAATTTTGATAATATTCATGTGAACTTGAGTTTATTCCCAAAAAATTACAGTTTGCAAGTTATGTCGTACCTTTTGTTTGAGAATATATTTCATTGGACTAAATTTTTTAACGATATTTTCTGCAGTAGATCATAAATTACCTTAAAATTTATAAATTAAACAGATAAACTTGAACTTTTAATTCAAAAACTATCAAAATTAGTGGGAGTTGCAATTCTGCTGCGAACATCTTTAAAAAAAAATTTTAATAGATGTATTGGAAATATTTATTAAAAAATTATTAAAATTAGTAGGAATGAAAATTCTACTGCGAATATCTTTTAAATGATTAGAGTAATCGATTAACAACCTAAGACCTTTTTTGTAGAACGTTCAATTTTCTATTGAAATAATTGATGTTCATTTAAAAATAACGACTTTTTCGTGAGTTACAAAATTCAAAACAAAAAAGGTATTTTCTTTAAAATACTTCAATTTTTGAATATCTTTTAAATGGTTAGATTAATAAAAAAAGTATAAGAGACCATTTTTGTAGACCGTTCAATTTCCTATAAATACTGTTTTTGCGACTGGTTGAACAATCTGTTTTTAAAAAGATATGACCATTTTTATATGATACTAAACTGAAAATGGAAAACTGCGATGAGCATCATCTTCCAGTTAATATTAAGAGCTCAAATTTTGTAAGTACTTTCTAGAGGTACCAAAGACAAGTTTTCGTGTTTCGGATCAAAAAAAAAAAATTTGATTTTTTTGACCCACCCTAATTTTTATATATAACTATATGTATTCATAGATGCATCTATCCGTGAAATCTATCTGTTAAATCTATTTTCTATTTCTATAGGCACTTTCGTAAAACTCACCTTTCAGTATATGTTCTACCTCCACATCTACCTATGGCTCAACCCTCTGAGTTTTCGGCTTCCGCTTTTTCACTTCACCGAAAGGAAAAAAAACCTTCACCTAGGTCTTTAAAAAGCGCAGGGACATAACTCCTCGGGTCATAAGTCCATTATGGAATTGTATCCCACTTCAGTGGGACATAAGTCCAAAACTGGATAAAAAGTAGATTATGGACTTATATCCCACCAATATGGGACATAAGTCCACATTTTTTTTTATTTTAGGTGAGACATAAGTTCACAATTTGCATAGAATCTCAATTTTTCGATAAATAATAGTAAATAAAAAGCCTTATGAAATACAACTAGAAAACCAAAGGTTATTAGAATACCGCCGCTCTTCAAGTTTATAAGCCAAAAACAATATAAAAATTTTAGTATTTTAAAAAAAATATTATAAGATTGAATTTGTATGTAAAAAGGTAACTTTTTATATAAAATGTCTTTATTTTATTAAAACTTATTTAATCCCCTGAAAAATCAAATTTTCGTTCAGTAAAATTTCTAAAAAAAAAAAACTCCTTGCATGGTATTCCTGATATTGCATTATTATAATTGAATACAATGACTTGGGTAATTTTGCAACTTTTTCTCTTGAAGTGAAACAAAATCATTCTGCTTTCTTTTGTTTTCCTCAAACAGAAAAACATTGAATAAAATTAGAAAAAAACAATAGAAAGCGGAATAAGATTTTGTTTCTGAGAACTAAGAAAAATAAAAGTTAAAATTCGCAAAGCAGAGATATGGTTTTCCGGAAATTGAAGATAATACATATTTTATTTTTAGAAGTTACCAGAGTTCCTTTGTTTAAAAAAGAAATTTAAAAAATTTTAATTTTTGAGAATTTGAGAAATTAAAATTAAAAAATCGCGCGATTTTTTTAGTGGGACATTAGTCCAAAACTGGATTATGGACCTATGTCCCACAGCGGTGGGGCATAAGTCCACAAAAGAAATGTTTGGACTTATGTTCCATTTAACATGTTTTGTTTGATGCAAATATAATACCTTTGCCGAGATGAAACTCTCCCAAAAAAGGGGCAATCAAAAGAAATTTGGACTACATTAAAAACTTGTTTAACGGGGTTTTTCTTTGCTAATTACTAGGCCTGGCTACCATATGTCAAGGAGTCAGCGTAATGTCTTATAGTTAGAAAACCAAAGGTTGTTAGAATACCGCCGCTCGCTCTTCGAATTCATAAGCAAAAAAATTTAGAAAAATTTTAATGTAGCAGGGAAAGGAAAAAGAAAAAAGTGAAACAAAATCATTCTGCTTTCTTTTGTTTTCCTCAAACAGAAAAAGATTCAATAAAATTAGAAAAAAACAATAGAAAGCGGAATAAGATTCTGCTTCTGAGAACTAAGAAAAATAAAAGTTAAAATTCGCAAAGTAGAGATATGGTTTTCAAGATTTTGGAGACAATATCTTATTTTAAGAAGAAAATCGAGCGATTTTTTAATTTTAATTTCTGAAATTCTCAAAAATTTAAATTTTTTAAATTTCTATTTTAAACAAAGGAGTTTTACTAATTTCTTAAAAATTTTCGAAAATAAAACTCAAATAATACTTATATTAATTACAAGAAATGAAATTCATATAAAATTCATAAATTAAATTGAAATTTTTCGAATATCTCATCAAAAACTTTAAAAATCCGTACACATGAAAGTTTGATGATGAATAACTTTTGAACGGTTAATTTCATCGCCAAAACATAAGGAACCATTTTTATAGAGCAGTTAATTTCCAACAAAAATTTGCATTGCGCATTTTGTAGAAGTCATTTATTGTGGAGTTATAAAATTCATAAACAAAAATGAAATTTGTCTTAAAATAATCAAAATTAAATCCTTAATATCTTTCAAATGGTGAGGTTTAGGTACGGAAAAAATACAAGATACCTTTTTTTGTAGAGCATTAAATTTCCTAAAAAATTCTCTTGGAACATTTTTCTGTTCAATCGATAAATGATGAGGTATGAATTTTTTTCTATTGGACTGAGAAAAATATACAAAACTGCGTTGCGGAGGATCTTCCTATTAAAATTAAGAGCTCATACTTTTTGAGAATTTTTTTAAAGGTGTCTAGAAACCCATTTTTCCGTACCATTTGTAAAAAAAAATTATCGATTTTTTTGACCCACTCTAGTATATATATAGTTTTCTTAAAACCAGCTCTATCACTCACCTTTTTATTAAATTTCTTATTCTTTTCAAAATATTTTTTAGAGCATCCGCATTGTGCTGGTGTACTATCACTCAATTATTTCTCTTACTAATAGATAGATAGATAGTTTTATTATTCATTCATACAAAATTTTCAACTTTAAATGCAATACATATTTTTTGATATGAAATGATATATGGACATTCGGTAACTATGAAAGTTAGTGTTGAATGACACGATTATAAAAAATTAATTCAAATAAATATCTGATGTGGGGTGGCAACCAGTATAAGAGTATTAGAAAAAAATATAAGTTAAAAGTGAACAATAGAAAAAAAGTTATTAATTCAAAATATAAGCTTAACAAAACCAAAATAATATACTTTAATCTTACACAAAGGGTTAAACTGTGAGTATTTACCATTTTTTAATAGGATAAGGTTATTAAAAAAGATTCAATACATTCATAGTCATGTGTGAATAGCCAGTCTTTAATTTTTCTCATAAATAAACTAAATGAAGTAGTTTGTCTTATAGATAGCGGTAATTTATTGAAAAGTTTCGGAGTTGTAACTGAAAAAAAAAGGGAGAAGTGTGTACTTCGTGCAAATGGTACGTTAACAAGATGTGAGTTATTTATACGGAGATTGTAAAGCTGCGAGTTTCTAGATGGAATATTGCCACTTTGCTTAAAGAACTCTCTTAAAATTTTGAAAACATAAAGGTGTCTCACTTTTAAAATTTGCAATTCCTTGTACAACGGCCAACTTTCAGCAAACTGATTTTTAAAAATTGTTCACAATCATGAGCATGAAAGTGAAGGCTATAATAAAAAAGGTTGTTTTCAGAAACTTAGAAAGCTACTAGTTTAGTTTTTTCGCTCAAAATTAGACTATGAGCAGCAAACCATGTCCTTAGGATTTCTAAATCTTCTTCAATTTTGGCAACGCAATCAAAAAAAGTATTTAATTGATAGGTATATGCTACGTCATCTGCAAAAGCAGTAGGAGAACCGTTCAATTTAAGATTGTAAAGAGAATTTATATAAATTAAAAAAAAGGAGTGGTCCAAGAACGGAGCCTTGTGGGACTCCATTTCTTAGAAAAAGAGGATTACTAAAAGTTCCATTTATATTTACTTTTAGTTCTCTTTCCTTTAAGTAGGATTGAAGCCATTTGTCTAAGTGAAAAGAGAGTTGAAACACCCCGTTAAACATACAAACTATGTTTTTCTGCTAATGTGTGCTAGGGGCACTTTCTTCGCGGATATTCGCCATGCCCTTTCCGATAACTCATTTTTCTTTCTCTTTTTTCTACTAACCCTCACCGAGGTAAGACCTATTATCCATTCGTATTAGTAAAAATTGTTTAACTAAATTCCATATGTTTCTTTTCAATATAACGCCTACGGCAAACTAAACTCCATTTAAACATAACACCTCGAAAACCAGCATTATACAGTTTGTTTAATAAAATCTCATGGTCAACCATATCAAATGCTTTCAAACTATTTTTGTTTTTATCGCGGGATAGAGACATTTTTAATTAAGACACTTAACGGACTTACCGCGATTAAGAATTTTTTTTTTTCATAATCAAATTAAACTTTGATTTTTTTTTTTTTTTTTTACTGAGTCGATAATAGGTTGTGTTGAAGAGTGTCTACGTAGGAACAAAATTGAAAAGTTTACATCAGAAACAATTAGACAAGATGTATCAGTTTTAATTCGTAAGGCAAAACCAATTAAACATAACATAACATAATTTAATTTAATTTTATAAATCTCACTGACGATGGAAGCATTGCTTCTGAAATGTACATCTGAGGAAATAAAATAAGTGTTTTAACTGTTAAAAACTTTACTAATCTTTTCATTTATAACATAACGACCAATGAGAGAATAGCTTTGAAAAAACTAAGAGCGGATAAAGATCTGATTGTTTTGCCTGCAGATAAAGGTAACTGTACGGTAGTACTTGATACAATAGATTATTGTTCGAAAATTGAAAATCTTCTTAGTGATGGTAATACATATAAGCAAGTGGATTATGATCCAACGGCAAGAGTGACGAAAAAAGTGAAACAAATAGCTGCTGAATGTAGATCACTTATAAGAAAATCAAGCTGTATACCCACTTGCACACAACCACCAAAATTATATGGTTTACCAAAAGTGCACAAAGCCAATGTCCCCTTGAGGCCAATTGTCAGCCAAATTGATTCTCCGACGTACCTTGTTGCCAAAGAACTAGCTATGCAACTTAAGCCCTTGGTCTTCAATTGCTCTTCTTTTGTCAAAAATTCTCAACATTTCGTATCTATCATAAAAGATCTGCATGTGAATGATAATGAAGTAATGGTTAGTTTCGATGTTACATCGTTGTTCACCAATGTTCCCGTGTTAGAATGCCTAGATGTCATTAAAACCAAGTTTTCCTCTCCCTCTGACGATGCAAAATTGTTTGAACTTCTTCACATTTGCCTTACATCCGGATATTTTCTGTACAATGACAAATTCTACTTACAAACTGACGGAGTAGCGATGGGTTCACCACTTGCACCAGTCATTGCAGATATTTGGATGAAACATTTTGAGGAAAAAGCAATAGAGACGTCTCAAATAAAACCGATTATATGGAAACGTTATGTTGACGACACTTTTTGCATTCTAAACAAAAATGATGTTAATACTTTTCTGAATCATTTAAATTCGGTGCATCCAAAAATCAAATTTACGATGGAGGTAGAAAAAGACAATGAGTTGGCCTTCTTAGATGTCAAAATCATCAAGAAACAAGATGGAACTTTAGGACACACGGTATATAGGAAGCCTACCCATACCGATAGATATTTACACGCCACGTCTCACCATCATCCATCAAATTTCAATTCCGTGGTGTCGGCTCTTGTTAACAGAGCAAATGAGATTTGTGACAATGAACATCGAGAAGAGGAATTAAAATACGTTGACGCCGTTCTTTTGAGAAATGGCTACTGTTTCAAACAACGATCTTGGAAACCTAAACAAACAACATACGAGAAAAGTCCGAGGGATGTAAATGAAAAAAGAGCCCATACAGAAGAGGTGTTTCTGAAGCGATTGGAAGAATCTTATCTAAACACGGCATTAAAACAATATTTAAGCCACCGGAAAAAATCCGACAGCTTCTAAGATCTCCAAAAGACCGTATTCAGTTTCAGAATCCAGGAGTTTACTCGGTACCTTGTAGTTGTGGTTCATCTTATATAGGTGAAACAAAACGAGCAATTTCCACAAGGTTAAAGGAACATATAAAAGCCGTACAAAAGAACGAAGTGACCAAATCCGTTATATGTGAGCATTTAGCTTATAATGAAGATCATTATATTCATTTCCATAAGGCCAAATCGATTTCGACGGAAAGATTTTACATCCCAAGATTGGTGCGAGAAGCTATCGAAATAAAAATGCAGCCAAATTTCAATAGGGACAAGAGTTTTTATCTTTCTTCTGCTTGGGATCCACTGATCAACACATTGAAGCTGAACAAAAGTCAAGCAAAAAACAATAAGAACTACAACCGACCAGCTGACTATGTTAGTTTTGCTTGTGCACAAATAAGCATACAGTCACAACAACAAGAATTGCCGTTGCAACCAAGTCCAAGGCAGGCACAATTGCACCGGTATAATTTACGAAAAAGAACACAACAAAGAGTAGAATAACAACAACACCCACCCACTTTACAACAGTCTACCCGTGACCACGACGTGTGTAACCGTGTCGAAACGTCGGGAAATAAAAATCAAAGTTTAATTTGATTATAAAAAATTCTTAATCGCGGTAAGTCCGTTAAGTGTCTTAATTAAAAATATCAAATGCCTTTTTCATGTCCACAAAAAGAGCCATGGTATTTTTTTTGCAATTTGAACTGCTATATAATCGCGTACAGAGCCTTAAAATGGCATCTTCCTGATCGAAATCCAAATTGATTATCACTGAAAAATTTATTTTTATCCAAGTAGGAAATTATTTTCACTTTAATAATTTTTCCAAAAAGCTTTGAGAAAGTCGGAAGCAGAAAAATAGGTCTATAGTCTATTACTGTTCCGACTAGGTTTATTTCTAAATTCGAAAAAAACTAGGAAAAAACTAATTTTAAATGAAACACACAACTTCACTTTTTCACTTGTAAAATAGTTGTATTGAATTTCTTCGTGAACTTTAGTCATATGACTTTATGTACATTCGATACATTACTTTTTGTAAACATTCGATGTTTTTGTTTACGTTTACAATTTGTGGAACGTATGTTTTAGTATTGTTTATTTCGGTTGTAATTCCTTCCATCCAGTTCCAAACATTCTCACGCCTCCAAAAAATTCGAAAACTCCATCCCCTTATGGTGCACCCTGTCCACAAGTCTGCACTGTAGTACGGACGACGACGTTCAGCGAATTCTTCACAGATGGCCTTTGACATTTAACTGCCATCCGTAATTGGTATAAATATTGACTGATGGTGGTTCTCTTCTTTCTCATGGTGTACATGTAATGAGACATAAGAGAAATTAGTACATTAAAATAAACATAAATGGACAACACGAAAAACTAGTACAAAAGACACCAAACAGAATTTTTAGAATGTTGCCTCTCGTTTTAACATCCATACTGTATTGGTTGTATGCGTAATTAGGGATTTCATTCAATCGTGTGTTTCATTCTTACGTATTTTGTACATTGCGATGCGTAAGAGTAGTACTTGTACTTGTTGTTCATTTTAATATGTAAATTCGTTTTCGCGAGCATGGTGCCGGCATGCTAATATGCTATGCGTATTGACTTAATAGATATGGACGTCGGTCCCACTTGATGCTTAGCGCCTGTGAAAGGATAGCGGCATTTGTAGGTACTAAAATTTGACATTACTCTGTCATCTCTGTCACCTTTTTTCATTAAAAACCAGTTTGGTAATTTCTTTCAGAGCAAACCCACGCAATGAGATGATGGATTTGTAGCCAATCTTTAAGCTAGGCTCGAAGGTGTTGAATCTGAAATGGTAAGTATTAAAGACCATTTCACCATAGTTCAAAAAGACCAGTCTAAACAACTTCTTTTCTCTAATTTTAGATTCTGAACACTACGTATGCGTATACTACTTTCGTATCCAATGTTATGAGCCACATTGGCACAATTCGCATAAAGAGCTTTGGGACCCTTTACCAAAACAATCCAAATCTATGGTTCAAAGATTTAAAAAAGAATTAAAATTCACAACTGAGGACCTAAATAATAACTCTGCCGAGCGAAAGTATGTGTATGTTCTATTTTTATTTTTTTTTTTTTAAATAAAATCAATACTACTTTTCTACATTACAGAACCGAGTTGATTTGCCACATTAAAAATGGTAACAACCATGCAGACACACCAATCGATTTGAATTTTACTTTATATACTATCGATGGCCACCGTGCTGTCCAATACAATCCGACATCTTTGGAACGAATCTACAAAGATGTATAATGTCTTAGCCGAACACGATCTTGGTGTCACAATCGATTTGATCAATCGATATCTCTTTCAAACCAAATCGCATGCCCATCTTGATCCGGCCGATAGAAAGCTTGCAGCCTCAAATTATTGAAAAGATTGAAGCAAAAGTCGGACCGCTTTGTTTAGGAACCGTGAAGGAACGATACGGAAACAACTCAATCAATCAGTGAGCACGAAATAACTAGCAAGGTCTTGAAAAATTGGAGTGACAGAATACACCACTGCAAAGCAAGCTACTGAAACGACATTGTTTTCCACAATTTATGGAAATGTTTGCTCTCACTAATAAAATTCTTGGAATGAATTTAATTTTGTTCATTTGATTGTAATTGTATCTTTTCCAATCTTCAATTTCTCATTTTTATTTTCTTTCAATTTGAGTTTCTGGGTTTTGATTTCTGAACATCTTAGATTACCACAAGCCAACTCCTTTTCAGTCAATGGAACTCGTTCGTTAACTGGAAACTTGTATTTCATTCCTGTAGACAAAAATTAAAAGGACTAAAATCAATTATTGCTCTCTTCATATCATTTTATTCCTCTGATTTTAAAAGCTACACTTTTCTCAAAGATCAAATAAGGCCTAAATTTTCTTTTTTTTTTATTTACACACATTGGTTTTCTTAAATCAATTTTGCAAAAGACTTTTTCCTCGGAATCAATGGCAACTCAGTTGCGTAAAGAACTTTTTTTATACTTCATCTTTCGAAGAGTGTATTTGATCTCCTCGTCTATAGTCTTCCTCTAAGAGAGAAACGCGGTCATTTTCGCTTGTTTCTACATCATGTAGTATTCTTTGTGCGATGCCAGTACTCTTGTCTCAATTGAAAATCAAATCAGCATCCGGTGCACCTTTCTGATGTTTGAATTTCGGACGGTTCTTTTGTGAATGTAGAAGTGACTCTTGGTAGTCTTCCTCTTCAATGCGTTCGGTTATGTTGAGTAGTAAGTCTCTTTACTTTTACATTCTATTCTCGTATTTCCTGCTCTTGAAGTTTTAAATTGATGGCCAGGTGACTATCGGATATTGCTACAAATATTTTGAATTGCTGTTTTCCCTTTCTAACACGAACCATTAAAACAAAAGGCACAGCGCTATATTTAAATTCATTGGAATTAACACTACTGCCACTACAACTACTACCCTGTATTTGCTGGTAAGACTTCTTGCTGTTCTGCCCTCATCGGTACAGAGGGATATCCTTGGTGTTGGGCTTGATGGTTTCTTTCAAACGTTCTTGGTAGCTGTCGGCTACCATTTTCTCGAACATCTGCTCGAATTCAAGGTCTTCCTTGGACTTTTCAATAGCTTCGTCAGGAGTATCTTCGACGAGGTCATCATTCCAGTTTTGATTAACATTTTCAAGGCCCGAGATATCATCTTGGTCTTCATCACGACGCCGTTCTTTTGTCTCGTCCTCGTCAGACACAGATGAATCATTACTCAGCTAGAAAAAGCATATTGCTCAGCATTGTTTATTTTATTACCACGTTATACTTACAACTTCATAAAACTCGTTATCCTCACGAATAAGATGCAGGTTCTTTGGGTGCACTATCACCAGAAGATTTACCGACAACCGTCGCTTCGTCCCGCTGCTTGTTACCTGATGATATCTCAAATGAATCTACAATCGTATGAGCATTGCGCTATTGAGATAGAGCACTTTCTTGTTATTCCAGGTCTCCTCTCCCATCATCCTAGTGCGTAGTAATTTCGTAATATAAATCACACCAATTTGGGCTTTTCTTACAACTAAATTGATTTTCCACTCCCTTCTCCAACTTTTTAGAACTTTTTCTCTATTAAGAGCCGAATCTACGTCTTGAAATTCTTCAAAGTGAACTAATTTTTGTACTTTATATTTCGACGTAAAACCGTGAATAACTTTGTTCTTATGCTCCCAAATTCGATTAACTAAATTCGATAAAGCTCGACTTTTAATTTGTGATATACACACATTATAAACTTATTTGTTTGAGCGCAGAAAAATTCCATTATCCATTGACAACAACATAAAACTATAAGTCAACAGCATTGACACAAGATGACAAAAACAGAGAGACATCTGTTGTTAAGTGGTAACTTCTCTCGTTACTTCTCGGAAAACGATAGATGGCCATAGCGGAAAATGACGATTACTTTGCCACTATCCTTTCAGGGGCGCAAAGTCGCGGGGACCACTTTGCTTTTAGGGTTTTGTATGGATATGACGTTTCACTAGCAGTCCATATCTATTATGTCAATGGCTATGCGTAAATTTTATTCGCGAATTTTTGCTAGTGAGTTTTGTGTAATGTTTTGTTTTGTAAATAACGTGTTGTTTTTTTTATTAACTTGGTGGTTTGTTTGCTTGGGATAAGTGCGTCCCGCACTATAAAAGTTTAAGAGATGTTTCGAACCCCCGTCAACTTGGCAGCGCTATAACACGAAATTCGATTTTTTTTATGCAAATAATTTGGAAAACATTTGAAAAAATTTGGAAAATGGTTTTCACAATTTGGAAAAGTCCCAAAAAAAAGTTATTAACAATTTAAAATTTGGCGTATACTTGGCAGCGCTAGCAATGAAATTCAGAAATTTTGGTGTCAATCGATCGGGGACAATTTGGAAAAATTTGGAAAACACTTTTCCGAATTTGGAAAACGATAGTTTTGCTAAAAAATGCAAAAAACATAATACTGGTGAGCCGCTGTACCTTTTTTTATAGGAAAATTGAGTTTTTACAACTAAAACGCTAACAACTTTTCCTCTATACTTTTCTAAACTACAAAACTAGTTTTTTTAGTTTGCAAAAAGCTTGATTGAATTTAAAAAACCAAAACAGTTCATGAAATCTGTGATTTTGGTACTATTTTAAATCAAAAATATTTTGTAATGCGTTTTCTAATGGAAAATTGAATCTTTACCACTAAAATGCTAATAACTTTTTTTCTATACTTTCCCAAATTACAAAATTAGTTTTTTTAGTTCAGAAAGAGCTCGATTGAATTTGGAAAACCAAAACATTTCATGAAATCTTTGATTTTAGTAAAAAATATTTTGTAATGCGTTTTTTAATGGGAAATTTAATCTTTACAACTAAAATGCTAATAACTTTTTTTCTGTACTTTCCCAAATTACAAAATTAGTTTTTTTAGTTCGAAAAGAGCTTGATTGAATTTGGAAAACCAAAACATTTCATGAAATCCGTGATTTTGGTACTATTTTAGTAAAAAATATTTTGTAATGCGTTTTTTTATGGAAAATTGAATCCTTACCACTAAAATGCTAATAACTTTTTTTCTATACTTTCCCAAATTACAAAATTAGTTTTTTTAGTTCAGAAAGAGCTCGATTGAATTTGGAAAACCAAAACATTTCATGAAATCTTTGATTTTAGTAAAAAATATTTTGTAATGCGTTTTTTAATGGGAAATTGAATCTTTACCACTAAAATGCTAATAACTTTTTTTCTATACTTTCCCAAATTACAAAATTAGTTTTTTTAGTTCAGAAAGAGCTCGATTGAATTTGGAAAACCAAAACATTTCATGAAATCCGTGATTTTGGTACTATTTTAGTAAAAAATATTTTGTAATGCGTTTTTTAATGGAAAATTGAATCTTTACAACTAAAATGCTAATAACTTTTTCTCTATACTTTCCCAAACTACAAAACTAATTTTTTTAGTTCGAAAAGAGCTCTATTGAATTTAGGAAACCAAAACAGTTCATGAAATCTGTGATTTTGGTACTATTTTAGTAAAAAATATTTTGTAATGCGTTTTTTAATGGAAAACTGAATCTTTACCACTAAAATGCTCATAACTTTTTTTCTATACTTTCCCAAATTACAAAATTAGTTTTTTTAGTTCAGAAAGAGCTCGATTGAATTTGGAAAACCAAAACAGTTCATGAAATCTGTGATTTTGGTACTATTTTAGTAAAAAATATTTTGTAATGCGTTTTTTAATGGAAAATTGAATCTTTACCACTAAAATGCTAATAACTTTTTTTCTATACTTTCCCAAATTACAAAATTAGTTTTTTTAGTTCAGAAAGAGCTCGATTGAGTTTGGAAAACCAAAACATTTCATGAAATCTTTGATTTTAGTAAAAAATATTTTGTAATGCGTTTTTTAATGGGAAATTGAATCTTTACAACTAAAATGCTAATAACTTTTTTTCTATACTTTCCCAAATTACAAAATTAGTTTTTTAGTTCGAAAAGAGCTTGATTGAATTAAGAAAACCAAAGCAGTTCATGAAATTTGTGATTTTGGTACTATTTTAGTAAAAAATATTTTGTAATGCGTTTTTTAACGGAAAATTTAATGAAATCTGTTACTTTTGACTAAAATAGTACCAAAATCACGGATTTCATGAAATGTTTTGATTTCCTAAATTCAGTCGAGCTCTTTTCGAACTAAAAAAACTAATTTTGTAATTTGGGAAAGTATAGAAAAAAAGTTATTAGCATTTTAGTGGTAAGGATTCAATTTTCCCTTAAAAAACGCATTACAAAATATTTTTTACTAAAATAGTACCAAAATCACAAATTTCAGGAACTGCTTTGGTTTTCTTAATTCAATCAAGCTCTTTTCGAACTAAAAAAACTAATTTTGTAATTTGGGAAAGTATAGAAAAAAAGTTATTAGCATTTTAGTTGTAAAGATTCAATTTCCCATTAAAAAACGCATTACAAAATATTTTTTACTAAAATCAAAGATTTCATGAAATGTTTTGGTTTTCCAAATTCAATCGAGCTCTTTCTGAACTAAAAAAACTAATTTTGTAATTTGGGAAAGTATAGAAAAAAAGTTATTAGCATTTTAGTGGTAAAGATTCAATTTTCCATTAAAAAACGCATTACAAAATATTTTTTACTAAAATAGTACCAAAATCACAGATTTCATGAACTGTTTTGGTTTTCCAAATTCAATCGAGCTCTTTCTGAACTAAAAAAACTAATTTTGTAATTTGGGAAAGTATAGAAAAAAAGTTATGAGCATTTTAGTGGTAAAGATTCAGTTTTCCATTAAAAAACGCATTACAAAATATTTTTTACTAAAATAGTACCAAAATCACAGATTTCATGAACTGTTTTGGTTTCCTCTCTTTTCGAACTAAAAAAATTAGTTTTGTAGTTTGGGAAAGTATAGAGAAAAAGTTATTAGCATTTTAGTTGTAAAGATTCAATTTTCCATTAAAAAACGCATTACAAAATATTTTTTACTAAAATAGTACCAAATTCACGGATTTCATGAAATGTTTTGGTTTTCCAAATTCAATCGAGCTCTTTCTGAACTAAAAAAACTAATTTTGTAATTTGGGAAAGTATAGAAAAAAAGTTATTAGCATTTTAGTGGTAAAGATTCAATTTCCCATTAAAAAACGCATTACAAAATATTTTTTACTAAAATCAAAGATTTCAGGAAATGTTTTGGTTTTCCAAATTCAATCGAGCTCTTTCTGAACTAAAAAAACTAATTTTGTAATTTGGGAAAGTATAGAAAAAAAGTTATTAGCATTTTAGTGGTAAGGATTCAATTTTCCATTAAAAAACGCATTACAAAATATTTTTTACTAAAATAGTACCAAAATCAAGGATTTCATGAACTGCTTTGGTTTTCTTAATTCAATCAAGCTCTTTTCGAACTAAAAAAACTAATTTTGTAATTTGGGAAAGTATAGAAAAAAAGTTATTAGCATTTTAGTTGTAAAGATTAAATTTCCCATTAAAAAACGCATTACAAAATATTTTTTACTAAAATCAAAGATTTCATGAAATGTTTTGGTTTTCCAAATTCAATCGAGCTCTTTCTGAACTAAAAAAACTAATTTTGTAATTTGGGAAAGTATAGAAAAAAAGTTATTAGCATTTTAGTGGTAAAGATTTAATTTTCCATTAGAAAACGCATTACAAAATATTTTTGATTTAAAATAGTACCAAAATCACAGATTTCATGAACTGTTTTGGTTTTTTAAATTCAATCAAGCTTTTTGCAAACTAAAAAAACTAGTTTTGTAATTTAGAAAAGTATAGAGGAAAAGTTGTTAGCGTTTTAGTTGTAAAAACTCAATTTTCCTATAAAAAAAGGTACAGCGGCTCACCAGTATTATGTTTTTTGCATTTTTTAGCAAAACTATCGTTTTCCAAATTTGGAAAAGTGTTTTCCAAATTTTTCCAAATTGTCCCCGATCGATTGACACCAAAATTTCTGAATTTCATTGCTAGCGCTGCCAAGTATACGCCAAATTTTAAATTGTTAATAACTTTTTTTTTGGGACTTTTCCAAATTGTGAAAACCATTTTCCAAATTTTTCCAAATGTTTTCCAAATTATTTGCATAAAAAAAATCGAATTTCGTGTTATAGCGCTGCCAAGTTGACGGGGGTATGTTTCGACGAGGGATGATGGCAGCATATGGATTTATAAATGTGTGCCCATTGACATATTATATATGGACTGCTAGTTGGCTCCTTAAAAGTGAAGCCAGCGATAAGCGACAGTGCTGCATCTTGGTTCAACTGGTTGTCGAATCTAGAACTAAACTAACACTTGAGTTTTTCGAGTTGTCAAACTGGCAGATGTTGTCTTGTCTTTTTTTGTTATTCTCGTGAAAGCATAAGTGTTTTTATTGTTGTTTGCACAGCAAACTTTTAGATGGCACCTAATTCTTGGGAAAAAATTGTAATGTTGCCGTAAATGGCGGACAGGGGAACCAAGAGGGCTAGTGTCGCTTGGCTTCAAAATCTTGTTATGGACACCTAGGATATAAACACTTACGTTAGTTAATTGAGTTTTATTTGTTGCATAAACTTACCTATTAGACTCTCGCCTGTGCATCCACTCCGGTCTACCACAAAACCACGTCCTCAACGACGCGATGAGTACCAGGAATCTTCCTTCACTTTCCTACACGTTCTAGATAATATTATACCTGGAATAGAAAGGAAAATGTTAATTTTGTAGGCCCAGCAATAAAATAAAGTTTCCTGTTTGTTTATTTGTTTACAAAATACAAACCTCCGATCTGACATTCGTCAAAGTAAGAAATGTCATCGAGCCGTTTAGCCCAAGTTGCTCAAAATTAATGTAGCAGAGTAAACGAATAATGGGTACTAAAAATAGCTATAGGGTCGCCAAATCATCGTTTGAGTGGAAGTTGAGAGAAACTGAGAGAGTGATTCCAGGATAAGGGAATAAAAGAAAATTGGTTGAAGAGTAAGTCATATGATCATCATTCGATCGTTTTTTTTAACAACAAACTGCAATGTAACTGGAGGATGGTATGATTGTGGGGTGATTAGGTGGATTAGCCTGGTTGAGATTAGAGGAATTGTGGGTGAAGAAGAAAATAAGAGAAAAGATTAGTCAGTTGGGGACGAGCATTCTTGAGGCAAAGATCGGAGATCAAAAAGCCGAACTTTTTTTTTTTGATGGAAGAAAACGGTCGATCGTGCTGAGTTGTCTGAATATCATCCGGCCGTAATTTAATATTTAAGTCGAGATGAATTAACGTATTAAAATTAAATTAGAATCGATATTGATGGTTGTATATGCGAATATACGGTCGTGAAAATAATTATTAGAGTGCCGTCTTTGAATCTGGTGCGTTTTTCTTTGAGTAAAGATCAAAACTTAAAAGCTAAAGATACTTAGTGATTATGTGATTGAGAGATACTGTCGAATGAAATAAAGACATAAAAGCCATCTAAAAGGATGATAAAGAAGAAAGTAGCTATGTTATTTTATTATCTTAATTATATCGATAGTGCGGTTTGTCCTAATATACGGTTGCAAAAATAAACCCATGAGCGTCGCGTTCAAAGACCTTTTAATAATTCAAATAAAATAAAATAAAATAAATAAAGTGTCAAAACCCAAAAAGAAAAAGGAAGTGTGTTACATCGCTTTGAACCGAGGTGTTTAGAGAAGTCAACGAGCAGAAGTTCCGTCATCCCTGTCAGAGCTCCTTGACCAGCCAAGCCATCTAAGGATAGGATCCAGGCAATTTTTGTGAAGCTTAATTTTGTTTTTTTTTGTTACATATTTGTATTATATATATATAAATTCACACTCATTTTTTTTTTTTTGAGTCATTAGATTTGTATTTTTTTCGGTGCTAACTTGGTAGATTTTTGTATCCCCTTGATACACTACCAACTTATATGTAAATACTAACCGTGACACCAATATGGTGGGTTTAAAATAAAAAAAAAAAGAGGTAGTTCGATATTATAATAACTTGCAGTGTCAGACTGAGGAATGCTATAAAAAGTGGTTTTTTTTTGTGTGTTGCTCACATAGCCCATTATTTTTTTTTCTTGCATAGTTCTAGGGTTGAAGTTTAGTTTCCTGAGCGTAGTATAAACTTAGTAAAGACGCGGCAAAAGCCAGCGAAATTATTGTCCCCTATACCGAGCTCGATCTAGGAGGGTTTTGTAAATTGTTTTAACGAAAAATATAGGGGTACCAATCCGAATAGAAGAGATACCCGAGAACGTGAAGGAAGCAAGGCTCAAACCTGTATTAAAAATTTTTCTTGCAATGAGAAATATTTTTGTACGACTAAATTTATGAGCCGGTACTTTACTCCGTCGCTGCAAGACGCTTGTAAATGATAATTCCAAAGGTACTATGAGAAAAGATCTCAGTTTTTTCAAAGATTGCCATAGTGATTCGAGAAACCCTAATGATGTGCTAAGCTAATGAATAAATAGGAGGCGAGAAAGGAGGAAAGTCGTTTCTTTGGGTGCAATGAGGTAAGTTGGTACCCGAGATGTAATAAATAAAGGGGAATTTTCGATGGATGTGTCAGGGAAATTCCAGGTGGGGTGGGAAATAGCGCGCTTAAACCATCGCCGGCGCGTATCAGTGTAGTGGCGGCAGCCATCTATGAAAGTGGTATTTTCTGTAAGCCGTAATTTTTTATTGTTGTTTGGTTCTCCGGCATGTTTTATGTTTTGTGCGAAAGGTAAAAGAATACTAGTGGAGACAAGAACCTCCCCATCCGGCGAGCTCAAGCCGAGCATAATGCAAGCATGCCAGTCTCTTCTAGTAATCTATCCCTCCTTCCCTTCCTTTTAATTTATTTTGTCGGATACAGGATTGATCCCAGGTTTTATTCGTTCCTTCTAACTGATCCCTATTCACGTCCCAATTCCAAAGATTTTGTGTCCACTCCTATCCAAAAAAAAAATAGCGATCAACCCTACCATCTATGGAAATATCCGACTAAAATTTGAATAACTTCCTTACACCTTTCGGTAACAATCTTTGCCAGTCTTATATGGAGATTACACTCAACTAGCAGCCCATATATAATATGTCAATGTGTGTGCCTATCCCTATACCCACATTTTGTACTGATGAGTTTTTTTTGTTCATTTTCTCTTTCGATTATTGTTTAATTTCATTATAAAATAGATTTTTATCATTTCATCCGGTTGTATGCATGAAATTTTTGATACATATATATTTGTTAATATTGTTGTTGTTGTTGGTGGCGTTGTCGCGTTTCCAATTGTATCGATTTTCGCGATCGCGGTTGTGTGTGTATGTGTGTGTGTGTATGGATAATTATTATTTAATTGCTTTCGAGTTGCAGTCATTTCGGTCTCTTTCTAGTTGAACATTTTCCGGTTCCAACTAGGATTTTGTTTACCTTTTTGCGTTGTAAACAAACGCGAACTTTATAAATTATAATTATGTAATAAAATACGCGTTTTTAAAGTTTCTTTAAGTCTTAGGGGTGTTTTGTTTATTTGTTTTGTTGAAGTTAACTTTGTGTGTTGAAGTTGCCAGTGGACTTTGTCAAATGCATTTTGCCGATGGCATTTGACATGTCGCGATGTTGATTTGTTATTTGCGATGTGAATCGTGTTAATTTCCATAATGGCAAAGTGTTTTATGTGTTTAATGTTTTGTAAATTTTGCTTTTACTTTGTTGAATTTATGCAGTGTTACAGTGTTTTTCTTTTTTAATTAATATGTATCGTGTGTTTCTTCGACGACAACGAATTTTTAGTATTTAATTTTGCCGACGGGATTTGACATTGACGTTCGGGTGTCGATCTATTCGATGTTTCTCTTCGACAGAGAGTTTTAAATTATTGTGTTGTGAAATTTGTACATTTTGATTTCGTTTTTAAGAAATGTTTTATAAATGATTATTAATTAATAAATTATGTTTATTGCAAAATTTCGTTTTCCATTTATTCTGGTGTTAAAGCTGTGTTGATTGATGTATGCATGTTGTGTTGATTGATGAGTTAGTATGTTGAAATTATATGGTTACTGATATTTCGTAAAAGGATCTCTTTAATCAATCCATTATTGTTTCTTGATTTCTTCAGCGAATGTCTCGGTGAAACGATTCCTGATAATTATTGGGTTTTTATTGCTTCAGCGAATATTTCGGTGATGCGGTTTGAAATTCGTTCGAAATCTCCGTTCGCGTTCAAATTTTGAAGTAATGATAAGTGAGTTTTCGTAGAAAGACTCTGGTATCATTGATGATCTATTGTTCAGTTCTGAACAAACAGTTGATGAGTTGTTATTGTTGATTTCAGCTTGCGTTGGGCTTGAACTAAGCCGTATCCAGGGGTTTTGTTTAAAGTTTTGCATAATCTTCGAAGAAGATGTAAGTATGATTCAGCTGTTTGGTATTGATTCATATTCTGAATCCAGGGGCGGTGTATTTTAAGTTGGGATTTTTTGAATATCTTCGAGGAAGATGTAGGCAATTCGATAAGGTTCGTGTTGACTCGTTTGCTGAGTCCAGGGGCGGTGTATTATTGAGGTTTTTCAGGTAATTCTTCGGGGAAGAGATATGATTCAACAGGTGTTGATTCGTTGGCTGAATCCAGGGGCGGTGTATTTTGAGGTTTTCAGGTAAATCTTCGGGGAAGAAATTTAATTCAGCAGATATTGATTCGTACTGAATCCAGGGGCAGTGTATGATGGTTTGTTAAATAGTATCTGGTTACGTTCAAGTTTTGAAGCAATGACAAGTGAGTTTTCGTACAAAGACTCTGGTATCATTTTGTTCAGCTTTTAATGAAGTGGTTGAAATGAAATTTCGATTTTTGTTTTGCGGTCGATTGGTAGCGACGGTTTTTTTTTAAATCAGCGTACTATCCTCGGTGGCCTTGTTTGACGGCAGCCTACATAATTTTGCTATTGGACGCTTTAAGCATCCGTTCCTTGCCTTCAAGGTGACGACTCCGATGAGTCCGTCTGATCCGGGATGTGTCTCGGTGATTCTGGCCATGTTCCAGTACGTTGCTGGGAGACGCTCATATTTGATTAGAACCAAGTCACCTACCTTTGGAACCTTTTCCGTCTTCGTCCACTTCGGGCGTTGTTGAAGCCTGCAAAGGTACTCCGAATGCCACTTCTTCCAGAATTGGTCAGCCAGGACATTTCTCTTCCAGCGATCCAAGTGGGTGATGTTATGGGTAAGTTCCCCTTGCGTTATTGCATGAATTGGTTCTCCGATGAGAAAGTGAGCGGGAGTTAAGACGTCCAAATCGTCTAAGTTGTCGGTCAGTCAAGGGTCTCGAATTGAGACATGCTTCTACTTGTGTTAGAAGCGTCGCGAGCTCCTCAAATGTGAGTATCTCACTTCCAACAACCCGTTTGATGTGGTACTTGACCGATTTCACACCTGCTTCCCATAACCCTCCGAAATGGGGAGAAGCGGGAGGAATAAAATGCCATTCGGTACCGGTTTGAAAGTTCTTCCGCTACTTCCTTCCAGCAATGCTTTGCATTCTCCAACATTCTGCCTAACTCTGCGTTAGCGCCAACAAAATTTGTTCCGCAATCACTATGCAGCCTCCTACATACACCTCTACGTCCTGTTAAGCGTTTGAACGCTGCTAAAAATGCCTGTGTAGTCAGGTCCGAAACAACTTCCAGGTGTATTGCCTTTGTGACAAGACAAACAAAAACAGCAAAGTACCCTTTGATAATCTTTGCCCCGCGGGCCTTCCAAGTTTTGATGTCGATCGGGCCTGCATAGTCAACACCTGAATGAACGAAAGCTCGTGCCATCCGTACTCTCGGTGCTGGTAAATTACCCATCAATTGCTTCATTCCATCAGCTTTCTAACGGAAACATTCCAAGCAGTTGTGTATCTGGAACTTGACACTACTACGGATTTGTCCTATCCAGAACCTCTCTTGTATAAACGCCATCATCTGCTGTACTCCGCCATGTAATGTGCATTTGTGGGCGTTTTGCACTACCAGCTTCGTAAAATGATGCGTTCCTTGAAGAAGCATTGGGTTTTGAGCATCTTATGAGAGAATAGAGTTCTGCAAACGAACTACGACTCGTAAGATTCCATTGGCGTCTATAAATGCGTTTAACGATCGTAGATTTTTTGAAATTCTTCCATTTTCAGACAATTGTTCCAGATCATCCTTATACATTTCTCGTTGAGATGCTTTGATCGCGATCTTAAGTCCAGATTCCAGCTCCTGTGGTTCCAGCGGCGCAGCGTTTCTCGATCCCTTGACCTTACGGCAGTTGGATGCAAACCTGAGACATGTAGCAACCACCCGGATCACTCGTAACAGCTTCGAGAATTTATGCACCAACTCGAGTATCCTGTCCTCCTCCGCGTTCATCTGCACGGCGTGCGTTTGAATTGAGCGCTCCTCTTCTGCGGTTGCAACCTCTTCAGGCTGCTCAGGACAATCGAAACTCCAACATTCCTTGAGGAACTGTGGGCCACTCCACCACAGTGTCAAGGTTTCCATCGCCGATGGAAAAACTCCACGTGACGCTAAATCAGCAGGATTGTGTTGCGTTGGTACATTTCGCCAGCACTCCGGTTCTACAAGACGTCTCACTTCCGAGACTCTTTTGGCGACAAAGGTGGTCCATTTCGATGGAGTAGCTTGAATCTATGCCAACGTGATCATGGAATCCGTCCATGCAAAAACATGGTCATCTGGAACATCCAAAACCTTCTTGGTATAGTTGAGCAATTCGGCTACCAAGACTGCACCACAAAGCTCCAATCGCGGTAAGGACACCATCCGTTTGTTTGGGGAAACCTTCGCTTTCGACATCAGCAAATGGACATGCGTATTGCCTTCTGCATCGAGACACCGAACATATACTGCTCCACCATACGCCTTCTCGGATGCGTCGCAGAATTCATGCAACTCGATCTCCTTCATCGCCTTGGTCGTATGGATCCATCGATGTATTTTTATTTTTTCAATTTCAGGGAGTTCTCGACGAAAAGCTTCCCATTTCTGTCGAATCTCGTCCGGTACCGGGCCATCCCACGTCGAATCACCATCCCAGAGATGCTGCATCATCATTTTGGCTGTGACGACACAAGGTGAAATCCATCCCATAGGATCAAACAGCTTGGCGATTGCAGATAGCACCGTTCGCCTGGTTATCTCCCGCCTATCAACTTCCAAATTCCGGAACGAGAAGTAATCGCCGCTTGGAAACCACTTTATACCAAGGGTCTTCACCGTGGGTTCGGAATCGAACGGTAAGTCGAAATCCACTTCTCGATCTTTAACTGGGATGTCCACCAAGAGCTCCTTCTCGTTGGTCGTCCACTTCCTTAACTTGAAGCCCGCTGATGATAAAAGTTGCCGTGACTCGTCTCGTTTTAGTTTCGCTTCTCCTATGGTATCCGCTCCACTAATGAGATCGTCCACGTACATCTCGTCTCGAACGACCTCCGCTCCGACAGGAAAGTTAGTAACTTCATCACTACAAAGCTGCTTTAATACCCTTATGGCTAGGTATGGGGCACAGGCGGTGCCAAAAGTGACGGTATTCAGCTTAAACACCCGTATCGGCAACCTAGTATCTTCCCTCCAAAGGATGAGCTGGTAATATCGATCTTCTGGTGCTACCGATATCTGTCGATACATTTTCTCGATATCGGCCGTAAACGTAATCCTATACGTCCTCCATCGCAACAGGATATCGAGAATGTTGGTCTGCAATTTTGGACCCACATGCAGCTTGTTGCTTAGCGAGAAGCCATTTGAGGTCTTGGCCGCCGCATCAAAAACGACACTAAGTTTTGTCGTCGAACTCGCTTCCTTTATCACGGTGTGGTGCGGGGTTTTAAGCACCTTCTCCGACGCGTCGACCTCTTCCATAT
Organism: Melanostoma scalare; assembly: GCA_949752695.1. Lineage (NCBI taxonomy): Eukaryota > Metazoa > Arthropoda > Insecta > Diptera > Syrphidae > Melanostoma > Melanostoma scalare. The sequence goes on from OX456985.1 coordinate 120,919,681, forward strand.
GATGAAGCTCATCACACTCGCTTATGCACTTTGCATAATCTTCTCGCAGCTTCAAGTTCGCCGCAAGCTTCCTCTCCAGATGCGCAAATCTTCGGAGAGCACCCTGTCGGCTCGATCCCATGGCTGGCTGATCTGCACATCTGAACGGAAATTTGACCTCGTACCGTCCATTCATGAGGCGTTTAGTGTGACTGGTGAAATGCTCCTCGAGGCCTTTGCTTCGTCACATTCTAAAGTCTTAAACGGCTCCTCTTCAACTTCCCAGAATTTTCGTACTTCCGACCCTAAGTCCGCAAACTGCGTAAACGTTCGGACATGAACGGGGGTTTCGGTCGGTACTTTTCCGAAAATTATCCAGCCGAGTTGTGTTTTTTGGGCCACTGGTCCTTGGCCGTCTTTACTCCGTACTATCTGTGGAAGGAGTATGTCGGCAAAAACGTCACTTCCCAGTAGTAGGTCCACCGGAGCAGGTAAAAAAAGGTGTGATCTGCTAAGCAGAGTCCCTCTAGATGTTGCCATCTCTTTGGTTCAATTCGGTGGGCTGGCAGATGCCCAGTCAGTGACTTGAACACAAGTGCTTTTACAGCACCTTCAAACGTCAAGTGTTGCGACGCAAGCGTTAAATCGACGCTGCTATACGTTGTGCCACTGCTGACCAAATCCAACCCACTTACTCTCGCCACGGTCTGACACCGTTTTAGCTTCAGCAATTGTGCAGCTGCTGCTGTTATAAAAGTTGCTTCAGAACCTGGGTCGACCAGGGCTCTTAACATATGGAACCATCCATCTGCTGCCATGACTTTGACAACGGCTGTTGCCAAACAAAACCTGCGCCGATGCACAGCTGCCTGCTGACGCATGGAAGGTGTTTAAATTTCTACCACTCGAGCTAGCTCTGCCGTCCATATGGAACTCAGGCGCGTCTGGGTTGACGGAGACCTGACTAGCGGTGAAATTTGTTTGTCTTCGGGGCTGGCTAGGTTGTGGTGTTGTATTGATGTGCAGCAACGAGTGGTGGCGCTTCAAACAAAACGTGCAATTTTGTTTTTTGCCGTCTTAACTACCTGTGCGCGCCTTTGGATATCCATATTCAGGAACTTTTGGCATTTCCTTAGTGAGTGCTGGCTCTGGTGGCATACCTGACACACAAACTCCGTTCTAGCAGCAGTCTTCACATGGAACACCTTCCGCACCTCCGTACCGGCTGGTCTCCGCACATCGTTCTTGAAAGAAGTTGGTTGCGCTGTGTCACTCACTGCTTCCAAGGTCCTGAAGCGTGCTTCTAAAAACTCCAGAAAATCGTTCCAGCTTGGCAACTTTTTCTGGTTCCCCAACTTCTCTTCCCACAACTGCTGCAAATTTCCAGGTAGTCTATTGTACACGATGTGCACCAATATAACGTCCCACTGATAAACAGGTACATCCAGGTTCCTGAGTGCATGGATACACTCTTGCGAGGTGAATATCACTTCCTTCAGTCCATCAACCGACTCCTTCACAAGGCACTTTTGACTGAAAAGTAGTTTCAGTTGCGCGTTTACTAAAACACGCTGTTTGTCATATCGCGCTGTTAGTAACTCCCATGCCTTGTCAAAATTACCCGCGACACAAGGTAATTGCTGGAGCAAACGATCCGCCTCACCTTCTAAACTCGACTTCAGGAAGTGCATCTTGTCGATGTCCGTTAAATTATGGTTTGAACAGACCAGGGAATCAAACCTGTCGTGAAACGACTGCCATTTTATATATTCCCCATTAAACTTAGGGAGATCAATTTTGGGCAATCTCAACTCGGTACGAACCATACCTTACTGGCCTAAACTCTGACCAGTCTGACCTGCTGCCAGCACTGACGTTGCAGGAACCGAAAACAAGCTCTCCAACACCTCGGTCAAATCGGACCTGTAATCTAGGTAAGTATCGTTAATTTTATCATACACCTCTAAATAATCCTCTTTTTCAATTCCAGCAACCTTGGATGACCTTGTCGTTGTAGTCTTTGATGACTCGACTTCTGCCGCAGATCTAGTTTTAAGTTTATTTTAGCTTAATGGCGTTTTTAATCTAATTTAATGGCGTTTTAGTCGCGCGCGATTTATTAGATTTAAGTAAATTTAATTCAATAGAATTGTAAACTACACTTAATTTTCAACTCTGATGGAGTTCTTTATATATGTATATATATTTATATGTTCACTAGAGTGTTCGTTAAACGACTCTCCGATTTACACACTTTTTGTCTTTAAAATGTTAATGTTTTTACACACAAATTAATTGTTTTTAATCACTGTTCGTTGAACGGCTTCGAAGGACCAAATGTTCCGACTAGGTTTATTTCTAAATTCGAAAAAACTAGGAAAAAACTAATTTTAAATGAAACACACAACTTCACTTTTTCACTTGTAAAATGGTTGTATTTAATTTCTTCGTGAACTTTAGTCATATGACTACATTCGATACATTACTTTTTGTAAACATTCGATGTTTTTGTTTACGTTTACAATTTGTGGAACGTATGTTTTAGTATTGTTTATTTCAGTTGTAATTCCTTCCATCCAGTTCCAAACAATTACCTTTTTTGAACAGAGGAATAACTTCTGCACACTTTATTTCAACACTTCATTTTTCAACACTTAAGTTAAGTAGGTAACTTAATATATCGACTACATATTAAGCGATTTTCTTAAGTATGATACTAGAAATACCATCAGTAGTACACGAATTTCTATTTTTCTGTTATGAAATAGCCATATAAATTTCACGTGAAGTTATGGAGTTGAACACAAAACTATTTGATTGTATGCTGTATGATGTTAAATTTGAAAATAATGAACAATTACAACTTGAGCAAGGAAAACTGAAGGTTTAAGTTTATCTGAAATTTCCGTAAAGTATTCGTTGAAATTATTTGCAATAGAGTTTATGTCAGTTATGGAAACATCATTGATTTGTAAGCTATCTATTTCTACTAACTGAAATGTGATCTACCACATTCCATTCCTCTCTTATGTTTCCATTTGCTTTCTCAAATAAACTGGTATAATAATTGTTCCTTGTTTCTTCTATCTTATGTTTGATGGTTTTACACAAAGACAAATAATAATTTTTGAGATTTCTGTTTTGTGGATGTTTTTTACACTTAACACTCAAAATATTTTTCTTAGAAATTTGTTTGAGTAATGTATTTGTCATCCATGGTTTTAAATGCTTATTGCCTGGTGAGTTTTGAGATGAAAGATAAGTACACGAGCATATGTGATTTTGTAAAATTGATGTAAACAGATCAAACGCAGTAAAAGGGTTGCTTTCCAAATAAACAGGCTCCCAAAATTCAAACTTCAACAGTTCTAATAATGATAAGTAATCAATGCATTTTTTTGGTTTTTTAAGTGATTTTTCACTTCTTTTTGAAGTTGTATTTGAAAATGTGTTGAGAGCTATCATGGTCTGATAGCATAAGATCATACACCTTTCCATAAGAGATTTTATCGTGTTTATTAGAAAATCTGGCAAATATGTGATCGATACATGAGCTTGAAGATTCTGTCACACGAGTTGGCTCGTTTATATAACTCTTAAGACCATTTGCTGCCAAAAGAAATAAGTAATTCTCCGTGTCTTTATCTATTTCATTCAAAATATCAATATTAATGTCGCCTAATAAAATCAGATTTTTAGCCTTAATAACACAAAGAACATTGCTCAATTCATCAATAAAAACACCTTTACTAAAACCATGCAATCTATTATATATATCATCTCATCATATCATATATATCTATAAATCTAATTCAGTCCCTATTGCCAAACGTATGGTGTTGTTTTCTTGAACTTGAATTTCCAATTGTTCGCCGATATTCAAATTTTCTTTTGTCAGGCCGTTATCCTTTGGCCTACATTTCATATTTCCCCTTCTTGCACTTCGGGTGTGCTAGTTTAGATCCGCAAGCTTCTCTACATTCCCTTCTACTTACAGTGTCTTATTCTTATTCCATCAGTGTCATTCACTATCACTAGTCTCATACTTAGCATATGTATTATTTTTATTTAATTGATGTGACTAACACCTACTTATCTACTCTATATTGCACTTGCCTATCTCAGCCCCATAGAATTATTTTTCTTAACGCCTATTTTTATGTTGTCAAATATCATCCCTATCTTTTTCTATCTAAAAGCTTCGAAGCGAATTCGCTGTCACTACACAGCTTTTCGCTTGAGAACTTTGACGTTTCGTTACGATTTCATTACTTGCGGTGTTATGCCGAGCCAGCTACTTGATTTTAGTTAACCAACGGAATCAACACCGTTGATTGACTATCCGCCTAGCAGACTCACAGCCTTATTGTCTGCACACACCGCTCCGATAAGATAAGAGATCTAAAAGAAAAATTGTGTGCAGCCACTGAGACTACGAGAGTGGTGTAGGGAAGGAGATGATAAAAGGTAAAGCAAAGCACTATAGTGTTTGGTTTGTTATGGTATGGTTTTTATTAATTTGGTGACCGAAAACCTCGAGACACGATTGGCCGATTGTATGAATGTGTGTGTGAGCTTGAGGGTCGAAAAAGGACAAATTGACCCAATCAATCAATTCTTGTTCTGGTTCATGACAAGTGGTTTTTTAAATTTGAGATATTAAAGAGAAAAAAAAAGAAAGTTTAAGAGTGAAAGTTGGAGATAGTGCGGGAAAAGTTGTGAAGATTAGTTTTTTTAAATTGTAAGAAAAGTTTTGGAAATTGTGTAGAGTCAGTGGAAGGAGGAAATTGAAAGAGTTATAAGAATCGTCAGACGGACGAAAATTGCGAACATAGAAGGAGGAAGGAAAAGCAGGAAAAAAGATAAGTAGAGTGATTATTAGTTTTTTTTAGTGTTGTCAAAATAAACTCTCGGCTGATCTTTGCCACCGTAACTTCTCAATAATTGTAAGACACGCCACCCTTTTAATTTGTATTAACTGTTCTTTTCGGGAAAGAAAAATTAACGTTTCAATCTTCCAGTTGTTTCATTTGTTTACCTTTTTAAACGGTTCCTCTAACCGTCCACAATTGTGATTTTATAGTTGAAAAGATTTGGGTTCTTCATCCAACTTTTTTACGGTTTTCCCAACACGCAAACACAATAAAAAGCTTTGAATAACTTTTGGGAATTTAATTGCATTGTGTTTTTATTCAGTTTTAATATTTCAGAGTTAATTTACGGTTTGGGAATTTCACCTAAAAATTTCCTGGCGCCCACCTTTTTTCAGTACACCCAGTACTTGAAAAATACTTTTATTATTTTTTTATACCATTGAATAGATCTACGTTTTTAATTCGCGATCGATCGTTTAATTCGCACTATGTTATCGTTTAATCTATTTGTGAACCCAGCCCAGCTGAGATTAGCCGTGGTGTCAGCAGCCTACCTGCTGATTGTTGCACTTTTGCTTATCAGCGCGATTGACAGCTCGTTTATTACCTCGCGGCACACCGGTTGTGCCTTTCTTTTAATCGCTCTAAGTTAATAAATTATATTAATTAAATTATAATTATTAATTGGATTCGGAGAATCCAATCGCGTTTAATAATTTCGTTTTCATCCTAAAGTTAGTTTTCGCGTTAAATAAAAAGGGTATTTTATTGCAATGACTGGGATTCATGGTGAGTAAGCATACAGAATGGTGAGTCTAAAATGTTCTGTCGGTACCAAAAGTAAGAGTATTGTTCTTTTAGCTGTGCAGTAGCGCCACCTATATGTATTTTTCTTCATACTATAATTCTAAGAGGTGATACCCGTGGTGTGATGGATAGCATGTCCGCCTGTTAATCCAGAGGTTCGAGTTCGAATCCCAACAGAGGCAAAAATGTTTTTTCTACGGGTATCGCCTTTCGCGAGGAATTGGCAAGTCCTCCGTTAGTATTCATTGCCATGAAAAGCGCTTTCTCGATTAGCCGTTCGGAACCGGCAGAACAATTGTAGGTCCCCTCCATTCCCTCACAAGGGATGGTTGTGAGAAATGCGCTAGGCCCAGGGGCTCCTCGCTCTGTTGCGCCACCCTATTTATTTGTTATTTATTTTTTTAATTCTAAGAGGCAGGAAGCGCCTGAAGAAAAGCCAATGGAAGAAACAAGCAACAATATAGAGCACGAATCGGATTCGGATTCGCTCAAAGATTTTTTACACATATAATCCGATTCGTGCTTCAATTTGTTGCTTATTGTTTCTTCCCTTGGGTTTCCTTCAGGCGCTTCCAGTAAATCTTTAAATTCCTTTTGATGTCATTGCAATAAAACATCAATTGTACAGAAAACAGAAGTTAATAAGAAGTAGAGATAAAAATAAAAAGTAAAAATTGGATTTTTCTTCTTTGGATACTTCCAGCTTTGTAGGTAAGAAGTCTGGGCAAAAAGGAACCCGGGTAACGCCGGGTATTTTCGGCTAGTATAGAACGTTTTGGAAGATCAGAAAATCATTCAAGAAATCAAATCGGTCAACATTGACGGAAATGTTTGTGCCCAAGACGAACGCGTTGAAGGTTTGGAAAAACGTCTTTCTGTAGGGCCGACGCGATAAACAGTTTTCTGTCCCGTCTCGACCAAGTAATAAATGCTGGAGAGTTTTCGCCAGCATTACATGAACATGTTCATCTGCACCAATAATTTTTCATCTGCAACCATAACTAAGGAAGTGCAGATGATGCGTTCCCTCTCTATCAGACAAATATGAACTTTACATTTAACGTCTTTTTCAGATTTTCATCTGCACTTGCAGATGCATGTAAATCTACCATTATGCTGGGTTTACATGCATCTGCAACTGCAGAAGTGCAGAAAAGTAAAGTTGGACGGATGAAGATTATAAAATACAAAAGTTAAAAAAGAGAGACGATTAGAATTATGGTTGCAGATGAAAAATTATGGTTGCAGATGAACATGTTCATCTGCACATACAATTTTTCCCATTAATAATTCCGTTGCCGCTATCTATAACCTGAAAAATATGAAAAAACAGAATGAAAAATTTGAACTCACCATTCAATGTTTACTCACCATGAGTCTCAGATAGGAACAACAAAAGGAAAAATTTACTCTCAAAATGAAAAATTATAACTCAACATTCAATGTTTACTCACCACGAATGACTGTCATTGCAATAAAACGGCAATTGTACAGAAAACAGAAGTTAATTTTTTGACAGTAAGCAAAATCCGCAGCCTAACAAAACAAGCCAATCACAAACACACAAACAAAAACGATGGTTTGCAATTTCATTGACAACACATTCTACACGATGCCAAAAGAAACGTGAACGATGAAGTGAATTTGCATTTGTCAGTTCATCCGTTCCCATTTGTCATGCATATTTACTGTCATTCGAATGCCAGTGCTGACAGTCAGTCCAATGAGCGTCAATTTTTGCAATTTGCCATTGACATTTTTTCTGAATTACGTCAAATGAGCTCATTAGTCATTTAGAGCCAGTTTTTCAGTGCTGAGTTGTCCTGTGGTGAGAATTTTCGAGTTAACCCATACAATCATGAGTAATGTCAGAGTTAACTCCTCACCATAGGATAGAAAAATATGAAAGACAGAATGAAAAATTTTAACTCATCATTCAATGTTTGATCACCATGAGTCTCAGCAATTTGCCTTTGACATTTTTCTGAATTACGTCAAATTAGCTTATTAGTCATTTAGAGCCAGTTTTTCAGTGCAGAGTAGTCCTGTGGTGAGAATTTTCGAGTTAACCCAGACGATCATGAGTTATGTCAGAGTTAACTCCTCACCATAGGATAGAAAAATATGAAAGATAGAATGAACAATTTTAACTCACCATTCAATGTTTGCTCACCATGAGTCTCAGCAATTTGCCATTGACATTTTTCTGAATTACGTCAAATTAGCTCATCTGTCATTTAGAGCCAGTTTTTCAGTGCAGAGTTGTCCTTCGGTGAGAATTTTCGAGTTAACCCACACGATCATGAGTTATGTCAGAGTTAACTCCTCACCATAGGATAGAAAAATATGAAAGACAGAATGAAAAATTTTAGCTCACCATTCAATATTTGCTCGCCATGAGTCTCAGCAATTTGCCATTGACATTTTTCTGAATTACGTCAAATTAGCTCATTATTCATTTAGAGCCAGTTTTTCAGTGCAGAGTTGTCCTGTGGTGAGAATTTTCGAGTTAACCCATACGATCATGAGTTATGTCAGAGTTAACTCCTCACCATAGGATAGAAAAATATGAAAGACAGAATGAAAAATATTAACTCACCATTCAATGTTTGCTCACCATGAGTCTCAGCAATTTGCCATTGTCATTTTTCTGAACTACGTCAAATTAGCTCATTTGTCATTTAGAGCCAGTTTCTCAGTGCAGAGTTGTCCTGTGGTTAGAATTTTCGAGTTAACCCATACGATCATGAGTTATGTCAGAGTTAACCCCTCACCATAGGATAACTCTTCACTGAAAATTTGGCCCTTAGGAGATGGCAAAAGGAAACCTAGCATTGCACTTACTTTCGGCGCTGATTGAAGAATTTATACTCACCCCTCTATATGTGCACTCACCACTCTTACATTGCGATTACTTCATCTTCGATCACTCCTACATAACAAAACCACTTGTGGAGGGTCAAATCCATGCCCGTGTTTCAACACCACTCGAAAATAAATTTCACCGACATGTCATTTGAAGGACATGGAATTTTAGGTCTCCGTCAGACTTTCGGTAGATGTGATGTTGACTAAGACCACAGGTGAGCTTTCGAACGACTAAAAGTAGATATCTGTCAAATCATATACAGCTGAAAAAACGGAACCAAAACAAACCAAAAGAAAATAGCACTCCACTAAATCTTCTGTGAACCATTTTAACCAATTAAACTGCTATGTACTTTACTTCCAACAAAAACCCAACAAAATACAACGAAGAGTCATGGGATTTCACAAACAACAAAAAATGACACGAAAGTGATGTATATCGTCTTAGATATTGAACGCACTCATTTTTCTTTTCACTGATTATTCCTGTTTCCATGGACTTTGCAAAGTCAACCTTGGTTCAACCCACCATGGAAACAGAGTAGGGTTGCAATTCTGATCTGATAATTATTATTATTCTAAACGTCATTTGGAAGATAAACAAAGGTTGGTAAGTACGAAAATTTTTTTAAATTATAAGATTTCGTAGATAATTGTTATTTTTTGGGTTTTCAGTATAGCCTATAACCAAACCATGGTTATAGGCTACCGTATGGGATAATTTTCGGGCCAATTAAATAGGTAAGTTTAAAGATTTGCTCTTTCTTAAAAATTTTGTGTCGAGCAAACAAAAAAGCTCTTTTATATAATAAAATATGTATAGATATATTCTGCTGTTGCTCTTCAATAATTTTTTTTTTGTTCGTTTCTTTGTTGTAGTAAAAACTTCATCATACTAGAAAAAATTTACACTTTCACATAATTCCTCTTCCTCCACTTCTGTTTCAAAAACAAAACTGTTTACGTCTTCCCCTTGCTGTTCCAAAAAATAACGCAAGCGCAGGACGAGCTCATTTTTCGATCCCGCTCTAGAAAGATTTCGTTTACCTACCTCACTTTTAAGCTCAATACAGTTGAGCTCTTTGAACAACCTACTCATTTAAACTGTATTTCTGCGTCTTTTCACTAAGTTTTATCCCACTTCAGACACCAATGTAACGTGCGCTTATTTCGAAATCATAAAACTGCTTTCACTTTAAATTTTTCTACTTGTATTCGATATCAACTTTTATTCGGTACACAATTCGATTAATAGTCACTATAATGTTTACACAATCACTTTTCAATTAAAACTGGCTCCCTAGTGATAGTTGCATCAGCGGCCTCTTTATATAAAAATAAAATAAATAAATAGGGTGGTGCAACAGAGCGAGGAGCCACTGGGCCTAGCGCATTTCCCACAACCATGCCTTGAGAGGGAATGGAGGGGACCTACAATTGTTCTGCCGGTTCCGAACGGCTTATCGAGAAAGCGCTTTTCATGGCAATGAATACTAACGGAGGACTTGCCAATTCCTCGCGAAAGGCGATACCCGTGGAAAAACATTTTTGCCTCTGTTGGGATTCGAACTCGAACCTCTGGATTAACAGGCGGACATATGCTATCCATGACACCACGGGTATTACTCTTTATATAGAATAAGATATTACATCTAGAGCTTTTCAGCAGTCGAACATCGAGAGCTTTCGAGCAAGGCTTTCCAGTAGTTTGCTATAAACCATTCCCCATCCACATTATGGCTAGACACTTTCTCCTCGCGGCTTATTTCTGCCTACACGCACTCATCCACAAGCAACGCCTTCCATTAGATGTATGTACATTATACTGTTGTCGCCTTGTCTTTTCGGTTGAACGTTCTCGTTTAGGGAATTTGTATTGAATGTTGGTTGTACATAGCAATATGAAAACTTTTTAAAACTGCGAATCTCGCAGTTCACTTGGATCTGTGTCGTGTATGGCATAAATCGGTTTGCGATAAATGTCCATCTGCGCAGTTATATTGTGTCGTCAATGCCCGGCCTAAGTTTCATTATTAGAAGTTATTTAGTTTTTGTCCATTTTCAATGATTAAACATATCATTTATATAAATAAAAAGATTAATATAATTTTCTACAATTAAAAACACTTATTATATTCCTCAAATGCACATTTCAGAAGCAATGCTTCCATCGTTAATTAAATAAAATTAAATTATTTGTCGAAGCAGTCGCTTGCTTCTACTCGATTTTAGAAAATAGCATGAAAAAAAACAATTCCCCAAAAGTTGCTTAGAAATAGTAGTTTCAGTCAACCGTGGTTTACCAAGGAATTAAAGACTCTAAGGAACAAAAGAAACAAAGCTTGGAAGATCTATTTAACTACTCTCTCTCCAACTGACCACCAACTATTCATAAGTCTTTTTGAAGACTTCAAAACGCTTTCTCAAAATCTATACTCTAACTAGGTCAATCAAATGGGGTGCTCTCTAAAAAATGACCCAAAAAGTTTTTGGTCCTTTGTAAACTCTAAAAAAAATCAGACGCGGGTATCCCCTCAACTTTGTTTTTAATAGCACTTCTTTAAAAAATACTCCTGAGATTTGCAATGCCTTTGCAAACCATTTTTGTGGATCTTTTTGTAGTACGAATTTAGAAATTGATGAACATTTTTTTCAGTATTTAACTCACTGCTCGCAAGTGAACTTCAATAGTATCCCTATTCACAGAGACAGAATTACTTACTTCCTTTCTTCTCTTAAAGATGACTTTTCTTCTGGTCCGGACTCGATTCCGCCAATTGTTTTAAAAAAGTGTTCTTCACGTTTATCATCTCCACTTGAATATCTTTTCAAGCTTTCTTTAAAATCTGGAATTTTTCCCACTCTTTGGAAAAAATCTTTTATAACACCTGTTTTCAAGAAGGGTGAAAAAATTGATATAAGAAACTACAGACCAATTTCAAAGCTCTCAGTCATACCCAAGCTATTTGAACAATTAGTCTGCGAAAGCCTATCCTTCTTTGCAAGGAATGTTATCTGCCATCAGCAGCATGGATTTATGCAAAGAAGATCGACGGCTACCAACCTTCTATCTTTTTATCATAAATGTTCCAACGCCCTTGAATGTGGGAACGAGCTTGACTGCATTTACACTGATTTCTCTAAGGCGTTTGACCAACTGTCTCATAATATTATACTATATAAACTAAAAGCATTTGGATTTCCCCCATTATTTATTGTTTGGATAAGCTCCTACTTAAAAAATAGGTCTTATGAAGTCAAATTTCGAAATGTTTTATCAAAACCTTTTATTGCTTTGTCTGGTGTGCCACAAGGAAGTCATCTTGGTCCCTTACTTTTCATTGTTGCAATAAATGATGTAATTTCTTGCATCTTCTACAGCGACATTTTAATCTTTGCTGATGATATGAAGATTTTTAAAACCATCAAAAATGCTTCAGATCGAGACTTCTTACAAAAAGATATCGACTGTTTTGCTCTATTGTGTTCTAAAAACGGACTTAGTTTGAACGCTTCCAAGTGCCAAAGTATGACCTTCTCCCGCAAAAGATCGCCAAGTATTGGAGAATATTCAATATCACAACAATCCCTATCTCAAGTTCTTAGATTCCGTGACCTCGGTGTTCTATTTAGTACCAACCTCGAGTTTAATGAACACATCAACCTCATTATTAACAAATCAAATTCAATGCTTGGCATTATTAAGCGATGGGCAAAAGAATTTAATGACCCCTATGTCACCCTCTCTTTATATAAGTGTTATGCTCGTCCGCATCTAGAATATGCGTCTCAGATGTGGTCACCATTTTATGATATTCATAAATCTCGAATCGAAGCAATACAGCACAGATTCATACGTTTCGCTCTCAAAGGTCTCCCTTGGGAAGATCCTTTCAATCTCCCCCCTTATGAAAATCGTATTCGCCTATTAAATCTTCAAACCCTTTCACAGAGACGAATCAACAATGATTTAGTATTCTTTCATCAATTAATATCCGGTTCAACTGATGCCCCCGACTTGCTTTCCCACATTAGTTTCAACTATCGTGGAGGATCTCACCAACTACGTAATTTAGAGTTTTTACTTTGCTCCCACCACAGAACTAACTATGGCATGCATGATCCATTAGCTCGCATGAGTAGGTTATCTAACTCCTATCCTTTTGTTTCCGATTTCAACCTATGTAAAAATACTTTAAAATTAAAACTAAGAACCAGTGTGCCACCTGCATGACTTATATTTGATATTTTGTTATTTTTATTTATAGTTTTTGATTAATAATGTTTCTCTAGTTTATTTAATTCTATTTAATAATGTACTTTTATTTGTTTTTTTTTTTTTTGTTAAAAATTGTAACGTCTTTAGTTTTTTTCCTCGTATACGTTCTCTTTGTGCTTGTGTTGGCGTTATTTACTAACCACTAACACTTGCATTAATGATGAAGAGCGTAGATAAGCGTGTACAAATGAACTTGCTCTAAGTTCAGTACCGCTTAAGACTCTGAGATGCAAAAAAAAAAAAAAAAAGAAAAATGTTTCTAAACAAAATTACATTTGAGTTGAGTTGAATCTATTGAAAATTTTTTTGAATATTGAGTCTTTGATTGGTCCATCATCATTATTCATAAAATAATTTTTGTTTTTAAATATGTAAAAAGATTCAAAAGCATCTAATTCATAATTACTATTTACATTTCTTATTAATTTTAAATTTTGCAAACTAAAACTATGACTATTTTCTAGCATATGTTCTGCATCACTTGACTTTTCTTTTTCATTATATTTAAGATGTGCAAAATGTTCTTTAAATCTTTTTAGAATAGGTCTTCTTGTCTGTCCTATATATTCTTTTGCACAATCATTACATCCGATAGAATAAATTCCTGATTTTTTAAGCTGTTCAATTTTATCTTGAGATCCTCCAATCAGATTTTTTATTTTTATTTCGCTGCACTCACTCATACGGATATTATTTTTATTAAAGATTGGTTTTATTTTAGTTTTATTTAATTTGTTAATGAACCGTCGGAGTTCATGTTTTTTGATTATCGCCCATATATCATCTAAATACTTTAACCAAATTCTTGGAAAATTTACTTGATTTTTCATTTCAAATTCTATATGCGACATAAATAAATTTGCTAAAAATGGGCTCATATGTGATCCCATACTGCAGCCAAATTTTTGTCTGTAAAACTTTTCATTAAATTGGAACCAATTTTCATCCATGCACAGTTTAGTAAGTATTACAAATTCATTTATTTCTTCTGGCTTAAGTGCATTTCTTTCTAGCCATTTTCTCAGAAAAACTAAAGTTTCATCAATTGGAACATTTGGATATAATGAAACAACATCGAATGAAACTTGAATATCGTTGCTAGCTATTTTGAAGTTCTTTACTTTTTCTGCAAATTCAATTCCATTTTTCATAGCTGCTGTTTCAAATTTGATTGGGAGATTATTCAGTTTTTCTAATAACCAACATTCAAGTTTTGATAATATCGATCCAGTTGTTGATGTAATTGGTCTTATTTGTTTTCCTGGTTTATGTAATTTCAACTGAGAATATAATCTTGGTAAAATTGGATTTGAAACATTTAATTTCCTTGATAAAGTAGGATCATTAAAAACTTTTACTGCTTTTTTGATAGCTTCTTTAGTTCTCCTTATCATTCCTGGTAAAGGATTAAAAATTACTTCTTCATAAGGTCCAGTTCTTATAAATTGTTCAGTTATTTCAATATATTCTTGTTTATCAAGTATTACAATATTATTGCTTTTATCAGCTTTACTGAAGATAACTGAAGTTTTTATTTATTAGATTAAAAAACACGTGGAATATCTCTACTACAAAACTCATATCATTCTTCTTTTTATGCAGGGTGATTTGAATAAGGTGTGACAAAAAGATAGGGTGTGTAGGTTGGACTTAGACAAGCAAAAATCGTATGGGAGGGGGGTCCATTTTCCCCCGTTTAGGCGGGAGGGGCGATAAGTGTATATGTGAGTGTACCCATTGTCCATTTGTTATTATTTCCTTATTAACACATATATTTGTATTTCTGTTTAAATAAAGTTCCCTTGAAGAAGGCAACAACCCCTTGCCGAAATGTTGAGCAAGTTAATGTTACTTAATTGTTTCTTCTTCTTCTTTCCATTTCCGGCGTTACGAGTAGTGATCTTGAAGCGATCAGAACTCTCCCACTTTTCTGCTTCACACTAGTGATCCGCCTGTGGGGTACGCCGCTTGCTTAGTTACTTAATTGTTTCATTACGATAAAATTACAGTGACCAAAAAAATCGACGGAAAACACATTTTTCCATTTTTTATATAATGTCTATAAGTTGGTCAAAAAATCATCTTTATTAAAATAAGAAGAGTGAGAGTAATGAAACTCAATTGCGGCCGGATATAATCACTCTGTTATGGAAAATTATTGGGAAGAAGAAATACAGCCATACCATGATCCAAAAAATAAAACTAAAAGATTCGCTTTACTGAAGATCTTTTAATAAAACAACCTCTACAATACTGATAAAGTGGTGAAATTCTGTGCAACTACAGCACTCATGAACTTTAAATTCCACATTCACTTGGATTCTAACATTTTTTCGGGAAAAACACATTCATCTCGATTAAAATTTGTAAGGCTATGAAAACAGAGTAAATAGCAAATAAAGCTATCCCAGCACGTTTTGTTAGTCTATAACCAGTGGAAGTTAAAACAAGAAACAGGCCAATAGTAGACGCCATTAAGATGAGTATTGTATACTCGATCCCTTGAGATGTTAGGTAAATCGCATTACTACCATCAGTTTTATTGTAGTTCTTGCAATTTTTAATAAACCATGGAACACCGAGCGATAGAAGAATTGCAAGTGAATTTGCACCTAAAGAGTTCGAGACGCCAATACCGCTTTCACCTAAGGAAAAAAATAATGAATTCATAATTGCTTTTTAGTCCGATTTTATTTACCTTTCCGCACAGATATAAGACTTGACACTGCTTCTGGGGTAGTTGACCCAGCAGCAAGAAAAGTAAGACCCATTACAATTTCTGGTACTCCTAGAGCCACACCTGCAAAGGAAATAAAATCGAAACCAGGATTAACAAATCAGTAAGTCACAGCAATCTATGAATAAAAGAAAATATAGAAATTATAGAAAATAATATCATAAAAGAAAACAAAAGCCTTTCAAGATTAATTTTGTGGTTATTTTGTTAACCTGTACCTAAGGTTACCAGATTGTTTTTGATGAGACTAGTAATCGATATTCAAAATCCCGGGCAAAACAGAATCCAAACAAGAGTACAAAACTAGGACCAAAACAAACATAATACTATTTTTTTTTTTTTTTTAGGAAAACCATATTGCTTAGATATTTTTAATTTTCACCGCTCACAATTTTTTAATTATTTTTAAGATTAATTATTAACTTTTGGAATTTTCTTTTATTTATGTAGAGTGTTTTAGATACGGTTTTCCAAAGGCTCGGGTTAGATAGGTTTGGTTAAGAAAAGTAAAAAAAATTGTATGCGAGGGGGTGTCTATATCCCTCCGTGTAGGCGCGAGGGGTAATTTTATATATGAAGTTCACTCAATTTTTAAAAAAAATTATTAAAAATCAACTACACAAGCCACTTACTACCTTATCACATTATTCATAAAAGTTTTAGTTTGAGTTCACTAAATGAAAAGTTTTAGAGAGATCAAGCCTCAAAGTCAAAGTGTTGAAAAAAGAAAATATTTTTTTCCTAAATAATTTTTTTTTACAAATTTTTGCCACATTAAGGGCCATTTTTTCTTTCTATATTTAATGCTTTTATTAATTTTTAACCAAAAGCAAAAAACCGATCGAAAAACTTTTTCTTGGTTTTAGAGAAATTAAAAAAAAACGAACAGTACTTTTTCCCAGAAAATCAAAGTTCGTTATTTCCCGCTGATTGAACTTTACTAGCGGAAGTGAAATATGAAATGTGTTTCAAATAGCATTAAAAAAAAATGTTTAAAAAAATTTCGTGTGATCTTAATTTTAATATAAATTGTAAATAATTATTAAAATTTTAGAGTTATCTTTTAATTATATTAGTTTTAAGTTCAATTTTAAAACTAAGACCTGTTTGAACTTGAACTATGTTCTCAAAGGACTGCACATTATACTGATTTGGGTCCCAAATGCTGTTTCCGGTTGCAGAAACCAAAAAATTTTGATTTTTTGCCAAATAAATACTCGCGAATTTTTCTACGTGCATTCAGTATGCAAACAAACATAATATGTCAATAAGGGATGCATCAATTCTTATTAAAAAGAAAGAACACTACAGCAGCATGCTCTCCACCTAAAAAAAAACTTCGAGCCGTTAATTTAACTGATTAATTTCTCTTTGATTATTTGAAAATTGTAAATTTGGCAAAAAAACATATTTTTTCGGTTTCATCAACACGTTTGACCGGAAACAGCATTTGGGGCACAAATCACTACATGGGCGATGTGCTGTCCTTTGAGACAAAAGTTAATGATTGTAATAGGTCTTCCTTATAAAATTTAATTTAAAACTAATATAATTATATTATAATAGTAACTCTAAAATTTTAATAATTATTTATAAGATATAGTAGAATTAAGATCGCATGAAATTTTTTTTTTATTTTTTTTCTATATGCTATTTAAATCACATTTCATATTTCACTTCCGGGAATAAAGTTCAATTAGCGGGAAACTAACAACATTTTGTTTTCTGGAAATAAGTATTTTTCATTTTTTGTTTAATTTCTCTTAAATCAAGCAAAATTTTTTTGTCATAAATATGGAAAGAAAAAATTGCCCTAATGGGGCAAAATTATGTAAGAAGAAATTATTTAAGAAAAAAATATTTTCTTTTTTCAAAGTTTTGACTTTGAGGCTGATTTCTCAAAAACTTTTCATTAAGTGAACTCAAATCAAAATTTTTATTAAAGAACAAAGCATTAGCTTTCAAAAACACTAAAGTATGAGAAAGTAAGTTGCTTAGTTGATTTTAAATAATTTTTTGAAAAATTGAGTAAATTTT
Source organism: Melanostoma scalare (assembly GCA_949752695.1). NCBI lineage: Eukaryota > Metazoa > Arthropoda > Insecta > Diptera > Syrphidae > Melanostoma > Melanostoma scalare. The sequence continues at coordinate 120,937,262 of OX456985.1, forward strand.
ATACAAAATTGCCACTCGCACCTACACGGAGGGATATAGACCCCCACCCCCTCCCATACAATTTTTATTTTGTCTTTGCCAAACCTATCCATCCTGAGCCTTTAGAAAACCGTATCTAAAACACCCTACATAAATAAGAGAAAATTCTAAAAGTTAATAATTAATTCTAAAAATATTAAAAAAATTGAAAGCATGGAAATTCTATTTTTTAACTTAATTTAAAACATATTTTCTAAAATTTCATGAAAATTCATTGACTATCCCTGGATTCCTAGGTAGAAAGCTTACGGCCCTCCACTAAAAGTAAACATGTTAACGAATGCTTAAAATTTTATTTCACCAAACTAAACATTTTAAAAAAGGCCAGCACAACGTAAACATTTAGTTCAATACGTTTAACAAAAATATATACCTCGAAATTTAACTTCATATTTTTATTTATTATATTGTAACGTGCGCTTAGTTCGCAATAATAAAACTTTTCCTTTCAGTTCAATTCTACTACTTTTATTCGAAATATACTTTATTCGATCTCAACTCAATCTTTGCACTATATATACGTTTTCGATTAGGAAATTAGTATTAAATGTTGGGTGTACATTACACTGCCACCTCCTTAAGATTGTTCGTCCCGAATAATTCCATCTGCAGCCTCGCTACTATATCGATGTAGCCGGTCACAACTCCCTACTATTAACTTGCCTCTTAGTCCTCTTTGGATGCGGTAAACCATGTCGTTAATTCTCGTGACAACAGTATAAGGACCACATACGATCTCGATCTCCTGCTTGGAATCCTGCCGTTGTCGCTTTTGTGTCGTACCGTGTCTTCATCCGGTCGCTATAGGCTTTCATCCATGTCCTTGTTCTTTTATGGATGTCAACGAGTCTCTCCTTGAGGTCGTCCACAAACTCGTTTGTGTCCTGTGGCTCCTCTGTCGGGCATCCAAATTTAAGTTCACTGGGTAGCCGTATGGTTTTCCCGAACAGGATTTCAGATGGTGTTTGTCCAGTCGAGCTATGTATTGCACTTCTATAGCCCATCAGGAATAGCTGTACGTGCCTTTCCCAGTCCCTTTGTTCCGGTTGTGGTTCTCGTCTTCTTAATGCCAAGTAGTCCGCACACTCCTTGGAAGATGTTTGACTCGAAGTTCCTCCCTTGGTCGGAATGGAGTTCCATATTTTAGTTATTTGCCCGTACTCATAAGCTAATAATAAAATATTATTAAGACATTTAATCATTAACAATAAAGCACTCGAACGTAAAGCATTCAATTATTGTGTTCACATATCATGGCGATCTTGCCAGTTTGTGTTCTGTGTTCTGTGAGCATTTAAGACTAATGATAGAAAGTGATATCTTAGTTTCCATATTATTTGACTTAAAGTTGACCAAGTTAATAACCACTAAAATAGAAGTGGGTTTTTGCAATGGTGCGTCAAATATTTAAAGAAGTTCTGCTACAAATTTCTTTCATTCAAACAAAAAGATCTCACAGAAAATTATAACAAAAAAAAAAAAAAACGTTTCGGGAAATCGTGTGTGTACGTTGTCGTCGAAATGACAAGAAAACAACATTTACAAAAAGAATAGTAGTAAGTAGTAAAAGTGTGATTTTATTTAACAAAATAATTCAAAATCATGTTTACAGATTCACAATATGTAGCATTGGCTTTTGTCGTCAGCCAGACGAAAAAGAGAGTATTATTTTGAAAATATTACGATTTAATTTGTTTTATAAATAATTATAATAATATAGAAATATATATCTATCATAAACTAATATTAACAGGTAAAATAATCTCAAGTTTTTATAAATTTTTTTTTTTCTGTTTTTAAAATGCTTCATTTAGGATTTGGTTGCGATATCTTAAGGCGGCTTTCACATAATTGTATAGCGAATTCCACTCTTGGCCGTTTAGAGCTTCAACAGCTTCACTCAAAGTTAAGGTAGATTTTCCCCAATAGGCAAGTCTTATTTCTTTCAAAACAGGGCAGATAGCTAAGAATAAGAAGTGATATGTATTTTCTGTGGTTCTGTGGTTGCATAGGGAACACTCTGTATTTCTCGCTGGGGCATATGGCTGGAAATTTATACGAAGTAACTCTCCTCTGGTCTTAAAAATGGTAGTGATTGTGTGAATCGAATATCGATCATTGAAATAATTATTGGCACCAAGGTTATGCTGCAAAATTTTGTACATCACTCTAGACTCACTTCGTTGAGCCATCTCAGCATATTGTTCAAAGCTTGTTTCCTCGATCTTTGCCAGCAACACCTCAAAGTTCTTATTCCATTCCTCCAACCCTGACTCCATCAATTCGACGTTGTACAGAAGTTCTAGCCGTGACCATTCCGCAAAAAATTGGGACTTCGCTGCAGCAGGTTTCTTGCAATTATGTTGGGTAGTCGATGATTAGAGAGAGCTAGTATTTTTCTTACATAATTAAAATGCATTTTGAGTGAGAAAATGTAAAGCGGTGATACTCCAGTCTCCAGATGTAGCATATATGTTGGTGTATTTCCTGGCAATCGGAATATTTTTTTGAGAAAGTACCTTAATAATTTCTCTACTTCATCATATTGTCGAAAACCCCAAATCTGACCAGCATAGCATAACATAATTGCTTCGCATAACCGCTTCAAAAAGTTTATACTTAGCGCTTGGGGCAACGTTTATTTTTCCCAGGACTCCCTTCCAGTTGCAGTTTATAGCCTTTTTCGAGTCGATGAGTTTACCTTGTAGATGTTTTTTGAAAGAAAGTTGTGGTGTGATGACTACTCCAAGATATTTGTATTCCTTAACTATTTCGAGCGGTTCATTTTCCCAGATCCATTTTTCATCTCTTGCGTATCTGCCTGTTCCATTACGGAAAACCAGTATTTTGGATGTGTTGGTGTTAACCGTGAGGTTCCACACGCGACAATAGTCACGCAACTTGTTGATCATCATTTGCATCGTTTGCGGTGACTCCGCTAGTATGACGATATCGTCTGCGTACATAAGTGCTTTGATGTTAACTCCCGCAAAACTAATTCCTCCAGTCAAAGCCGATGATAGGTCATCCAAAAATAGCGAGAAGAGAAGTGGACTTAGCAAACAGCCTTGTTTAACTCCGGTATTAGTATGAAACCAAGCTGACCTCTCCATCCCAAACTGCAGTTGCATTATTTTCATAAAGGCTTTGTATTACCGTTAGTATTTTTGTTGACATTCCAAGACAGCTTAACTTGTAAAAGAGGGCATTCCTATCGATTGAGTCGAAAGCTGCTTTGAAATCAACGAAGAATCCATATAACTTTTTCCCCTTGTCAAGGTAGGACCTGGCAATACAGGTTAATGAAAAAATATTATCAACTGTGGAATACTCTTTCCTGAAACCGGCTTGAAACTCGCTAAGTAGTTCGTTTTGTTGTACCCAGCTTGTAAGTCTGTCTAGAATGACACCATTGAATATTTTCACTAACGAATTCATAAACGATATTCCACGATAGTTGTTAGGATCGTTAACATCTCCCTTTTTGAATAGTGGTAGTATAATATTTTGACGAAAACTTTCTGGAACTTTTCCTCTATTGAAAATGCAGTTGTATGCCTCAGTTAGTTTTTCAATAAAGTTCACGGTGGCATATTTGAAAAACTCATACGGCACTCGATCCACTCCAGGAGCTTTGTTCAAATTGCATCGGTGTATAACTTTTAAGACTTCTTGTACAGTGAAGGCACGGTCAAGTTCTTCGTTTTCTATAAAAGGTTTGGAATAGAGAATCAAATTGTTTGAATTTATAGGCTTACTGAGTAAATTTTCGAAATGTTCGGCTAAAACAGTCGTACTGATTTTTATTTCTTGAGCAAAAAAGATACCATTGAGGAAACGGGCTATTTTCCAGAACGAACGGCTGTCGTTTACTTCCGATAATAATTTTTGGCTTAAATAGTTCGAGTATGACTTCTGTTTTTCCTTACAAATCCTTTTGAAATCCTTGTTCGCCTCTTGGTACATTCTTTTTGAAAAGCTTGAATTTGATACCCTCAGGAGTTTCAAAAAGCCGAAAGATTTTTTTCTTGCTGCTTCACAATCTCTGTCAAACCACGGTTCTTTCCATTTCTGGTTTCTGGTAGATTGAAAGGGTTGTGCGGCCTGAGTGATACACGAGACCAGGATATCCGTGGTGAGGTTCGAGTAATGTTGGTTGCTGCAGAATGATTCCATTATGCCGTCTAGGTTTCGTTTATAGCGCTCCAGTTGAGAGTTCTTCCATTGTAATTTGGGTAGCAATTTCATCTCCGCATCATTTCTGACCGATTCTTCTTTCAGCATGCAATCGACAGTAAGTGGCATGTGATCTGAATAAATCAACTCCCCGACTTTTAAATCCTCCACACACTCCAACCATCTTCCACGCACAAGACAGTAATCTATAGTCGAGCAAGAGGTTCCTCTGATGAACGTGAAATGGCCACCCGAATCGCTTCTAGTTCGTCCATTTAAAAGTGTTAGACCGATTGACTCGCACATTTCGATAAATTTTTTGCCGTTTCCGTCAATTTTTGAGTCCATTGCAGATCTTGTGATGTTAAAGGGGCCGGGAATAAACTCTGGCTCTAGTTGTAGAAGCTGGGAGTTGCCTACCCTTGCGTTACAATCTCCGATTACCATTACATTTTCTTGGTTAATTTCAAGAAGAAAGTCATACCAATTGCTAAACTCCTCCATCCATTTATTGCAATTTATATATAAAGGAACTATAAAAAATTTCTCATTTGTTATTGTCAGATCGATAACAGTTCTGTCCATCTCATTTACAAAGCAGCATTTTAACATTTTGTGAAGTGATTTTTACAAAAAGAATATAAGACATAAGAAAAGTATTTTGCTGGTGTTCCCGACTTCAATCAACAGCCATCGAGCATCGAAGCCGAACAAAAATCTCAAATCCCCTGTCTGCCAATGATGACAATAGTCTATTGATTATGTCGTTAAAAAAGGGCATATAAAGGAACTCGACATTGAATGGACTTTTATTGCATGAATCGATTAATGGGTTAATATTATAGAAAAAAACCGAAAGTGCTATTAAATTAGAGAATGCGATTCGGAGATATGGGTTCTAAACCATCTTCATTCGTTTTTTCAATATTTCTCGAAAACGATTTTGATGCAATTAGACGTTTTTTGTAGAAATCAAAATTTTCAATCGAAATGTATCTTTTAAAAAATTATAAAAAAATATTTTATACCCAAAATAATAAAATTCCCGACAGAAAAAAAGTCAGTTTTTAACAGTTTTTGAGTTTTGTCAGCTTTTTTAATGGCATTTCTTTCCTGTTGCAGATAGGTATAGGAAATGGTATAGGTATAGGAAATGCTTCATTAAAAAGGAAGTAAATAAAATTTTCTTTAAAATGTTATCAGAGAACTTTCTATGTTTGAATTTCACCGAAATATTGTTACTTGAACACAGACATTTATCGTCGATTTTCATCCTTTTTATACTGACAAACAGCATTTATCCTTATTTTGTTGAAAAAATTTTTTTTTTACTCGATCCAAAAGTATTTTAGGTTGATAATAAGTAAATAAATTACCTGAATAATTTGTTTCTTGAATATAAAATATGATTTTATTTTAAAAATGATTTGTGTAACATTTTTAAGACAGTTATCTACAGTTGACCACTTTTGTCGGAACATTATCAGGGGAGCGTATCGGAATCCCGCTTTTTAAAATCCCGTTTTTTAAAATCCCGACAAAAAAAAGTTTATAATCCCGTCTTCTTAAATACCGTTTTGTTAAAATCCCGTTCGTGACAATCCTGTTTAATCAAAATCCCGTTTATCAAAAGCCCGTCTTTTAAAATCCCGTTTAATCCCGCTTAGCCCGTTTTATATTTGGATAAGTATTATTCAATATTGTTCGTTTAATCACTACATATCAGTTCTCAAATGTTGAAAGTTTTGTTGTCTGACCATTTTTTTTATTAATACCATTATACAGAGAAACTGGGACAGATCTTGCAATATATAACTGATAACTATTTTTCTTGTTGCATTTTCTGCATAAAAAACTATTGCGTAAGCAAGAGAACAATAAAATTTCTTGTTTTGTTTGAAAAGTTTTTCAAAAAAAAAAATGTTAATAAATCAAGAGCAATATCCAAAATTATGGAAGCTAGAAAGACGTTGAGTAAAACTGAATATTTGCGTCGTATAGCTACCAATATTCAACTGTAATTATTTTTTGTTATTTTTTGTTGTGATCTTTTTTGGAATTACATTTTTGTTATGTATTATGTTCTTTTCTTTTGAAACAATAATAATGTTTGCAATAAAATTATCTAGACCAAATATTCTTCTTCTTTTTTATATTTAATCCCGCTTTTGTATTCAACACCAGGTGTTTTATTTTAAAAATCGCGCGATTTTTAAAATAAAACACCTGGTGTTGAATACAAAAGCGGGCTTATAAGAACGGGATTTTAATAAACGGGATTTTAATAAACGGGATTTTAAAAACGGGGTTTTAAAAAAGCGGGATAATACAAAACGGGCTTAAAAAAAACGGGATTTTAAATGCGGGAAAATAAAAAACAGGATTATAAAAAACGGGATATCGAACCCAACCCCATTATCAGAATGTGTATCTATTGAAAGCAAGTCTAGAAAAAATAAACGCAAATTGTAATGTCGAAAGATCCAAAGTTCAAAGAACGGCTAGTCTGTGTATTAGTGGCGCACTGAGGACAACCCCATCGGACGCCCTCAATGTACTACTAGATCTCACACCCCTAGATATCTTCAGCAAACAAGTCGCAGCTAGCTCAGCTACTCGACTCAGAGCTACATCACAGTGGACCAATAATCAAATCGGCCACACTACCATTCTAGATAACTTTAGATTCTTACCAAATCGATCCGACTACACCACCCCCAAGTTGTTGTTTGACAATAATTTCCAAGTAACCATACCTTCAAGAGAAGCTTGGGAAAATGGAGCTCTTTTGGAAAATGAAGCAATACACTTCTACACCGATGGTTCAAAAACCTGCGAAGGTGTGGGAAGTGGAATCTACTCAGAAAAACTGAATCTCAGTCTTTTCTTCCGCCTACCCGATCATTGTAGTGTGTTCCAAGCGGAAATTCTGGCGATTAAGGAGGTGCTGTCTTGGCTCAAAGAAAACGTCATATCCTCCACGGATATTCGGATCTTCTCAGACAGCCAAGCTGCCCTTAAATCTCTTGCCTCTGTCTCTACAAAATCCATCACGGTCCAAAATTGTCAGATGTCTCTGAGGGAGATGTCAAATCAGTTTAACATTCACCTTTCATGGCCAGGGCACAGGGACATACCAGGCAACTGTATGGCAGACGAACTAGCCAAAAAGGGCACAACCACTTCCCTACGCTCAGAATGGAACCACATAGGTGTACCTATCGCAACATGTAAACTCCTACTTAGACAAGACGCTTCAAGGATGACAAACACTAGATGGACTGAGAGTAACAACTGCCTTGCAACCAAAAAAGTTTGGCCGTGTGTAGACTCAAAACGCTCGAAGAGTTTGTTGGCCCTGAACCGTCTGTATCTAGGTTCTACCATAGGTGTTCTTACGGGACACTGTCTAATAGGGAGACACGCCAAAAGACTTGGTGTGTTTTCCAATGATTTCTGCAGAAGCTGCATGGACGAGGAGGAGGAAGAAACCGTTCAACACCTTCTTTGCTCATACCCTGTACTACTTCATAGGAGGACAACTCATCTCGGTGAATTCTTCTTCGATGATAGTAGCGACCTAGCTTACATAGACCCTAAAAGTCTTTCGAAATACATTAAAAGTTCCACGTGGTTCGACTAGCAGGTGATTAACCGGCTAGTCCCGTAATGGAAGATTAATAAGTGATCAACTCGTTAATCTTACATCGGGTTTCTGAGATCAGTAGGTGATTAACTTGCTGATCTCTGTGGTATCACAATGGGCCCTTGCGGCCTAAGTGTGTCAGGCAATGTACTCATTGACTGACAGCCACTTCCACCTAACCTAACCTAACCTACAGCTATTTCATAAAGTTTAGTTATAAATTTAATTTTTTTTTTTGATGCGATATTTTTAACATAAGGGAGAAAGAGGAAATAACGGAAAATTAAACATTGATCAGTATAATTTCGATCATCTCAAATATTCATTTAGATTTTTTTCAAGCTTTAATATGTACCTAAATCATTGCATTTTCAATTCGTTTCAAAACCTTCAATGAAATAAATTTGTTTAGAATATATTCAGAAACTCACCTAGAGCAGTCAACATCCATACAATGAGGTACGCGTTGCAACCAATGATAATAATGCACATAATGAACGTCAACGGATACAACTTCCTTCGTGTTATAGGACTTGGAATAATGCATGACAGCAGTACGCTGATTGGCCATGTGTATGCCCACCAAACTATCATGGCTTTAGATCTATCTCTTGGGAGCTTAAATATTTTATCTGGCACCTCTAATGTGGTTGGGTCTTCTTCCATCCCTTGAAGTACCAAAAAAAAGCAATAAAGGATTTTTATTCTATTAATTTCGTAGAACCTCAAGATTATATAAAAAAAAGCTACAAAATCTGTATATTTTATATCTGACTTACAGCTTTTAGAATGCGTCAAATCAGTATTGGAGGCAACTGAAGAATGTCCTGGTGAGTTTATTACAAAAATACCTTCGCCATTCATGTCTTCGGTTTTTAATGGCAATTTCGCCTTAGCACTGTGTTCCGGAGCAATTGTGAGATCTTTTGAAATTGATGAAAGGAAAATAAAAATGTACGTATGTATGTACGTCAAATAAGCAAATAAAAGAAGGTTGATATTAACAAACCATAGCGTGTAGAAATGCAACAGTTTAGCTTATCTTCAACAAATCCTCTTATATGCTTCATAAACGTGTTATTGTTAAAAGTAAGTATAAAATAGATTATTAAGAACACCATCATAATGCAGGTATCAAGGAAAGTGATTTTACCGCCCCATGAAATGCAAAGCAAAATTGCTGTGTTGATCATATAAATGAAACAATCTCTAGCGATTGGCCACCAATCCAGTTGCATAGGCTGAAACATGTTTTATGAACGCTCAGTAATTAAAAATTATACTATAGCACATAGTTACCTTATTTATAGCGAGTGCAGCCAAACCAGCAACCCCAAGTGTATTGAACATAAGTGATCCTATAATTGTACCAAGACCCATATCAGACTCTGTGACTAAAGTACTTATAGTATTAGTAAAGAACTCTGGCATAGATGTGGCTGTAGCCATAAAAGTAGCTGCTGCAACATCTTTGGATAAATTCAAATCATTGCAGATGCATTCTACAGTTGGTAGGAAATAGTAATTGCAAACCATCGCTAAGAGTACAAAGAAGTACACAGCAGCGAAAATGTGTAAAGCAACCCATCCCTGGCGTAGTTCTTCCTCTAAAAAAGAAGTAGAAATAAAGCATATCCATTAGATTCCTTTATTCTGGCTTCTAAGGACCTGACACTTTTCGATAGGACATAATAAATTCTTTTAAACATTCACAATAGTTAAGTACAATTTATTGAAATTTTTGGCGTCAGTTGATGTCAGGTCGTAAACTTCTGTTTCCGGAATCAGAATTTTTCGAACCTATACTGAACACAGTCTCTCTAAAATGCTTTCTAATTTTTGCATTGGCTTTTTTTAGTTAACAGTGTAGATAGTAAAAATCTGTATCGCATACCCACCTCATTTATTTGCGAACTTACTCTCATGTTACTTAGATTAATGTTCCATTTCAGAGATATATCGATGCCTACTGTAACATATCGTCGCTGTTAAAGAAAACCGGCATAACTCAAAAATCGAGATAATTTTTGAGTTAATGATGATAATCAAAAAAAAAATTCTCTATCTTTCTGTCAAACTGGCATAACTGTATCACTTTACAATTCCTATATACTACTATACTATGCTATCTATATATGCACTTTATGGATTGGTCAGAAGTAGAAAAAAGGGTTGACAAATTCTGTTTGTCCCTCTGCCTTTTCGCAAATCTGCAGCCCAAATGGATGGGCCGATTCGCAAGCTAATTAAAACCTAATTATTCTAAAAACAGCATTCACGATTTAGATAAAACAGTCTACCTTTTGGTAAGAATGGGTTTTGCATGATTTATCTTCAAACGGGACCTCCTACAGAACCGCATTTTAACATCAGAATTTCTCGCTAATGACAAAGCTGCTTTCAGTTAAATTTAAAATTTAGGAAGGCTCTCATTATTGAATTCATTCAAAACTTTTTTGGTTTTTGAATATGCTGGAAACGTGCTGATTGAGTTTTTACGAATTGTTTCCAGATTACTAACTTACAGAATTGATAAATATTTTCCAATCAAAATTTAAAAAACTGCTTTAGTAACTTTCAATATTTTTGTTCCTAGGTAGACTCATTGTATATGAAACATATAGTAACACCCATTGTATATGAAACATATAGTAACACCATGAACACTCCCGATGCTATAGCCACCTACCTGCTCGATTAAAGGACTTCTCTTTTGAATCGGAAAGAAAGTTAAGTGTAGAACCCTACATTGCATTTATAATACCCAAGTGTACCACCAAAATAAATTTAGAGAGAACCGCAAAGTTCGTTAATCGAGCAAATAGGTGGTTATAGCATCGGGAGTGTTCATGGTGTTACTATATGTTTCATATACAATGGTAACACCATGAACACTCCCGATGCTATAACCACCTATTTGCTCGATTAACGAACTTTGCGGTTCTCTCCATTGTATATGAAACATATAGTAACACCATGAACACTCCCGATGCTATAGCCACCTACCTGCTCGATTAAAGGACTTCTCTTTTGAATCGGAAAGAAAGTTAAGTGTAGAACCCTACATTGCATTTATAATACCCAAGTGTACCACCAAAATAAATTTAGAGAGAACCGCAAAGTTCGTTAATCGAGCAAATAGGTGGTTATAGCATCGGGAGTGTTCATGGTGTTACTATATGTTTCATATACAATGGTTCTCTCTAAATTTATTTTGGTGGTACACTTGGGTATTATAAATGCAATGTAGGGTTCTACACTTAACTTTCTTTCCGATTCAAAAGAGAAGTCCTTTAATCGAGCAGGTAGGTGGCTATAGCATCGGGAGTGTTCATGGTGTTACTATATGTTTCATATACAATGGGGTAGACTATTGATAATAAAATTGCATACTTAGTTTTACCAAGAAAACTCTCAAACCAATTAGAAAAAATGGGCACGACTGGGTCACACGAACTTGCGATTGTGTTCTAAATACGATGACAAAATCTTAAGGCTGAGTTAAAGGTTTTGGTATTACATCTTCATAGTATATTTTGTGGTACAGGGTTGCCAACGACACATTAATTATGAAAATTTAATTAAATTACGCAAAATAATGAAAGAATTAAACTAAATATTCCAAAGGTTTCAAACAAAAATCTAAAAACGCCATTCTTTTTAAATTGCTAATACATATGAATGATGAAAATTTAATCAAAATCGTTGGACCAGTTTAAAAAAAAAACGGTTTTTTATTTTTCACTTTTTTTGAAAAACTGTTTTTTAAAAGTCAAGTATGAAAAGTATCTTTACTTTCTTCTTGCTAGAAGTTATTTTGACAAAAAATTTGAAAAAAATCAAAGTTATAGTTTTGAAGTTATTTCCAAAAATCAAAATTTTTTAAAAAAATTTATAAAAATTTCCAAAACTAAATTTTTTTAAATGTTCATATGCAGTCTTTTTAAAACAGTTTACGACTTCTTAAATCTAAGATTTCGTCAAGATCGTGTGAGCTATTAACGAGAAAGTCAGTTTTGAAAAAAACGGTACTATGGGAGGTACCGTTTTTAGCCTTTTTCGAATTTTTTTTTTTTACATTGTAAGAAAGATAATCTTAAATTAATTCCTCACACAAAATTTTATCAAAATCGTTATAGCCGTTTTCGAGAAAAATAAGTATTATCATATCGGTTGTATGGCAGGTACCGTTATTTCAAGACCTAGAGACTTAATTCCAAAAACCCCTCTGTAGGCTGCTCCACAGACCCTAACTGCAAATTCTGAAGAAAATCGGTCTATTAGTTCAGGCTGTACATCCATATACAGACAGACAGACAGACAGACAGACAAACAGAATTGCAGGACCCACTTTTTTCGTGTTCTCTATCATTGTAATGTCATATTTAATTGTCATCTCAAAATTTTTTTTCTGCACGATTGCAAGACTTGCCTTATAGTACCTATAATAATCGCAAGTAAAAACTAAAATACTTTTTCAATATTTTATGTTATTATTTATTAGATATTAGAATTTAAGATTAAAAAAAGTATTAAGTAACATGTAGGTAGTAATCATTTTTATAAAATTAAATTTAACCTCCTGGCCTTCTGCGCAGCAAATATGTCCAAGACTTCCTCAGTGTCAATCTCAATTTGTCGATGAATTGACATCAACGCCGGTCCCGTTAATCTTTCTTCACCGGTAGAATTTCTTATGTAAGTTTTTAGACGCTTCATTGTCGAAATTGTTCTTTCCGGTGCACATGTTGAAACCGGTAGTGTCGCTAAAATTTTAAAAGCTTGTGGATGTTAGGAAAAAGATCCTTATTGCATTCCCCAAGAGCTGTTATTGCACTCTTTGCACGCTCTGTACCTTTTTGTGTAACACATTTTGTCTTCCACAGCGTAAATTCAGCTTCTAAAGTGTCCCAATCCAGAAAAAATTTATTAAATTTGAAGTTTTCTTGGTTATAATTTTGTTCGTTTTTGCCATAGATCGATGGAATCCAAACGCACAAAGAGGAAAGTATTGACTTATGGTTTTCAAATCTCATTTTAAGCTGACTTAAAAAGTCATCTAAAAGAGGAATCATTATACTTGTCCTAAAATAAGTTTCAGGATCTGTTGTGCTCATGTTTTGTCTGTGCTGTTGCCTTGACACAATTCGTGGAATTTTAAGTTCTTCGCCCACTACATCTACCAAGTTTTGTGCAGTCTTAAAAATTGTTTTGAATTCCGGAACGATGCTCTCGCGTATTCTTTGTAAAGTGTTTGTTATTAATTCCACATGTTCCAATCCAGACACTAAGTCACATGTAAGATTTTACAAAGTGGCAATGTATACGTAAACAAAACATTCAAACAACACAAACTTACTGCAAATTCACTAGCTAAAATTGACTTCAAAAAGCAACTCGCCTTTGATGACGTATCAGAGTCCTTATCGCTACAAAACTCTTCCAAAGCATCAATTATCGCTTTAAAAATTTCTTTAAACGTCATAAAACCATCATGGTTTTCCACCCAGCGTGTTTCACACATTGCTGTTAAATTTTTCCATTTATTTTGCGGATAATTTTGTTTGATCATTTCCTGCAACAAATGTGTGCGCTTTGCCGACAGTTTAAAAAAACTTCCAACGGATTTTATGGTACCGATAGTGTTATAGGCTGAACTTGACAAGAATGTCCTAAGGCAAGGTTTAGAGAGTGTGCGCTACAATGCACGTATAAGGCTTCTGGATGAGACTCGCGTATTACAGCTTGAACTCCGTTGAAACTGCCTTTCATAGCAGAAGCACCATCGTACCCTTGTCCAATCAAGTTTCTGCAATTTATGCTCATGTTTTAAAGTGCAGACAAAATTTCTCTGGCTAAATATTTTCCAGTAGTGTTTTCTACATGAATAAATGTCAAAAAATCTTCACGCAAGATAAAAATTTCGTCTTTATAATCGACGTATCGAACACAAATTGACATCTGCTCCTTACGTGAGATGTCAGTAGTTTCATCAGCTAGAACTGCGAAACACTCTGCAGAATTGATAGTTTGAACTATTTTTTGTAACGATTTCCCCACACACAGTAATTATTTCATTTTGTATAGTTGGGCTTAAATATGTAGCGTTCAGCGACAAACTATCAAAATATTTTTTTTTAAATTGCATCACCGCATTCGCTTCGCATCCGTAGCAAAGCCCGAAAGTTACCGTCGTTAACATTGGGTTCTGGCTCATTAAATTTTATCGGACCGGAGTCACATGTCCCTCTCAAGGCCAATTTTTGCCGTCCACAAAGCTTAATTGTTTCAACAATAGGAACCAGTTTTTTATATTTTCTTTAATTTGAGCAGCACGGCCAGTGTCAAATTGGCTTATGTTGCTCTTTTGTGAACGTTTGTGCACATTAATAAAGTTATCAGCTGCTAACATATACAAGTTTTATGGTATTGACATCCACTGTGGTGTTTGAAAGCCTCTATTGCTTTTTTATACTTGTTATAAGGGTTTGTAACCAAGGATTTAACATTTTGATGACAGCCTTTACCCGCACATTCTTTGGAGAATAGTACACAATATTTACATAAGGCACCTTGCCCCTCCTTTGTCGTATAAACTAGCCATGAAAATTGATCAAACCAATGCATTTGAAACCTTATTTTCCTTTTGGTGTCCGTAATAGGGAAAGTAAATGTGTTATCGGGTTTCCAAGGTGAAGTTAACAATTTATACTTCAAGGTATCGTCAATTTTATTTTTGGGACACAAAAACTTACCCAAATCTAATACATCTTCTTGAATATTTTCTAGAAAATCATCTTTTTCATTCTTGAGAAATATCTGTGGATTCAGGGACGTTCGAAAAAATACGTAAAATAAGTGAGCTGTAGTGCAAATAAGGAGAGCATCTAATGTTTTTTTTCTTTTAAATCAATGAGTTTTTGGACCATAACTCCTTCAATTTTCACGCTATCACAACTTATAAAAAAACATTGTAAAGGTAATTAAGAGAGCTACAACATCCCTTATATAATAAACAACCTTTTGCAAAAACGGTGAAGGGTTAAAAGACTTAAGAGAGGCTGCGATAGCGCTGCCACGCGCTCTTTTAACAATCATATCTCCGTCAATTTTTGTCTGACAGAAAAAAGCTAAAACACCAAATTGTTTGTCAGAAAAATACCTCAATTTTTTATTCTTAATTTTTTATACGTATCTGTCGTCATTTTTGAGATATTTAAAAAAAGTGGGTTTTTTAAAAATTTGAAAATTTGTTGTTTTTTTTTAATCGTGACTTTTTTGAAAAATATGTGTCCTGAAGCATCCAAACTGATACTATCTATCAAACTCTTCATAACAAACTTAATTTTAGGCGGAATACGATTAAATTTAATTTTGGTGGAAATTGCACCTATGAACCCCATTGACTTAAAAGAAAAAAACATTAGATGCTCTCCTTATTTGCACTACAGCTCACTTATTTTACGTGCAAAAGACTTTTAACAGTGCTCATTTTAAAGCTTATTTCAAGCACTACAAAACAGCCTGTTGTATTAGAATGCATAACATGCATCTGCTCGCCGCTAAATGGCATTGACCACAACGATTAAATTTCAGAAAAAATAAAAAATGGCTTTGATCTTTTATATCTAGCTTAATATTTTTCTTAGAATACTTTATGAAAAACCAAATTGTTCATTGTTTTACCTGCTACATTTTTGTTTTTTATAAAATTTTCGATAAAACTTATAGTTTGAGAGATATTTGCAATAAATAGATTAAAAAATTGTGAATTTTCAATTGCCAATAACTCGAAAAGTATTGGACATAATAAAAAAATGTATATCTGATTTTTTGCTTAAAATTAGGCCTTTTATCGATATCCGAGGTTGTTTTGAAAAAAAAAAACCCTAAAAGGGGTGGCAACCACCCCCAGGTGTTGGCGTTGCTCAAATCATTTTCACTTTGAAGTTAAGGGTAAGTTAATATAATAATATAATAATAAAGTTAATTCCAAAATTTCATGCAAATCGGATCACAGTAAAAAAATTCGGAGGTAAGGCCCTATTTTTCGCTTCATTGACTGCACTAAAGGGCACAGTAGCTGTAGCGGTAACGGTACTTTTTTCATTCTGCTTATGCTTGTGATTTTGCACTGGAAATGTGTAAGTATGTGAGAGTAAAAATAAGAAAAAAATTAGAACTGCGTTGCTTATGTTGCTTTTTGGCTTTTTGCCTAGGTATTGGTTTTGCGAGAGAATAGAAGCGAATTCAATAAACTGGGTAAAATGCTGCTATACCTACTAATTGAAGTGGAATAAAGAATTTGAAAACTAACGCATACAAAGAAACCATTTGTTTATTAGGAAAGAAAATAAAAATACAGCAAACTATACAAATTGTTTCATGTAGGTATAGGTACATACCTATCAAAGTATACTAAATTTTCTTGAGTTGTTTAGATGTATGTATGTACAAATGTACATATATCATGTGGAATCGAAGCTAAAGTTACGTGGCATCCTGGAGCTGTTTCGTTTGGGGTTGTATTTAAAAATTTTGAACCCTTTAAACCCCCCCCCCCCCCCCCGGGCTACGGCCTTGTTGTTAACGTCCTTATTGACCGCTAATAACGAAAAATAAAGTTAAAAATTAAAATCGCAAGAAGATAAAATTTTTAATTTTGAAACTTTTAAAAGCTACGGATTGCAATTTCGGCAAATAATTAAATCTTTAGTGTCCGACCGAAGCTTCGGCTTCGGCTTCGGCTTCGGCCGCATTTGGCTAAAAAATCTACTATCGGCTAAGCCTTCGGCTTCGGCCAAAAAAAGCCGAAGTTTTGGCCGAAGCCGAAGGTTTAGTTTTTGGCTGTTGTGCGTTGTGGTAGGGGCTGAAAAAAAATTCAGTTTTTCGTAGAACGTAGAACAGTTATTTGTTGTTCTTTTCCTTAATTTCAATAAAATATTAATACTAGTTCAAATTGTTATTAATTATTTTTGAAACGTTAATTTAATTTATCCCGTTACTGCATGCACACATTAGATTCGTTTTGAGCTTTACCCAGAATTGACCTAGGTTTTCTTGAGAACTCTATGAGTCCTAAAAAAACACTAAACCACAAAATCACCACAAATCCCTGTCATTTGAATAAAAATACATGCCATTTAACAGCCCTCAACTCGCCCCAGAAGAAACCAAGGGCGAATCTTTTTGTACCAAACCCAGGTCAACCCCAAGGCTCAAAAAACACTCAGTTTGACATTCAGGGCAAACTTAGGTTTTTCAAAAAACGCTTTGTGGCGACCACAGAGTGACCTCAGGGCTTCAACTAACGAACCTATTCTAGAAAAAAATTATAATTTTTTTCATTTGTAGTCAATCTGGAACGAAAATTCTTCAAGTTATTGAAGCTTCGGCTTCGGCTTCGGCCGAAGGTTAATGTCAAGCCGAATAATCGGCATCGGCTTCGGCTTCGGCTACAATTCGACCTTCGGTCGGACACTATAAATTTTTATGTGCTACCTTTAATGTAAAAAAGTCACAATTGACTGAATCTAATCCAGAGGTGCCGTCTGTATATGGTTTGTCTAAAATACACAAACCGGGAGATAAAATGCGGAAAATTGTCTCTTGTATTCATTTTCGTTCACCTTTTACAAAACCATCGAAATGGATTGTTTCTGAATTCAAACGTTTTGGTGCTTTCGAGGGATTTTCAGTTAAGAACTTATATGAATTCATCGAAAAAGTGAAAGATATTAAAATAGAAGATGATGAAATACTCATTTCATTTGATGTGACTGCTTTATTTCCAAGTGTCCCAATAGATGGTGCAATAGACTCTATAATAGAACAACTACAAAAAAGAAATGTTCCAGAAAAAGAAAAAGATGCATATATTTTCGCCATTAAAATGTGTATGAAACATAATTGTTTCAAATTCCGAGACAAATATTATTCATTAGACTTCGGTTGTAGACCCATGCAACAGCCTCTCTCCACTTGTAGCGGAAGTGTTCATGTGCCAATTAGATAGAATATGAACTAAAAAGAGACGGAATATTACCTCGAATTTGGTGGAGGTATGTCGATGACATTTTTGCTGTAGTAAAATTTACAGACATTAACTAAACTTTGTCAGACATCAACAGCCGATACCCAAGTATAAAACTCACACATGAAAAAGAGCATGACACCGAACACACATTAGAATTTTTGGATTTAAAAATTAAGAGCCGTATCTATAAAGAACTTTTAATCATTGATTAGATTTAATTGCCCTTTAAGTTACACTTAAGTAACGAATCCGTATCGATAATCAAATTTCACATTTAAGGCTAGGTGGACTTTTTAAGCGAACTCAGAACTCATGTAAAAGTGTTTGCTTGTATTAGTAAATCATTTTCTTCTCTTAAAAGTGATCCCTCTTGCCATCTTCGCGTCTGATTTCAAATTCTCCCTCTCTTCTATCTCTTTTTGGTCTCGGCAACAGCCAGAAACTAGAAAAGAATTACGCACTTGCATTAGGCCTGGATAAATCGATCATTTTTGATGATCGATTCGATCAAGTATCGGTTTACTAAATGATTCGATCATTTGAATCGATCGATCATTCAATCATTTTTATTTTCTCGTTCTGTTTCGATTTCAATCATTTTAGTTTGTCGTAGGCCTGTGTAAATTATGATCGATTCGATCTTTTTGATTCGATCATTTAAAAGTATTGATGATCGAAATCATTCAAGTCCGAATCAATCGATCTCAATCAATCTCGATATTCGATCTCAATTACAAAATTATACCTACTATGCATTTTGATCCGATATTTCATTTCCATTTAGTTTCCATTTCGATCTTTTTGACTCCATCTTATTCAATCATTTGAATGTGTACCAAAACTTAACGTTGCTCTCTCTATCATGGTGCAGTAAAGGTCGGAGTCATAAGCAGTGTAGGAATGATGTTGATGTTGGGTAGATGAGAAATGATTTTAAGTGATGTTTGTATGTATGCGTCAAGCATTTCTAGCCGTGTGTGGTGACTTCGGGACATAATGGTATAGCTTATCGGAATAATGTTGAGTAGATGTAGGATACATAGGTACACACATGTATGTTTGTTAACATTTTCAGTGTGAGCAATTCTTCAAGTTTGAAAGAGAAATCTTCCCGAGCTAATGTTGCTTGAAAAAATATATTGTTGCCTATGCCTCCACTGCACCAAACCACACCCACGGTTAAGTTGGTTTGACGCATAAATACTATTTGATTTGGTTCAATTCGAATCGTACAACTACAAAGCTTGCATAAGCAGAACAAAGGGGTGAGAATTATACGAGCATTCGCTGTGCATGTAGGTATATAAAAAAAACAGATGTCATTCATAAGGCACACTGATGAAGATATTTGTATGTACACAATATGTCCGAATGAACATTTTTTTAGGATTTCTTGTTTTTGGATGGGTTGAGAATAGAAATATTGTGTCAAGTCAGGAAAGTAAGGAAACCGGTTACTTTTTTTTGTCAGTTAGCTGACTGAGATAAATACAGATAATTACAAATAATGAAGATGTTGTAGGTCGATATTTCTTATCTTGTGTTATGATATATAGGTATCATATATATATGAAATATATGAAACGTGATATTAGTGTGATTTAAATGTAGGTCAGTTTCTGGGCTTAGTTTGATCAGCAAAATTAATGAAAAAGGGGATAACTTGGGAGGTAGGAACTTAGATAATACTAATTTTTTTTTCATTTATTTATTTTTATTATTTTGTTTTATTTTTTTTTATTTTTTTTTTGCCAATAACTTTTATCCATTTAAATTTCATTTGCAAGAAGATATATTTTAAGAAAATAAAGGAATGGATGTTTTTTGAAAAATGCAATCGAAGGACAAAAAATTCCCTTAGAAAATTCAAAATTTTTCAAGTTAAATTTGATTTTAAAAATTTTCCGTTACAATTATTATTATTTTTTTTTCACTTGAAATTTGAACAAAAACAGTAATCTTGGGGCCATAACCAAGCAAATTGAGATTTAAAGAAGTCATCTTATGAAACGGCCTGTTTTTTGTGGGAGTTCTTAGGATTAGATAGAGGTATAACTTTTTCGAATGGGGTGGGTAAATGCAATGTGTTTGCACTATGAGGATGTTGTGGGGTGGGGGACATCCTCTACCCTCTCCAACTTTTCCCCACGCCGAAGGAACTCCTGTACATTTTATAAAATTCATCAAATTTATCAAATTTCATGAAATGGGGGGTTGTAACTTTTTTTGGGGGCGTGACCGCCACCTATTTGCACTTGGAGGTTGTTGTGGGAGGCACCTCCTACCACCCCCAACTTTACCACCTCCTCCGGGGGTGGGGTCATTGTCTACACCTTTATCAATAGTTACGAATTTGCGTTGTTTTTTTTGGTTTTTGCTAAAAAAAAAGTCGTAAATTTGGGAATATATGGTTGATAGTAATTCTATGCACACATAGTACATTTGCTGAGTGTACCCTTCAAATTTCAAATCATTCGGTAAACAAGCTTTTGAGATATAGATAGTATAGATAGATAGAACTATGTTATCCATTCTCTTGAATGTACTCATTTCAATTAACGGATTATTCGCCTCTTGACACTTCGTCAATAGAATAGTCCTAACTTTTCCATGTTATGCTCCTTTTTCATTAATATTAATTTTTATTTTATACGAAAATGTACATTTTTCTGTAATATATATATAATATTTCTTGAATATTGTAAAATTTGTTAAAATTAAATATAAAAATAATAATAACAAATATTTGTGTATCATTCAAATGCTGAAAGTTATTCCCTAACGGTTTTTATAGATACCTGAAGACGTTTTTTTTATTGAAAATTTCGATTTGTTCACTATTTTGGTCGGGGCATCCGTATTTACATATGAACTTTTTATTTTTTTCTTTTTCGTTTTATAACTAGAAAATATATATGCAACTAACCTCCGAGCGTTTTTTTTTTTCCAAATTTTGTCTCCTTATATGAAAAAAACCTTCGTCAATTTGTTGTAATTTTTCGGTTTTCAGCATACTCTTATGGTAATAACTTTGGCGTTTATTAATATTTTTCATGAAATAAAAAGGAAATAGCAGATAGATATCAGGCGAATCTTACAAAATCATTGGTAATAGTTTTAAGTGTTTTGAAACAGGTGTTATGATGAGAAGTTGGTGAAACTGCCTTTTTTTAACTTATAAAGCATGGGGCAAGGCGTGGGTGTTTTCAAGTACATATATATATACATTTTTTTGAAGGTAATAAAACTCCTAAACTAACCTCCGAGCCCAAAATTAATATTTTTTTTTCTACACCGCTAAAATTCAACTTCAACAAAGTCATATTTGCAAACGATTTTTGAAAAACGAGAAGCCAAAAGAACCTCAATTTTTTGTTGGTATTTTTCTTTGATATAATCTTAATTAGTTTCAATAAAGAAATATACTATTGTGGTCACAGAATTTGGAATATTAATTCTTGAAAAACTGTCTACTTTGGGTTTTTTACTAGAAAAACTTGCTTAAAAACATATACATATGCATTTCAGTTCGAAGCAAATCCGCCACCAATTTTAGCGCTGTTTTCTCTTTTTTTGGTCTGTTCTCTGTGATTTGGAAAAGGAGTATCGCTCAGATGATCTTATGCGTTATGCATCCCCTCATACATATCATCTATATTCTATACCTATGACCTTATTTTGTGATCTTTTGTGCTATTAATTTCTCATTACAAACTGTGTGCCTGTTGTTTTTTTTTTTTGCTGGTAGCAGTAGCTTGCATTGAAAAAAAAAGTTTGAAAAGACAAAGGATTGAAAGAACCGGACATAGGCAAACGCACAAAGGGAAAGGGGTGAGAAAATAGCACCACTGCACTAAAAGAATGGAATTCCTTGGTCAAGTGTACGCAAATTGATGAGAGTGTGTTTAATTTTTTTCTTCAGCTAAAAATTTTGTATTTGACTACGTAGTTATTTTGTGTTTGAGAACTTCTATTGTTTTGTTGATGACATAACGCGGTTGGCATGAAAATGTAGGTATGTATGTATGTGTTAACTTACATAGGCATATATGATTCCAATTATTTGGAATAAGATATGCGTTTGGGTAAGGTGTATTCGAAATAATTTTTTTAACTCTGTTTCAAAGTTGTTGGTTGTACTATTCTTTCGTTATTGGTGTATTGTATATTTTATTTATTTTATTTTTGTTTCATATTGTGCATGTGGAAAGGCAAGCTAAGGGTGGATAAGTGTGGGTAGGTACTTATATCTATGAAAATACATATCCGGAGGTTTATGGGCATTTAATTGCAATTCAGTGTCTTCTTTATCTTTATATATATAATTCTGCTGTACGTGTGTATGTAATTGAACTCCTCCTAAACGGCTTGACCGATTTAAATGAATTTTTCTGTATGCGTTTGAGTGGCGCCCTGGATGGTTTAGATTCACAAATCAGCCAGGCAAATGGCGCTGCAGTCGGTATCTAAGTAATAACTCCTATATTGTTAACTGTAATGAACAAAAAATTTATTCCAAACAATACTTTTGTTTTTTTTTAATCATTTTTGACAACAAAAATTTAAAATAGAAGAGAACGGGAACCTTAAAACTACAGAACCGAGCAACGCCGGGCGGCTCAGCTAGTCAATATATATAAAGTATGATGTATGTATGTGTGTATGTATGTCCGGGGTAAACTCCTAAACCACAAAACGGATTCTTATGAAATTTTCAGGGTAGACATAGTTTAGTTCAGAGATGGTTCCTGTCAAGGTTTGATCTCCATATTCCCACAGGAACGGGGTTGGGAACGGAAAATTGGAAACTACTCCACAGATTTCAAAAAATCTTTCAGCACTAGGGGTGCTACATTATATCCCTTCATCAGTAACTTAAACTATATTTCATCCCTATAATCCCACATTAACAGAAACGAGAACGAGGAAAGGAACCAT
Source organism: Melanostoma scalare (assembly GCA_949752695.1). Lineage (NCBI taxonomy): Eukaryota > Metazoa > Arthropoda > Insecta > Diptera > Syrphidae > Melanostoma > Melanostoma scalare. The sequence goes on from OX456985.1 coordinate 120,960,097, forward strand.
AAAGTTACTTGACCGATTTAAAAATTCTTTCAACTCTGGGATGTTACATCATCCCTCAGTGACATAGACTTACACGGAAACTTAGAAACTGCTGGATAGATTTCAAAATTTCTTTCACCATTTGAATACCACTTAGTCCCACAGTAAGACAGATTATATTTCTTCCCCAAATTACCACGGAACAGGAAAAACGAATACTGGAACCTTAAAACTACAGACCCGAGCAAAGCCGGGCGGCTCAGCTAGTTTCTGATAAAGAAGGAACTTTTTTGCATTTGAAAATTCTGGGAATTGAATTTAAAATAACATAGATACCTAAAGTGATAGTTACAGTGTAATTTTCTGTAAATTGTGTTGTGCTGATCTCTAGATACAGTTTGAATTTGAATAGTTATATTATAACAAAGTGTTCGTGTCTACTTTTGTTTATTCGCCCTGGTGACAAAATTTCAGCCCATTTATTCAACATAAAAAAACTAGTGAAAATGTCTTAAAAATCTGTTGTGTACAGATCCAAAAAAATCTAAAATCGTTTTATAAGAAAAAGTTATGGAAGGTAATTATTCATAAAGTAGATTATTCCTAGATAGATAGAAAAATATTTTTATAGGATGTATTTGAAAACATCTCTTCACTTTTTAAAAGGTTATTCCCACATTATCAGTGGAAGTCTTGCCTAACCGAAAAACAGAACAAAAACAACTTGAATTTAGTTTTTTCCTCGGGGAAAAATGAGTATTATCTAAGCTCCTACCTCCCATGTTATCCCCTTTTTCATTAATTTTGCTGATCAAACTAATCCAAGAAACTGACCTACATTTAAATCACACAAAAATCATGTTTTCCACATCCTCCAAAAACACAAGATAAGAAATATCAACCCTATAACATCTTCATTATTTGTAATTATCTGTATTTATCTCAGCAGCAAACTGACAAAAAAAGTAACCGGTTTTCTTTTTTTCCTGACTTGACACAATGTTTCTATTCTCAACCCATCCAAAAACAAGAAATCATAAAAAAATTTTCATTCGGACATTTATTGTGTACATACAAATATCTTCGTCAGTCTGAGTGTGCCTTATGATATCTGTTTTTTATATGCCTACTTGCACAGCGCATGTTCGTATAATTGTCACCCCTTTGCTCTGCTTATGCAAGTGTGTAATTCCTTTCTAGTTTCTGGCTGTTGCCAAGACCAAAGAGAGAGAGAAAATAGGGAGAATTTGAAATCAAACGTGACGATGGCAAGAGGGACTACTTTTAAGAGAAGAAAATGATCTACTAATGCAAGCAAACACTTTTACATGAGTTTTGAGTTCGCAAAAAAAGTCCACCAAGCCTAAAATGCCAATAATGACGTTTAAAGGTCTCTTAAATCCAAATTATAAATTCATTCTGACGTTTCGGGAAATTCATTGTCAATTTTGATCTGTGAAGGAGTCACAGCCAACGACCTCTTAATTAATTGCTCTATACAACTATTAACAGGTTGTCAACCCTCGGCTGTGCCTCGATATCCGATCCTCTCACATTCAGTTGCCTTGCCTAGAAATGCATAACACTTGACTTGCTTCTGTATCCATAGAGTGCATTGTACTCAGAACAATATGATTCCCGACGGCAGGCCACTGCCAGCCGACAGAAGTAATAAGGGATCATATTGCTTCGACCGCATGCGCGCTGGTTATGACATAGCAATAGTCTTTGGGTATGAGCATTTGTTTATGATATAGGTCATTGGCGCAGGCGCTCACCCAAAAGATTGTAATGATGAAGCGTTTTAATTGGATATCGAAGTGTGGTCGATTGTTCGATAACCAGAATTGGAGCGTTATAAGTTTGTATAAAAAGGGAATGAATTCACCAATAATATGTCAATAGTGATCGTGTACTCGATCTGAACGCAATCTCTGGTTTTTGTTTACATAAGGCATTGAGCCGACGACAATTCCTGGATCGTTTCCCAGTGTTTCCACTACCATCCCTCAACTTTGCAGTTAGTGCGAAGGGGTTTGAGCCTACAGCAGTAAATGCTTGGCGAGTTGGTAGTTTAAGAACCAGGGAACATTACAGATCTGTTGTTTTGGTAATATAATTTCTAAAAAGAAACTTTTCTTAAAACAAAAATGTGGAAGATTTTCTTCGCGATTTAAATGTTTTCAATGTGCTAAGTTTTTTCAGATGTCATGATTAATAAATAGAAACCTAAGAAGCTGGCACAAAAGCTCTACAGTACTACAAAGTCAAACGCGTTGTTCTCGCAACAACCATTCTCATGAGTGCGGTTCTGAAAGGTTAAATTGGAACAGCATTTTTCAAGGCATATTTTCCTGCTGTTGAGGTGATACCAGAGAAAAATCATTTTGGATGTTTATGGTGGTCGAACGCAAACGCAGTAGTTATTCTTTATCCATTTCGCCATAGATGTCGTGTGCCTACAACCTGAATTAAGAGATTGATAGGGAATCGCAGTTTTGCTTGGCAAAGAAAGATTGTTCCATGGTCGAACGGTCGATTTGCTACTCATAATAAGGGCCTAAAACCAACAATGCGTTGCGTTAGTCTTAAGTAAAAATTCGAAAGAAATTCTCATCACATTTTAGGTTTATGATACTCTTACATAGTGTTTTTTTTTTTTTTTTTGATAAGCAAAAAGGCACCACATTTGTTTAAAAACGAATGGTTGTCAAAACGCAGTTTAAATTGGACTAGATTTCTATATTTACTACTTTACTTTGACACAACTATCAATTAGTTTAGCATCAGCGCAGAATCGATTATCGATAAGAATTTAATCAAACTCTCTTACGTTCCAATTAAATTTTAATTGAAACTGTGACGTGTTTTTGGTTTCCCAGCCGAGGTACTGCTCACGGCTAGCCAGGGTATAGCGAATAGAAACACCAAAACTTCACAAAGGTCAAAAAATCTCTTTTATTAGAACTAACTGTACTTCAATTACAATTAACAAAACCAAATAGTATATATATATCGTTGTGTTCGCTGTAGACACTTCGGGTTATGGTGATCGTACCGTAGCTGGTATCCTTCGGGACTCCTAGGGCTCTTTGTTGGGTTAGCCGCCTTGGTCTAAGAAACCCTTCTAGTCTCACGGTGGCAGCAGGATCCCTTCTGACACATTCACCCTATAGGCAGTTGCAGGTAAGTCGGAGCGCGTAGGCGTCGTAAGACCCTAGCAGGTGAAACTACAAGCGTCCGCAGACCATGGTGGTCTTCGGACGAGATCGGTGGGGTGAAACTACGAGCGTCCGAAGACATCGGTGGGGTGAAACTACGAGCATCCGAAGACCTCGGTGGGGTGAAACTACGAGCGTCAAAAGACCTCAGTGGGGTGAAACTACGAGCGTCCGAAGACCTCGGTGGGGTGAAATTTCGAGCGTCCGAAGATCTCGGTGGGGTGAAACTACGAGCGTCTGAAGACCTCGGTGGGTGAAACTACGAGCGTCCAAAGACCTCGGTGGGGTGAAACTGCGAGCGTCCGAAGACCTCGGTGGGGTGAAACTACGAGCGTCCGAAGACCTCGGTGGGGTGAAACTACGAGCGTCCGAAGACCTCTGTGGGGTGAAACTACGAGCGTCCGAAGACCTCGGTGGGGTGAAACTACGAGCGTCCAAAGACCTCGGTGGGTGAAACTACGAGCGTCCGAAGACCTCGGTGGGGTGAGACTACGAGCGTCCGAAGACCTCGGTGGCGTGAAACTACGAGCGTCCGAAAACCTCAGTGGGGTGAAACTACGAGCGTCCGAAGACCTCGGTGGGGTGAAACTACGAGCGTCCGCAGACCTCGGTACAGACAGTAGCTGTGGGATCGGCAGGTATTAGTCGCTGCCCCTGGTGGCACAATACGTAAGCAATATAATTTTATTTGAATAAACTTACTACGTTTTACCTTAAAACCAACGTTCCGTGGTTTCCTTCTTGGTCCAGAGACTATTTCCTTTAATCCCAGGGAGATGTTCACCACTCGACTAGTGCCGGTGAACTATATTTTTCCCTGCGCTAAGACGCCCTATTTATACTCACCAGTGGCGTAGATAGGGGGGGGGGGTCAGGGGGATTGATCCCCCCCCCCCACCATTGAGATCGATAATTGTTCTACATAACCAGTCATGAACTTTGGTTCATGGTAAGTTAAGGAAACGCACTCTGAAATTTAGTACCTACTTCCTACGTTAATTTAGTATTATTAGTAGGTACTCACAGGATTGTACAATAATACCTACATTCTGCGCGGAAAATATTTTATTTTTATTATTATTATTTCTTTTTTTATATCGATTTTCAAAAAGTTTTTTTCAGTTTTTTTTATCATAGTGGGCCAATAATTGTGCAAAACAACTTCACTGGACCGAACGAATGAAATTTTAGAGCCCTTTTGAAATTGCGAGCAGTTTGAGATCCGCTCCTTCGTGTGCACTAAGATGGTCTGGGGAAACGCGATAAATATACAAGTTCTTCTGTACAATACGAGATTATCGAAGCTTGTTTTGAAATTTTTACAAAAAAAAAGTGTTACCTAAAATCGAAGATGCAAAATTCTTCTGAGTGCTGACGGATGAAATTCAGGACTCAGCCACTATAGAACAAGTTTCAAACGGCGATCGATATGTCTTTAAGAACGAAAATGGAAACGCTTCCACGACAAGTATGAATAAATTTTGTTTTCTTTAAATCTCAGCAGTTTACCAAACATTACTGTATTAACAATCCAGTCAAAGCTCTTGCAAGGCTTATAGTAGAAAATCTTCGAAATTGTGATCTGGAAATTTCTTTTTTGATCGGCCAAGGAGCATGCATTATGTCTGGTCGATACAATGGTGTTCAGGCGATTTTTCGATAAAAATTGGCTCCGCATGCTTTTCAAGTGCATTGCGCAGCACATTCTTTAAACCTTGCTATATATGTTTTCAGCAAAATAGCAGCCATTACAGGTTTCTGATGTGCATGCACCATAACCAAATCATGAAATGTCATATTCATCGATGTCATCTTTATATGTCATATTTAGACATTTGCTTTCATCAATTGTCACTTCTTCGCGTCGCTTCATTAAACGAACACGCGCTTTTGCTTATCTCTTAACCTATCTCTTTATCATGAATTATCTTCTCTAAGTTAATAAAGACTTTCTTTGTAATTAGTATTATTACACGAAGTTCTTTTATTTCATACTATTGAGACACAATATTCTGGCGACGAGATATTAAATAACCCGCGATAAACTAGTTTTTTTTTTTCACTCGCAATGGAGAGTTTTATAAAATCATTTACAGAAGCACTTGATGGTCAAAAACTTTTCATGGAGAAGATGCTGAAAGACCAAAAGAGCTGGATGGATTCGCTTATAACAAAGGGAGCTTCATCTATGATTGCAGGGAGCACCGTTCCTGCTTTCCATATATTCGATAGATCAAAAGATAATTGGAGTACGTATCAGTCTCAATTAGAGCAGCATTTCAAAGCTTATGAGGTTAAGGAAGAGTCTCGCAAGGCATACTTTCTGTCGTGGAGTGGTGCAACACTGTACGAGCTGTTGCAAAAGTTGTTTGGAGACAACGACTTAAATGAGAAGAGTTACTCCGATTTGATTGCAAAGTTGACAGACCATTTTGAGTCAAAGACACACGTGTTGGCAGCACGGTGTGAATTTTTCCGATCGAAGATGAAAAGCAATCAGAGTTACGGGGAGTGGATAGCTGAACTAAGAGGGATTGCCCGGCAATGTAAGTACACCTGTAGTATTGACACCTGTAAGCATGCGTATGTAGATGAATTGATTAGAGATGTAGTGGTACTGCACACACCGCATGATTCAGTGCGTACTGCCGCACTCCAAAAAGCCAACCCATCATTAAATGATGTCTTAGCTATAGCAGAAGCTTTTGAAGCAACCCAGAAAACAATACGAACAATAGCAAATGAAGCACCAGTCTTAGAAGTCAACCATATCCATAGCAGCAGCAACAATATGAAGGGAAAAAACCAAAGTCGATATTATGGTAAAAAACCGTTCAACAAGGAAAAAAACATGGCACATGCAGTTAACAAACAGCAAACGAAAAGCGGTACTCTCAACCGGGAAAGTGGAGAGATGAATCAAGTAGGGTTTCAGTCATGTTCAGGTTGCGGATCACACCATTTACAAAAATATTGCAAATTTCGTAATTCAAAGTGCAATAAATGTGGAAAATCGGGACACATTGCCCATGTTTGTCGTAGTAAATTATATCTGCGAAATAGAGAAAGTGTGAATAAGATTGAGTCGATCGAGCAAATTTATACTATAAATTCAAAATTATTTTCAACCCAACAAGGTAGGCAGGAGGACCAATATTTTGTTAGCCTTAGGGTAAATGAGATTTGCATGAATTTTCAATTGGATACGGGAGCAACCTGCTCTATTATAAGTAGGATTAGGTACAATCAACTGGGATGTCCACCTTTTATCCCCACTTCTAAAAAACTTCAAGCATATGGAAATAAGCCACTTCCAATTTTGGGTGAAATCCTAGTTCGAGTAGAATTTAATAATGAAAAAAAGTGTCTGCCACTCTTAGTCACCAAATCCAATCGAGGTGGAAATATATTTGGGATGAATTGGTTTAACGTTTTTCACCTAGAAATTAAACAAAATGCATGCAAAGTTAACCAATTAGCAATTACAAATCCCAAAGTCTTAAGTCCACAAATAAATCATCTTTGTGAAAAATATAAATTAATTTTTGATACCTGTTTAGGCAAATGTGAGAACTTCGTGGCAAGCCTACAATTGCAGCAGAATGCAAAACCAAGATTTTGCAAGCCACGGTTGTGACCCTTCTCGCAGATGGAAGCTTTTAAAGCTGAAGCCAAGCGTCTTGTTGAAAACGGTATATGGAAACCTATTAAGTTCAGCCAATGGGCCTCGCCGATTGTCATAGCACCAAAGCGGGATGGAGGGATTCGCATTTGCGGAGACTTTAAAGTCACCATAAACTCTCAACTTGATGTAGATAAACATCCGATTCCGAGGGTAGAAGAGCTGTTTTATAAGCTGCAAGGAGGTACAAAATTTTCAAAAATAGATTTATCTGATGCCTACTTGCAGGTGGAACTCGATGAACATGCAAAAGAGCTACTGGTTGTAAAAACAATCTTGGATCTCTACCAATACCAACGATTGCCTTTTGGTATCGCATCCGCACCTGCCATATTCCAAAAGCTACTGGAGCAAATTTTTTCCGGAATGAACCATGTTGTAAATTATCTGGATGACATAATTATTACTGGACGAAACGAGGAAGAACACCTTCAAAATTTAGAGGAGGTTTTCAGACGGCTTCAGGACAGTGGACTTCGTTGCAAACAAAATAAGTGTATTTTCATGCAGAATGAGGTGAAGTATTTGGGCCATAAAATAAATGAGAGCGGTATATGCCCTTCTGATGATGGGGTAGCAGCTGTTAAGAATTTACCAAGACCCATGGACGTAAAGCAATTGGAAGCATTCATTGGCAAGGTAAATTATTACAATAAATTTATAAGGAATTTTTCCGAAATTTGTGCTCCTTTGAACGAGTTACGTAGGAAAGGTGTTCAATTTAAATGGGGGGAGCGACAAGAACAGTCTTTTCAAGAGCTAAAGCAGCAAATAATTTGCACAACCAATCTGGTTCATTTTAATGACAATTACCACATTGTATTAGCCACAGATGCTTCGAATTATGGCATAGGTGCCGTTATCTCCCACATTTATCCGGATGGGTCCGAAAGACCTATCGCGCATGCTTCGAAGACATTGGATGTGCACCAGAAAAAATACAGCCAACTCGAAAAGGAAGCTTTATCTATTGTGTTTGGAGTAGTAAAATTCCACCAGTATTTATATGGACGTCAGTTTATCCTCTATACTGACCATAAGCCATTAACAACCATTTTTAGCCCAAATAAAGATTTACCGGTTATGACCGCCAACCGTTTGCTTCGTTGGGCAATGATACTTATGGGCTATAAGTACACTATTCGATATAAGTCCACGCAAAAAAATGGCAATGCTGATGCTGTGTCACGCCTGCCCTCAGGAGATGATCCACAATTTGACAGTGAATACTGTTTGCAATTAGATATGGAAGTCCGAGCCTCTTTACAAGATTTCCCATTAATCGCTTCAATGGTAGCAGATTATACTCGACGTGACCCTATTTTAAAACGCGTAAAAAAGTACATTCTTCAAGGTTGGCCGAACAGACTTCAAATTAATGACAAAGATAAAGCCTGTTTTTTCAACAGAAAGATTTCGTTAAGTATTGAAAACGATGTTATTTTGCTTCAAACTGATTTTACTCGGGTCGTAGTTCCATTAGCCCTACAAAGTCGAGTATTGCAGATGTTGCATGAAGGTCACTGGGGTGTCATTCGCACTAAACAATTAGCTCGCCGCTATTGCTGGTGGCCAAACATTGATAAAAATATCGAAACCAGAATAGCCAATTGTGAAACCTGTCAGCAAAATAGTCCTCATCCTGTACAAAAATTCAGCACATGGCCGGAGCCGCAAGAACCATGGGAGAGATTGCACATCGATTTTGCTGGCCCTTATCTTGGAAGCTATTGGTTCATTTGTGTTGATGCATTCTCTAAGTTTCCTTTTATCGTCAAAATGAGCTCAATAAATACGTCTGCCACTATTAAAAGTTTAAAAAGCTTATTTTCAACAGAAGGTTTGCCAAGAACAATTGTCTCAGACAATGGTCCACAATTTACAGCTAAGGACTTTAAGCAATTTTGCTTTTCAAATGGTATCGAACATTTAACAACTGCTCCTTTTCACCCGGCATCAAATGGAGAAGCCGAGAGGTTCGTAAGAACATTTAAAACTTCGATTAGTAAAATACTACTAGAGTCAAACAATATAGAAAATGCTTTGTCGATATGCCTCAGTACTTACAGAGTAACTCCAAATCCTATCACACAGAAATCCCCAGCGGAAATTCTACATGGAAGACAGCCCCGAAATTTGCTATCACTTCTCAAAGAAACTTCAACTAAAAACAAGCCTGAAATAATTAATACAAAATTTCGCTTTGTCATCGGACAAAGCGTGTATGTTAGAAACTTTAGTCGTGGTCCGAAATGGATTCCAGGTATTATAGCCAACACATCGGGACGGATGATGTATACAATTAAATGCGACAAATCCACTGTGAGACGCCACCAAAATCAAATGAAACCCAGAAATGTTCAAATGCCAGGACATGAAATTAATCACCAATTTTTACCTGAAGCAACAACTTCAGAAAATTCAGATTTCAATCAAACCATCAGCTATACCCCACGTCGATCTTCATATCCGCCTAACGACGTGTTACAATCATCAACCTACCCGAACGATCTTACTCAGATCCAACCTCCAATGTCTCTCCAAGACCAAAACAAGCAAGCCGATTTACGTGAACCTCAACTCGACATTCCAGAACCGACACTAACCTATGATGTCCCAGCAAATCCTTCTAACAATTTGTTTTCCAATTACAGACACAACAACAATGAAGCTGCTCAGGTTGCAAATAGTCCAAGAAGATCTAACCGTACTCGAAAACCTCCGGAGAGGTTAGGCATCTAAATTAAGCATGGGGAAATGATGTGAATGCACCATAACCAAATCATGAAATGTCATATTCATCGATGTCATCTTTATATGTCATATGTAGACATTTGCTTTCATCAATTGTCACTTCTTCGCTTCGCTTCATTAAACGAACACGCGATTTTGCTTATCTCTTAACCTATCTCTTTATCATGAATTATCTTCTCTAAGTTAATGAAGACTTTCTTTGTAATTAGTATTATTACACGAAGTTCTTTTATTTCATACTATTGAGACACAACAGTTTCCTAACCACAATTGAAGCAGATTACAATTATTTCAATACACCGAAAAGAAAAAATATGCTGCAAAAAACAATAAGCGAAAGCAAAGAAACTCCACAAAAAAAGACATTAAAAGGGCTGAATCTGACGCGATGGATCTCAAAATATCAAACAGTTGAAGATTTGGAGAAGCTATTTCCGTTTGTGTTTGAGACTCTTGACCAAATAATAACATTGGAAAGGGACGCAGCGAACTTAAAAAACGCTATGGACTTTGAGCAAACTCTCGTTGCCATTAAATCGTGAAAATCAAAGAGTGAATTGAGACTTGGTCCAAGCTATGGATCTCGCCAAAGATTTAAGGGATCAACTAAAAATTAAACGGGCGGAAGACGACTCATTTTCGAACCCATCGGTTCAAAGTACCGCAGAATATTTTGGTGTTACTGTTTTCAATCCTTTTCTCGATTTCTATGAAATGGACCTCAAAGAAAAATTTACAAACCATGAAAAGATATAAATGATAGAAGAGTTTTCGGTTCTTTTCAAAGGTTCTTCGTCTAAAATAGACAAAGCCGTTAAAAAATTTAATGAAACTGTTTAGTTTTACCAAACATATTTGACTGCCGGACCCAAACATATTTGACTTCTGAGAAATTTTTGTTTTTTGGGCTTTTTATGATCCTTAGGTTGGATGCGATTAATATTTGAATAAAACTAATCCATCTTGGTTTTACCCTACGTTTCGCCAGTTGTTTTCCAGCTTCTTCAGGGGATTTATTTAGCTACATATAATTTAAATACATTGTTAGTACAAAACGTTTTGAAAGAAATTTTACATATGAAGAACTTACTATTTTATATTAAAAAAACATAATTGAAAATTTGCACAAAATGTGCGAAAGAAGTAAAATATGGACAACACTGTAATTAAATAAAACCAATATGAATAAATAATAATAATAATAATATTTGACTTCTGTTCTTGAAGAACTAAAAACTTGGAATAGATAATTGATCCGAAGAAGTTATACTTCCTCTAAAAATTCATTGGAAGCCCTCGATAGCTTCCACGAAGAAAACTATAGTTATATATAAATTTTATATATTAGCTACACTGCCGGTTTCAACCTCATTTCCCGAAAGAACTTTCTCCAGTTTAAGGAGAATAAAAACAAAGAAGCATAATCAACGAAGTGAGATTCTAAAAAGTAAGTCTATTTTAATAACAGTGCGGTAAGCTTTGGATGTTTATTTATTTGCAGGATCGTTTGAATGGTTTGGCTGCTCTAGCAGTTCTTCGCAAAATACCTATAACAGCAGACGAGGTCATAAGTGTTTTATCTAAAAAAGAGCAGAAAAGTGGATTTTATTTTATTTTTAAATTAATATTATTATATCAATATTTATTAAAGTTCGTTTTCAAACTAATGCTTATAATATATTATCACTAAAAAATATAATTTTTTATGGCATACATAATGAATTCAATGAAGGGTCATTCCACGGTAACACCCGAAACGAACACTTTTCGACTCATAAAATTATTTATCATAAAATTGTTTATCCTTTTGCTAAAATCTTCAAATCTAACAATTGAGATAAAGCAACTAAATACGTAGAAAATAAAAAAAAAATTAAAACGCAAAAACATCAGCATAAGGATTAACAATTTTATGAGTCGAAAAGTGTTCGTTTCGGGTGTTACCGTCGAGCGTGGAATGACCCTGAAGTCTTGTTATTTCTTTTTATAATTGTTAAAAGAAATTTCCTTCTTTCTTTTGAGAAAATGAGCTGTCTAGATCTATCCCCCCCCCATAGCGAAAAGCTATCTACGCCACTGATACTCACAGCTCACTGTTCTTTTGACGAGCCACATTCATTGGTCTAATGTTTAAATTTCGCGCCCTTCCGGCCATATTTAATATCTCGTTATTTTGTTCATGAAAATTAGGAAGAAGAAGAAGAAGAAGAAGAAGAAGAAGAAGAAGAAGAAGAAGAAGAAGAAGAACAATGAAACTTCGTTTTGATATTTGAAACCGCACGGTCGTTTTTATTTTCGCCTTTTTCGTTCCTTTTTCTCGAAGTTTTTAAACTTATATTTTTCGTTTAATTTCAGCTCAACATAAGAGCTAGTTTGTAAAAATTATTACAGATTTTCATGGCGTCCGAGCAGGGACAAATTTAAACTAATAATTTGTTTTAAAAGACAATAACTAAAACTAATTGTTTGTTATTTATGCACTTATTAAACGTGCATATACACACATACATATATACGCGCCGCGAAGTTAAAAATCGTGTTTATCGATTAAAAATCAATTAATTAATCAATCAATTAATAAACAATCTTACGCCGCGTAAATTGTACATCAGTGAAATCTCTGTGTGTAAATTCAAAGACAAAGACAATTGAAATATCAGCAACCACCATCAGCCAGAACCATTTCCAAAGGAGTACCTACCAAACCTTCCCCAACACATCAAAGCACTACATCATTTGCGAGAAGTGTCGCAGGACAGGAAAGTTTAAAGAAATCGTTCAAAAAGACAGGTATTTACAAAAACTGAAAGTGTCTAAAATAATTGCCTATTTATTGCGGTCTTTGACGTTCAGTTTTTGTCCTTTGCATTTACATATATATATATTGATGGTGAAACAATACAAGTGCGCGGTTGATTAAAAAAATTACAATAAAATTGATTTAAATTGTTTTATTCTACGCAAAACTTAAATTATTTGTTCAAACACATACAAATATATATCATAAGCACATAAATTACTAAAAGTGTTAAACTAATGCGTTCTTTGTCACCACGCGCGCCGCCGTCATCGTCACAGTTCGCATACACACACTCAAGCTAATTTCGCGATTCATTTTGAAACATTAATTTCAATTATTTTAATATCAAATTAGAATTTAATCAATCAAATTGTAAAAAAAGCCGATCAATAGACAAATTGAAATTTGTTTTCATTTGTTTGACGTTTCAAATTAAATTTTTTTGACATCTCACTCACTCGCTGAATTTTCGCTGAGTTTCCAGCTGTCAAGAGTGATCGTATACAGTGATCAAAAATTACTTTGAAATTTTATCGTGCGAAGAGTGTGTTCAGCGATTATATTTTGATTAATTAATAATTAATAAATTTTTTTTTTGTTTACGTTAAATTTATTTCGCTTTACGAAAAACTAAAAACTTTCAACAGTTCTGAACCAGTTTATAGAAATTTATTTTCGTTTTCATGGAATTTCGTATGTAAATAAACTAAATTTTCAACGATTTCCAAATATTTTATTTCATAAACTGTGGTAAAGTGAACAATTTCCAGATAAACTAATTCTTGGAAAGAAAATTATTTCGAAAGTTTAACAAAAAGTTCATCAAAATAACGAGCAAGAAACGGCAGGCTTCACCTTCACCGCAGAAATAGATCAATTAAGACATCAGCGACAAGTTCTTAAAAATAATATTGTGCGAATTAGAACGGCTTTAGAGGAAAAAACGATGTCACTTAATCCAATAGAATTGGAATGTCGGGTAGATATTTTGAATTCATGCGTCGATCAGATCATGGCTTGTCAAACTGAGATTGAATCAGCTGATCATAGCGACGTATTCCGCGGAGAGTTAGAAGACATTTGCGTCAGTGCAAAAGCTTTACTTGTATCTAAAGTAAACAAGGGTCGTAAGCCGAGTGGAATTGAATATACTTTTAGTAATCCACATCACTCGCGCCTTCCAAAAATGTCTCTCCCGAAATTCAGTGGCAAATATTCCGAATACAAAAATTTTATTAGCCTTTTTGAGAGTCTAGTAGACAATAATACAATGCTTCCCGATATTGAAAAGTTCAATCATTTAATATCATGTTTATCGGGTAAAGCTTTAGGAACAGTTAAAGCTTTCCAAATAACAAAATTATCCAAAAGCTTTAGCAAGTTTAAAAAAGGTTTATGACAATAATTGCCTTATATTTTTCAACAATGTGTCTACTGCATTTCGCAGCATGATAGACACTGTTTCCGCAATTTATGATTCGCTTCTTTCGCTTGGTGATGAAAAGAATATCACAAACGCGATCATAATTCATTTAGTAATGTCAAAGGTTGAAAGTGGGAAGAGCAACTGAATCGGTGATTTGTGCTCATTTTAAAGCTTATTTCAAGCACTACAAAACATCCTCTTGTATTAGAATGCATAAAATGCATCTGCTCGCCGCTAAATGGCATTGACCACAACGATTAAATTTCAGACAAAATAAGAAATAGCTTTGATCTTTTATATCTAGCTTAATATTGTTCTTGGAATATTTTATAAAAAACCAAATTGTTCATTGTCTTACCTGCTACATTTTTGTTTTTTATAAAATTTTCGATAAAACGTATAGTTTTGGAGATATTTGCAATAAATAGATGAAAAGCGTGAAAAAATTGCGATTTTTCAATTGCCAATAACTCCAAGAGTATTGGACTTAATGAAAAACCTTAAATTTGATTTTTTGCTTAAAATTATGCCTTTTATCGTTATTCGAGGTTATTTTGAAAAAAAAAATTCGCCCTCGAAGAGGGGTGGCAACCACCCCCAGGGATCATTTTCACTTTTGAAGTTAAGGGTAAGATGAGCCTAATTCCAAAATTTCATGCGAATCGGTTCAAAAATTCGGACCTAAAATGCTTCATTGACTGCACTATAATGGGAAATGCCTTACTACCATATAATCTTCCCAATTACACACGACATACTCATATGCCTGCCTATATGCCACCACTATGCCGTCCCGTCAATAGGCGTGTTTTTTTCATGCTAGTATATTGTACAGTAAAAATTTCCCTTGGGGAACAACAACAAATCATTTTAATAACGTTATTTTCCACAGTGAAAACAGGGATGGCATTGCTGTGGATTGATAGTTTCCAGCTTTGAAAATAAGATGGCACCACCATTGATTTCAGTTCATCAAAGCTTTTTCGAAAGGACGTGTTAAAAAAAAAGTGGTATTTGCAAAGAAATTTTTTCTCTCGATTAAAAATTAAAGAAATAAAAACTATATTCATATTGAATTTTCGCCCTGTTTCTTACCTGGTGGTGTATATAATACAGGATTTTGCACTAGTTCTTTTTTGCTGAAGCTAATAGCTTTTCTCATGGAATTATTTGACTAAAAAATATAGCCCAATGCAAGAAAAAAACAAAATCAAACAAACAAACAAAGCAGTAAAAAATGATCAAAAGGGAAAGATATATGTATGAAAATTAAACATTCTTCAATAGAAATTCAAGTTTGGGACTAGCAGTACGTGTTTCAACTTAATTTAATTTAGGTTGTGTTTATTTGTGCGGTAGTATTATAGATAAATTTCACGGTTTTGTAAATAGAAACAACTTATTTTACTTCTTAACCTACCGAAAAGACTGGTCAATAGCGTAGAATTGCTTTCCCAAAGATTTGGATAAAAAATAAATTGATTGTGTTTGCCAATGGAAAATCTCATCAAAGATTAGTTTTTAATATCTTTTTACATACTCCCCGAACATACCCGAAAGTTTTTTTTCAACAAAACAGCTGACTTTGACATAGAGCTTTCTTCACTGCTTTACGATGCCTCCAAAAATAGTAAAAAAAAAGAGCTGTAAAAGAGAATCTGATGTATGGAAAATAAGACAAAAATACAAATTCATACCTGGCTTTGTATCGTTATTCATTTGATAGAACAATTAACGAAACAAACCTGGTATGAATTTGATTTTGTTTCATCTTGAATTTCACAGAGAGCTTTGAAAAGTAACAGCAAGCTTTGACGTCGAGCTCCATCTTGTTGCTGAAAATAGAACTGAAAATACTGTGGACAGATCGTTTTTTTTTAACTCGAATGCTGTACTATATACTAGCATAAAAAAAAAACACGCCTAATGTAACTCACCATCGAGCTCTGCCGATGGTTATACTTTGCACTGCTTGTTGATGGGGAGTTGGTTGTTGGGTGGTATTACCACCTATCCATAATCCACCATCAATGGTGGTGAGGTTAGCTTTTTACCTCCATGGTACAACCTGAATACTTTTCACCACCAGGTATTGTGTCTCGGCTACGAGATTAATCTCTGGGTTGTCGTCTTAGATTGATAAGCTTTTCTTCTTACCATTCCACTAGATGGCGATGACTGTTCCTTGAGGCGGCAAATGAGAAGCATGTAACGAGGTTTTAAAAATGCCTCGTTACATATCCCCCTCTTTTGGAGACGAGGACCTCGTCTGATCCTCGGTCCCGGAACGAAAAGGTATGGCCTGGATGTCACTTCATTATGTTTTCAAATTTTTCGTTATTTTATACCTTTTTTCTATTTTTTTCTATATATATATATCTATTTATATATTTTTCCCTTAAAACAAAAGAGCCTCCTTGGCATAAAAACAAAAAGTAAGTAGGATAAAAAAAACGGCTGGTCCTACGGTTCGAACAAAATCCTCTGGGATGGCCTCGTCAGCTGGTGTGTGAGAACGGCTTCTCCTCGTCTAACTACTCTACACAGGATTGTCCCACTCCGACGCTTGAAGATTTGCCGCTGGCGGCGCCTCGATGGATGGTATTGTGCGTGCTGTCGAACATCGAAACCCAAGAACGGGTCCACCTTCCTTTTCAGACTCGGTTCCGTTCCATGGTTCGGTTGTTTGCTTCCCTTTTTTTTTTTTTTTTTTTTTTTTTTTTTTTTTTTTTTTTTTTTTTTTTTTTTTATAATTAACACGCACATCAAGGGGTTATGACTACCCTTATAATGTTATAGAACACAGTGCGAGTGCGAGCATTTAGGAAAATAGGAGAGGATTTGAAAGGAGACACCGATGCACGTTGCTTTTGAACCTTTGAGAATTGTAATGAAGGGGAAATGCAGAGCCAGGTAAAGCATTCCACATTCGGGTGGTGCGACTGAAATACGAATCTCTATACTTGACTGTACGCCCGAAGTTGGGCTCAAGGTAAAACTGATGAGCATTCCTAGCGAGGCGGGTGTTGCGGCTAAATTGTTTCAGGGGAGGAATGCAACTGGAGCTAGAGCACTGTTTGTGAAAAAAGCGATAAAAGAGAGTGAGACAGGTGACGTTTCGACGATGTTCAAGAGAATCAATCGATTCTACGATTGAACTATCCCCTATCAATTTTTACGCTCTATTTTGTACCCTATCAAGCAGGTGCAAAGATGTTTGAGCAGCACCTGACCAGATATGGGAGTTATACTTCAGTTTTGGGCGGATGAAGGCCTTATAAATTGTAGCCAGATCAGAAGGGGTGAAGAACTTCCTGCATCGTCTCAAGAAACCTAAGCATCGCTTTTGGCGACTTCAAATATGTGGTCGTTCCAACGAAGGTCATCGTTTACACACATACCCAGTACTGACAGCTTTGCGGTTTCTTCGATGCAGGTACCATTCATGGATAATGGCAATGGGGGAATGTTAAGCTTCAACGACAAGAGACAGCATTGAGTTTTCGAAGCATTGAATTCTACTCCGTTCATAAGACCCCATGAAACAATACTGTCAGGGTCAGAATTCAATGAGCTTATCATACGCAACCGTTCCAGTTCCACATCCCAAGAGCAGGGACGTGAATTTGGAAACGAATATGAAAAGCTGAGGTTTGAGTCGTCAGCAAAACAGTTTAGCGGATTAGAATTTTCAGACAAGAGTTCATTAATGAAAATGAGGAAGAGAGTCGGAGACAAAACGGAGCCCTGGGGCACACCAGCATTTATTAAGTGGGTATCGGACTTGAAGCCATCCAACACAACTTGTATTGAACGGTCGGAAAGGTAATTTCTAATCCAACGAAGAAGAGACTCATCGATACCAAAAGCACGCATTTTCGATAAAAGAGCCTGATGCCAAACTCTATCAAATGCTTTAGAAATATCAAGCGCAATAATCTTACTTTCTCCAAAACAATCCGTAAAGATTGGTTCCACTTTTCGGTGAGATAAGACATCAAATCACCAGTGGACCGTTTGCTACGAAAGCCGTACTGACGGTCATTAAGAAGCTTTCGTTCTTCAAGATATTTCATAAGTTGACGTTTAACAACGTTTCCATGACCTTGGAAAGAAGGGACGTTAGTGCAATTGGACGGTAACTGGAAAGGGAGGAAGATTCGCCTATTTTAGGGACCGGCTGGACAAATGCAGTTTTCTATCTGCTCGGAAAAATCCCAGCAGAATAGGAAAGATGGAAAAGTTTCCGCAGTGGTTTTGCAAGCGTAGAAGAACACCTCTTCAGAATAACGGCGGGGATACCATCTGGACCAGCGGATTTATGTATGTTAAGATCTTTAAGGACTCTCGCAACCAAGCGAGTTCGGAAAAATATCTGCTTCATCAAAGAATTTGCAGACTCGAGCTCGGGTGGAGCCAATGTGCTGTAAGGAAGTGTCGAGTTAGCAGCAAATTGAGCTGATTGCAAATTGGCTTTTGCGATGGAGCTGACATACGGAGAGTCATTGAAGATGAGCGTTGGGACCGATGACGTGGTCGAGTTCTTAATGTTCTTGACAAAAGACCAAAAGTTTTTACTTCCTTTTGGACACAACAGTATTTTTTGCTTTACTTTTTGTTCATGTAAAAACTTAGCCTTTTGTATTTGAGCATTACAGCTATTTCTGGCCCGTTTGAACAAATTTCGGTTTTCTACAGTAGGGTTATCTTTAAATTTACGAAAACTACTTTCTCGATCCCTAATCGCCTTTTTACAGCTTGAATCAAACCACGAATTCTTTTTGGGGATGATACTTTTTGTTCTGTTAGGAACAAAATTTCTCATCCCGTTGAGAATAACGTTAGATATCATATCAGCTGATGCATCAACGTTTCCGTCGAGAAAGCACAATGACCATTTAAAATTTCGAAAGAAATTATTCAGGCCGTCCCAATTGGCTTTCTCGTATTGCCACACAGTTCTTTTGGGGACTTTATCTTTTTTTACCGTGACGGAAGACGAAAAATCTACCGATATGACACAATGGTCCGATTTGCCTAAAGGATGATACTATAACCCTATATTTTTCGGGGTGAGAAGTTTGAAATAGGTCAAGAGCCGCATGGCCTTCAATATCTGGAACCCGAGTGGGCTCATCAACAAGATGAGTTAATTCGTTAAACTCGGCGAAGATCTCAACATATTTTCCTTCGGGTGTTGTCTGGCCAGAATGTCGAAGCCAACCTGAATTGTGTACATTGAAATCGCCCGCAATTCCGATTTCAGTGTGAAGATAAAGGGAAACAATTCTTACTATGGAGTCAGATAGCGCATCAAACTCGTTAGAGGTTGAATTGTTATCCAAATTGGGGCTTCTGCACATAAAACAATAATGAATGATATGCTTACGGACAGTGAATTTTAACCACATGAAATTAAAGTTCGTATTAGAACAGAGACCGTATTGTGGTACAAGTTGGTAAGCAATATCATTCCGAACATATACGGCGAGGCCATGGGAAGAAAAAAATAATGGCACTAAGCTATATCCAAGCAGGTTGAACTCTGAGGGATCAGAATCAACACCCACCTGTGTTTCACTCAGTGTCAAAACAGCTGGCCTGCATTTTGCAGTGGGGGCGTACACAGCAAAGAAATTCGATCGCAACCCCCTAATGTTGCTAAAATCGACCCGAAATCTACCCGACATTACAGTTCACAAAAACACACAAAACAAAATATCGAACGCAGACGCTATCTAAGTATAATCAACAAGTGCTTATCTGGATAGAAAACCAAACCAAATTACTAGCGGTGTTATGCCCAGCCAGCAACTTGATTTGATTCACCAACGGGATCAACACCGCCTAGCAAACCCACAGCCTCATTGCCTGCACACACTGCTTCGATGCGATAAGGAAATATCGATTAGAAGAAATGTGTGCAGCCAACAAGACTATGCGAGTGGTGTGGGGGAGGAGAAGATAAGAAGGTGGGCACTAGTGTTTGGTCTATTGCAGGTTCTTTTTTTTTTTGATTAATTTTCATATCACAGGCACAGCGCTCTGAATAGTTTTTGCACGAGAATTTTTTTTTTTTTGCGGCGGCACGGAATGATAAAATTAATAGATTTGTATTTGATTTTTATTGATTTGATTGTTTTCTTTTTTTTCTTATTATTTTTTCTTATTTTGTATTTTTTGTGTGGAAGAAGGGGCAGCACAGATTTTAATTTTGCTGTCACTAGCGTGGCGCGTGTTTGCGCGTTCGATAATAGATCAGCACTCTTTGCAGCTGCCAGCGTGGATTCAGGATCCATCTCCTTTTTATTCAATGACCGTGGATCCGTGCGGTGCGGCTCGATCGACACTGTCATGTTCGGCATCTTGAGTCCATCTGGTTTTGGTGCGGGTATGCTGGGGTCTGTTCTCCCCTTTTGTCGCACTTGGCCCCTTGGCGGGTCTTGTTTTGGAGAGTTAGTTGTATCGGTAGTGGTTGCATGTTTACGGATAACGGTCGGGGTTCGGCTGGTGGTGCCCTTTTTATTGGCGGCGGCGGCAGTGTTTCGCTTAGTACTGGTCTTCACGGTGGTATGCTGGCTGGTACTGGTCTTCATGATGGTATTCTGGCTGGTACTGGCGAGGGGTGTTCTGGACCTGACGGCAGTTCGGCTGGCTACGAAGTGCGGAACATGGGCTACTCGTCCTTTAAGGTCACTCCCTGCAGTCTGT
Organism: Melanostoma scalare; assembly: GCA_949752695.1. Lineage (NCBI taxonomy): Eukaryota > Metazoa > Arthropoda > Insecta > Diptera > Syrphidae > Melanostoma > Melanostoma scalare. Next base: position 120,980,670 of record OX456985.1, read on the forward strand.
ATCAAGATTTGCGCGGGCTGCGTGTTACTGGTGGTACGCAGCTTTGATAACGAAATAGCGGTACGTACTGAGCATGTATCCCTCCTAGGTATAGTCTGTTGCTTCCACCAAGGCTGGGCGGAATCCGTTTCTTCTTCCACTTCGGACTGAAGCCTCGGATTGCTGGGACTGACTAACGACGACGGGTTCAGATAAGGTATTCGAAGTTCGGGATGCTGAGCGGGGTCTAGTTCCACTTGTCTGGAACGTCGTCCCTTCCAATCGTCCACGGGGCTACACCGAATAAGCAGCTCACTCGGGTTAAGTGGTAGAGGGTTTCTTGGCTGCGTTGGTACAGGCGGCGGCGGCGGCGGTGGCGTTCATGAAGCGGTAGGTTTATCGTATCTGGAACGCTGGTATTTAGGCGTACGAGGCTGGCTGTACATCACTGCAGCTCTATGCGGATGGCAGTTACAATCCTTCGTCAATCGTCCATCTTATCCGCAGTAAGAGCAAAATAGACGGAACGGTCTTCGGCAGTTACTCTTAGTGTGACCCCTCTGTTTGCATTTCCAGCAGTGAGTACTCCGGTCGTACTGGTAAGGGTGCGACAGTCGCTGAATCTGGTCGGTACGGTTAAAATTCGGTCGCGGTGGCGGTAATACAGCTCGGCGATCGGTTACTGGTCGGTTAGGAAAGGTAAATCGGTTAGGCGCAGGAGCGGCACGGGCGGTGCTTGGCGGGATGTACGGTCTTCCCTTCGTATGTACTCTTACTCCTCTGCCAGCTTCATGAGTTATTTCAGTGTGTCAAAATCTCGTCTCTTGATATAAAAGTGGTATTCGAATCGCAAACTATCGTATATGCGATCAATACTATCCTCGATGCTTATACGAGGGTGTCGGTATATCAGATATTGTGTGGCCTGTATAAAGTCCTTTGCCTTTTCGCGTGGCCCTTGCCTTTTCCGCCGTATTTCCTCCTCTAATTTGCAGAGGTACCAAGCTGGCAGATAATGGTCTAGGAAAGCGGTGCGGAACTGGGTCTAGGATTTCATACGATCTTTGTTTATGCGAAACCACTCTAGAGCGGTGCCGCGTAGTATTTTCGGTAAGGCGTTGACAATATCATCAGGGTGTATGTCATAGCATGCGGTTAGTTCTTCGAGCCGGTCCATGAATTCGATCGCGTTCCCTGATGAGTCGAACCTCAATCCCCATTTGCGGACGTTATTCATTAGCTCGGCCTCGTAGCTGAGAATAAACCGACCGGTTGGTCGGAAAGCTGGCCTGCTGGCTGATGGTTCGACAGGGGTTGGGGTAGCGACTATATTGGGGAGCACGGCACTTGACGACGCCGAGTCCTTTGCCAGATCATCTTCGGCGAACGGTGCGGCGGTAGGTGGCACATAAGGTGGCACCTGGAAGGAGATCTCGGTGTAAATCGGGGACTTTGGCTCGGTTCCGTTTTCTTGGGTTAGTACTTGCTTGTACTCCCGCTCAGTTACGGCTCTCTCCAAATCCGCGCACAGATCTTGAGTAAATTTCCGGAGTCTGGCCTTTTTAATGTAACTGCTGAACCGGGCTCTTAGCGTAGCTAAAGTGCCTTCGGCTTCAAGCCCTAACTGACTCATACGTGTCACCAGCTCTGGCTTGCTGAGCAAGTATGTTGCCCCTATACTGGCGAACACGTCGAAGCTCTCTTCGGAGTCGAACATGTCGGGAGTTTCCTTCGTTTCTGGCTTATTTTTATAGTTCTAAGAGAATTTCTTTTTCAACGGTGGACCTTAATAGTCCCTGCTCGGGCGCCAAATTGTGACGTGTTTTTGGTTTCCCAGCCAAGGTACTGCTCACGGCTAGCCAGGGTTTAGTGAATAAAAACACCAAAACTTCACAAAGGTCAAGAAATCTCTTTTATTAGAACTTACTGTACTTCAATTACAATTAACAAAACCAAATAGTATATATATACCGTTGTGTTCGCTGTAGACACTTTTGGTTGCGGTGATCGTACCGTAGCTGGTATCCTTCGGGACTCCTAGGGCTCTTTGTTGGGTTAGCCGCCTTGGTCTAAGAAACCCTTCTAGTCTCACGGTGGCGGCAGGATCCCTTCTGACACATTCGCCCTATAGGCAGCCGCAGGTAAGTCGGAGCGCGTAGGCGTCGTAAGACCCTAGCAGGTGAAACTACAAGCGTCCGCAGACTTTGGTGGGGTGAAACTACGAGTGTCCGAAGACCTCGGTGGTGTGAAACTACGAGCGTCCGAAGACCTCGGTGGGATGTAACTACGAACGTCAGAAGACCTCGGTGGGGTGAAACTACGAGCGTCCGAAGACCTCGGTGGGTGAAACTACGAGCATCAGAAGACCTCGGTGGGGTGAAATTACGAGCGTCAAAAGACTTTGGTGGGTGAAACTACGAGCGTCCGAAGACCTCGGTGGGGTGAGCGTCCGAAGACCTCGGTGGTGTGAAACTACGAGCGTCCGAAGACCTCGGTGGGGTGAAACTACGAGCGTCCGAAGACCTCGGTGGGGTGAAACTACGATCGTCCGAAGATCTCGGTGGGGTGAAACTACGAGCGTCCGAAGACCTCGGTGGTCCGAAGACCTCGGTGCAGTGAAACTACGAGCGTCTGAAGACCTCGGTGGGGTGAGACTACGAGCGTCCGAAGACCTCCGTGGGGTGGAACTACGAGCGTCCGAAGACCCCGGTGGGGTGAAACTACGAGCGTCCAAAGACCTCGGTGGGGTGAAACTACGAGCGTCCGAAGACCTCGGTGGGGTGAAACTACGAGCGTCCGAAGACCTCGGTGGGGTGAAACTACGAGCGTTCGCAGACCTCGGTACAGACAGTAGCTGTGGGATCGGCATATATTTAGTCGCTGCCCCTGGTGGCACAATACGTAAACAATATAATGTTATTTGATTAAATTTACTACGTTTTACCTTAAAACCAACGTTCCCTGGTTTCCTTCTTGGTCCAGAGACTATTTCTTTTAATCCCAGGGAGATGTGCACCACTCAACTCAACTGGTGCCGGTGAACTATATTTTTCCATGCGCTAAGCCGCCCTATTTATACTCACTGTGGTATCGTGTGCAAATCCCATATAACTTAATGGGAAATGCCTTACTCCCATATAATCTTCCCAATTACACACGACATACTCATATGCCTGCCTATATACCACCACTATGCCATCAATGTAACTCACCATCGCGCTCTGCCGATGGTTATACTTTGCACTGCTTGTGGATGGGCAGTTGGTTGTTGGGTGGTATTACCACCATCAATGGTGGTGAGGTTAGCTTCTTACCTCCATGGTGCAACCATTGTATATGAAACATATAGTAACACCAAGAACACTCCCGATGCTATAGCCACCTACCTGCTCGATTAAAGGACTTCTCTTTTGAATCGGAAAGAAAGTTGAGTGTAGAACCCTACATTGTACTTATAATACCCAAGTGTACCACCAAAATAAATTTAGAGAGAACCGCAAAGTTCGTTAATCGAGCAAGTAGGTGGTTATAGCATCGTTAGTGGTCATGGTGTTACTATAGGTTTCATATACAATGGGTGCAACCTGAATACTTTCCAATACCAGGTACTGTGTCTCGGCTACGAGATTAATTTCTGGGTTTTCGTCTTAGATTGATAAGCTTCTCTTCTAACCATTCCACTAGATGGCGACGACTGTTCCTTGGGGCGGCAAATGAGAAGCATGTAACGAGCATTGTATATGAAACCTATAGTAACACCATGACCACTAACGATGCTATAACCACCTACTTGCTCGATTAACGAACTTTGCGGTTCTCTCTAAATTTATTTTGGTGGTACACTTGGGTATTATAAGTACAATGTAGGGTTCTACACTCAACTTTCTTTCCGATTCAAAAGAGAAGTCCTTTAATCGAGCAGGTAGGTGGCTATAGCATCGGGAGTGTTCTTGGTGTTACTATATGTTTCATATACAATGGTAACGAGGTTTTAAAAATGCCTCATTACAAAACCTAACTAAACAACGTCTCCTTGGTACACACGCATTTGGTATAGATTCTGATACACCAAATATTTTTAACCCGTTGGACAATTACAAGCTTATTAAACATGTTAGTCAACCGTATAAATTAGATGCGTATGAGTCCTTGTATATTTCAATTAACAAAAATTTACTTAATATTGACGAGTGTCCATACAATCGAACTTGTTCTCTGTTCTAATTTGAGTCTTTACTTACTGTTCTTTCTCTTAAGTCTTAACGTTCTCTTTTCTTAACGTAACGCTTAAAAATTTTTTTTTTTCATTGATTTAATGTATGTTCTTAAATTATGTTTTGTTGTTTTTGCACTCAATTTATAGCTTTTTGTTCTTACTTTGTAATTCCAATTTTTATCTTTTGGCTTCAGTGTTCACGCGTGGAGCGTTGATAATGGGCGAACTACCCTTGTCCGAATTTGCAATCCGTGGCTTTTAATAAAATTTCAAATTTAAAAATTTTATCTTCTTGCGTTTTTAATTTTTAACTTTATTTTTCGTTATTTGCGGTTGTTGTGCTCCACACCCAATTACTCAACTGTAAACCAAAAACCCAATTCTTAGGAATTGCCCCGTCGCTTCTTAAACGTACGACATAGTTTCGATTTCGATAATTGTGTCATGCATTGGTTATGGTTATGTCACAACAATAACAATGCATGTCAAGCGAACCGAAATACGTTAACAAAGAAAGCGACGAGGAACATACTGTGTAGTGTCACATTGCAGACCAAGCAATTGTGAGAAATAGCACGCACATATGGTTTGCATATGGTGGTTGCAGTATGTGTGGCCCAGATTGCGTTGTTGACCTGGCACCAATAGTGACTATCATAGGTAATAAGTACGGAGTGTCGAAAAGAATGAAAACACTCTGATTTTAAACGTTAAACCGAAAACGTTGTTCTTGTTCACTCTCGTTCTCCAAACTAACATTGGTGGCAGCGCGCGGTGGGATTAGAAGCGTAAAGCATCTGCCTTCTTTCCCAAAAGTAAGTAGTGAAAAATATAAAAGAGTCGTGAAGGTAAAACAGAAGAAAAAGACTATGAAAAAATATTTCAAATAAAAAAAAAAAAAAAGAAAATAAAGAAAATTAATCAGCGAAAAATTCCAATCGTGTTCCAAGTCAATTTTTCTAGTAAAACGAATTTTAATCGGTGCGCGAGTCACAGCTAATCATAAATACGTACGAACAGTAACTCAATCAAGTGAAAGTGAAAGTAAAAAAAAAGAATTCTAAATACATCCCAGTCACACCTTATCATAAATGCGTGCGAACAGTAAGTCAATCAAGTGAAAGTGAAAGTGAAAAAAAAACTAAATACATCCCACAAAGGTAAGCCAATTCCTGTGGTCGAAAAGAAGGAAGGAAGGACGAAATTGCCACGCCGAGGCAATCAACAAAAAAAAAAAAACAACAACTACTACTACAACTACACAATCAACACCCAAGGAAAAAGAAAAAAAAAAAAATTATTATGTAAACCAGATATAATTTTTTTTTATTCATATTGTAGTGTTTTAAAAAAAAAAAAATATATATTTGATTTCCTCACACTAAGTTATTCCTCGCTAAGTTATTTATTAAAACAGTTGTAACCAGTTTTTTTTTATATATGTATATGTATATGCCTAAAACAAACACCGTATCCTACTATCATTCCTAATCCCAGATTTAATTTTAAACACCTATGTCCGACCCTGGTCTGAATCTACATATTTCACTTAGAAGTAGAAAAGTCTCTCGATCGCGATAATCCAAATCAGAATCCGAAACTGAAAAACTGCTCGCATTCACCGGCTTCAAGTGAAGAGTCTAAGAACACAGTCACAGCTCTTTCCCTTCCCGAACCAATTATGTCATCATTCAATGTTTCACAAGCCATTAAGCTCATACCTGAGTTTGATGGAAGCTCACGAAATTTAGATAGGTCTATTCAGCTAATAGACCTTCAATCTAAAAAGACCACTACCGATCCCGAAAAAGCCGACCTCGTTGACATTGTAAAGTTCAAATTAACTTACCCGGCATTTAACGTTATACTCAAGTGTAATGATTACAATGCCTGGAAAGAGTTGAAAGAGGCTCTTATAAAAAACTTTAGAAAAACAAGGTCTGTGCAAGTGATACAGACCTTAATTTTCCAATTCAAGCAAGGCTTTAAAGAACCTGTAAGTACATACGCGGAGAGGGCTAATGCTCTTTTCGATGAACTAAACGAAGATAACGCGGCAAACTTGACTATTAGGAATTTAAATAGCAGAACTATTCTAAATAGTTTCTGAAACGTGCTAATACCGCAGTTAAAAGCAATGGTCAAAAGCGCTAGGTGTACAGAGTCAGACGTAGCAATAGACATAGCAATGGAAGAGGAAAAACTTCTTTCTGCAGTAAATGGCAAATACTGCCACAACTGTCGAACGAAAATTCACAACACTATAGAGTGTCGACTCCAGCAAAACACTATCAGACTTTCAAACTTTAATAGGGGTCACAGACAAAATCCAATTTCTAGCACAAATAATCCTACATGGGTCAATAAGGTACGAAATGCAACCGCATGTAGTTATTGTAAAAACATGGGTCATACGATAAACCAGTGTAGGAAAAGACAGTACAATAACAGCGGACATGACAATGCACCACAAAATGGGGCAATACAAAATTCGGGAAACTACCAAAGACCTGGCCCGTCCAATACCCGGAGTCAGGTAAGGCACATGAGTTAAGGTGTAGAATAGAGTCAAATTCGAACTCTCAAAATCCACTGAATCCACTGTATCGTAACAAAACTAGTTCAAATATAAATTCGGTCTCTCAAAATCCACTGAATCCACTGTATCGTAACAAAACTAGTTCAAATATAAATTCGAACTCACAAAATCCACTGAATCCACTGTATCGTAACAAAACTAGTTCAAATATAAATTCAACACCACTGAATCCACTCAGTCAAATTAAAAATAATTCTCATACAAACACAACCAAGGAAAGCTCAACTCCAAAACCACATTCAAATTCAAATCCATTCAGAAGCAAAGACGTCGAGCTGCCAAATTTTAATAAAAAGCGTGATAACGCATCTAGAAATCCCAAATACAACAAAAGTTTCACTAATACAATCAACACAAATAGTTTACTAAATTAAAATCACCGACTAAATAGAAGCGACAGACAAATAATTAACTTACAAGACTTCCTAAACGGACAGTTGAGCTCCGATATGAATAATTTTCAAAATGCACATTCTCAAAATCCTAAAAGTATACAATGCCAAACTGAAAAACATAAACGCATTGCTCATAATAGGCTGTCTAAGTAATGCTTCCAGTTTCAAGAGTGAAATTAAAATAATTTCTAAAGACACTATCACCAATCATAGCATTATGCTTCTAGATACAGGCGCAAGCCTGAGTTTAATTAAAATAAATAAATTAAAAGAAGACCTTTGGATCCATACAAATACTGTGACTGAGTTAAAAGGCATTGGTAGTACTCCAACGTCGACACTGGGTACAATTCTTTTGAATATTGAAATAATACCAGGAGTAAAAATCAAACATTTACTTCACGTAGTCCCTGCCAACTTCCCTATAACACAAGATGGAATTTTGGGTGAAGACCTATTCCGAAATTTTAATGCCATTCTAAATTACAAAGATAATACCCTCACATACCACTATAAAGATAAAAAATACACCACAGACTTTACAAATAAAAGAAAGCCTATTACAATACTTGCTAGATCTGAAGAAATTATTAAATATGGACCCATTTACGAACTCTCAAATCAAATATACTTTTCTCAACAAATTCTTCCTCAAGTTTATACTTCCTCAGCTTTGATTGAACCAACTAACGGTTACATATACAGTGGTGGCCACACAATTAGAAACGGCACCCATATAGTAATATAAGTATGCATAACTTTCTTAAAAGACATTTCCTCAGGTTGAAAAGAGGTTTAATTTGTAGCCCTTGAATAAGAGTACAAATTAAATAATTAATACTAGAAAAAAGCTAGACAACATCAAATCCAAAAATATAAACATGCACATAACTCCAATTTTGTGTGGCCATACAATTAGAAACAGAACATAAAAAATGGTATTTCATTAAAAATCTTCAGTTTAACATAGAGTAACTCTTAATATTAATATTATCTTTCCATACTTTCAACCAAAGCGCGGCATCTTGATGATGCTATACCGTCCCAGACCTCCTTAATGTTTTTGAAAAGCTCGTCCGAATCTTTAGATTTTTTGGACTTTAATCCTCTCTCGACGTCTGCTCATAAGTTCTCAATCGGATTCTGGTCCGGACTTTGCGCGAGTCAATCCAAAACACTATTTTTTGTACCCGCAAACCACCGTTTTACAAGTATGCAGTATGTTTTGGGTCGTTGTCCTGCTGAAAAACCTAACTGATGGGCATGTGTGGGAATGAAAAAGGCTCTATGACATTCTCGAGTATGCCTTTATAAACATGTTGATCCATTCGACCGTTTATCCTTACTACCCAACACCAACCAAAACCAACACCACTCCAAGAAAATGCACCCCAAACCATTATGTATGGAGTGATGAATCTAAATTCAATTTGTTTGGGTCAGACGGTAAAGTTTATGTTAAACGTCCTCAGAAAAAAGAATTAGACCCAAAATACACGCTGAAGACCGTGAAACATGGAGGAGGAGAAATCATGGTTTGGCGTGCCGTTTCTAATTGTGTGGCCACCACTGTATATATCGGTATTAAACGCCACTGACAAAGATGTAGTCTTTGAAGATCTAAATTTAGAATTCGTAAATACCAACGACTACAACATTTACAACCTGAATTCATTTGACACTCAAAATATTATCAACGGGAGATTGAGTATAATTCAAAATCAACTCCAACTGGATCATCTTAATAGTGAAGAAAAGAAATCAATTGTAAATATTTGCCGAAATTACAACCACTTATTCTTCCTGGACGATGATACTCTGTCCGTCTATCACATCCGGAATCACATATCAAATAAAGACAACCCCAAATATACCTCCAGTCAACATTCGACCATACCGTTTAGCACAAATTCACACACAAGAAATAAAAAATCAAGTAGACAAAATGTTGCAAGACGAAATAATTAGGCTGAGTTCCAGTCCATGGAACCCACCTCTACTAGTTGTAACAAAGAAAGGAAAACAAAAATGGAGAGTACTGGTTGATTACAGGAAAATCAATGAAGTGACTCTCGCGGATGCGTATCCAATTCCAAATATCGAAGACATCCTTGGACAACTGGGTGATTCAAAATACTTTAAAACACTGGATCTAGCGAGCGGGTTTCATCAAATCGAAGTAAACAAGGAAGACATGGAGAAAACAGCATTAAGTACACCTAACGGTCATTTTAAATTCAACTGCCATTTGGGCTACGCAACGCTCCTCCTACATTCCAACGTTTGATGAATAAAGTACTTACAGGACTACAAGGTATATAGTGTCAAGTATATCTAGATGATATAATGATATAGCCTAATATGCGCCCATTCCGCCACAGAAGAGAAAGACGACAATTCCAATGACTGTTTCTACGAGCTCCTCGAAGAAACATATGAGCAGTGCCCTAGACACGACGTGAAAATCGTTCTTGGCGATTTTAACGCAAAACTAGGGAAAGAGGACATCTTTGGAAATACAATCGGTAAGCATAACCTCCATGACAAAACCTCCGAAAACGGACTGAGGCTAATCGATTTTGCTGCGGGGCTAAATCTTGTTGTAAGTAGTACACGCTTCCCGCATCTCAAAATTCATAAAGGTACATGGCGATCCCCAGATCAATTAACCGTCAACCAAATTGACCATGTTGCGATCGACGCAAGGCACTCTTCCAGTGTGTTAGATGTATGAACTTTCCGACGGCCCAACTTTGACTCGGACCACTACCTTGTTGTAGCCAAGGTACGAATGAGGATATCTTGTTCACGACCAGCACAAACTAACGCTGTGAAGAGAAATGACGTCGGAAAGCTACAATCGCAAGTGATTCCCAATGCCTTTTCCAATCGAGTGTTCCTTCAATTATCCTTGAATCTCATGCCGCCAGCATTAAGCATTGAACACCAGTGGAAGCAATGCCAAGAAGCCATCAAAACCGCTGCCTCTGAGGTTGTGGGTTTCACTCGGCCACCAAAACGAAACCCATGGTTCGATGAAGAATGCAGGCAGGCAAATGCAGCCAAACAAAAAGCACGACAAATGCTGATGCAACAACGAACAAGGGCTGCTTACGATCAGTATAACGAGATCTACAAGGAGAAAAGAAGGGAAGAGCACCGACTTTTCAAAAAAAAAAAAGAAGCAGCATGAGAAGCGCTCGTTTGAGGAAATAGAGAGGTGCCATGACAGGAACGAGATTCGGAAGTTTTACGAAAAGGTAAAAAGATCCTGCCAGGGTGGCCCCGAACTCAAGCCTGTAAAGACCAGCAGGGAAACATAGTTATAGAGTCACAGTCGCTACTGAGGATCTGGAAAGATCATTTCTGCAGACTGCTTAACGGCAATGAGGACACAAATTCCGCTGTCAGGCAGATTGCCCCATTCAGCTTGGACGATGATCAAGAATGCCGTCCTCCCGACCTAGAAGAAGTAAAGCTTGCCATTGACAAACATAAATCAAATAAGACTGCAGGTGCAGATGGCCTTGATGCCGAACTTTTCAAGGCAGCTGGAGACCAGTTGGAAAGGAGCATGCACCAGCTGATCTGCGTGATATGGTCGAAAGAAAGCATGCCCGATGAATGGAACCTAAGTATCGTATGCCCGATCCTAAAGAAGGGAGACCCTCTCAATTGCGCCAATTGAAGAGGGATAGGCCTCCTTAACGTCGCTTATAAGATCTTGTCTGCTGTAATATGTGAACGTCTGAAACCCCACGTCAACAATTTGATAGGTCCTTATCAATGTGGTTTTAGACCAGAGAAGTCCACAATAGACCAAATTTTCACATTACGGCAGATCTTGGAAAAAACCCGAGAACGCAATATCGATATTCACCACCTTTTTACCGATTTCAAGGCCGCGTATGACAGTATCTACAGAGGCGAGGTGTACGGAGCCATGTCTAGTTTCAGCATCCCTGCAAAACTCGTACGACTATGCAGGATGACTTTGGAGAATTCACGCTGCTCCGTCAAGGTCGGTAAAGAACTCACCTAGACCTTTGATGTCGAAAAAGGCTTTAGGCAAGGCGACAAGCTGTCATGCGATTTCTTCAACATCATACTTGAACAGATTGTAAGAAACTCAAACGTCAACACCAGAGGAACAATCTTTCAAAAGTCTGTGCAATTACTCGCCTATGCAGACGATATTGACGTAAAGGGAAGAAAAAAGCGTGATGTCATAGGTGCTTTTGCGAGTATTGAAACAGAAGCGAAAATGGGTTTGACGGTTAATGAGGGCAAAACGAAGTATATGCTTTATTTATGATCTTTGGTCCCGTATGCGAAGACAATGTGTGGAGAAGAAGATACAACAACGAGCTGTATGAGCTGTACCGCGACATGTGCATAGCCAGAAGAGTACGCATCGCGAGGCTACGATGGTTGGGCAATGTAGAGCGGATGGACCCAAACGCTCCGGCTCGTCGGGTGTTCGAAAGCACATTGCAGGAAAATCGCGAAAGGGGAAGACCTCGTCTTAGGTGGCGCAATCAAGTGGATGAAGACCTCAACTGACTTGGAGTGCGAAACTGGAGAGAGCTCGCCCGAAATCGAAGTCGTTATAGAAGGATGTTGGTTGAGGCCCAGGTTCACCCCGAACTGAAATGCCCACATAATTAAGTAAGTAATAATGATAGAAGAATCTGGATGATCACAACAACAAATTAATTGAAGTAGTTCAAGCTTTAGATAAATACAACCTCAAAATACAGTAAGAAAAGTGTAAGTTTTTAGAAAAAGAAGTCATGTATTTAGGACACGTCATTTCAGAATCAGGAGTCAAAACTGACCCTGAGAAAATATCGGCAATACAAAATATAGAGATTCCAAAAAACCAAAAAGACATCAAATAATTTTTAGGCTGAGCAGGCTATTACAGAAAGTTCATTAAAAATTTTTCTAGAATAGCAAATCCACTAAACAAACTATTGCGCAAAAATGTACCTTTTAAATGGGATGCATTTTGCGATGAATCTTTTAATCAGTTAAAACAAACAATAATCGAACCCCCTATACTACAATATCCTAGCTTCGAAAAAACATTTAACATAACAACGGATGCCAGCAATGAGGCAATAGGTGCGGTAATGTCACAAAAAGATTATGATGAAAACGATTTACCTATAGCATTCGCAAGTAGAATACTAAATAAGTAAAAAAAAAAACTATTCTACTATAGAAAAAGAAGATCTAGCAGTTGTCTGGACAGTAACCCACTTCCGACCATACGTGTATGGAAGACACTTTGAAATTATTACTGTAAGAGACTTCATCTCTTATAATCATTTAATTAATATATAATATACTTGGCAAAGTGGCAACCCATTTACGATATTATGCACTTGCACAAATGTCAAATAAAAGCTTTTAAATGTTTCGTTCAAATCAAACACACATAATTTGTATGTATTCATTTTTGTGATTTCTCTTAAGTAACAAAATTATCGCACGATCTTTGGACAGTTTGTAAGCTTAGCTTACTGCATTGTATTACAGTATTTAACAGATAAGAATATGTGTTCTCTATTTTATAACGTTAATATATCGAGTCAGTCTCAATAAAGCCTTTGTAAGAAGAAGAAGTGGTGTTATGCATATGAAATTTTAAGTTAATTTTTGAAGTTTAGTAATTGAGTCTTACAGTAAAGAAGTCTTACATTACTGACCACAAACCACTTGCTTGGATATTTAACCTTAAAGATCCTTCCGGTTTCACATAAAGCAGGTCACCTTAACACAAATGCAGACGCTTTATCTCGTTTAAACATAGCCGAAGTCAAAGTAATAACTCGAAGTCATAGCAAAGTCCCGCCTATTGAAAAACAGAAAGAAAGTCAAAACATCATTGAAATTTCCGATCCAGAAAAAATTTAACAAATTATATACGAATTTCATGACACGCCCTTACAAAAACGCCTTGTCAAAAGAATAAATTGTATTCACGTAAAAAACTACTAATGGTCTTCACTACGACAGCGAAAACTCCGTTCGAAAACTCCTATTACGGAAAGCGAGAACAAATATTTACTTACTTTCCAGGATGATCTCACCAAATTCGTTCAAGCAGTAGCAATACCAAATCAAGAAGCTCAAACAGTAGCTGAAACATTAGTAAAGAAAATTATTTGTACCTATGGTATCCCTCAAACAATTCTCACTGACCAAGGCACTAATTTTACTAGCGAGTTATTCAAAAATATCTGTAAGATTTTAAAAATAGTAAAGATTCAAACAAGTCCGTACCACCCTCAGTCAAACGGTGCTTTCGAAAGGTCACATCGAACTTTAGGAAAATTACCTAAGAAATTATGCTAGCAAAGACCAGTCAAACTGGGACAACTACCTCGAGTACGCAATATTTTGCTATAAAACTACCCTTCATTCAAGTACCAATCACAGTCCATTTGAAGTCCTTTTCAGTTTTGAAGCGTCCATTCCCTCCATTTTGAACAGAAAGGTACAGCCAACATACAATTATCTCCGAAATGAAGTCAAAAATACAAATTGGATATGAACTAATTCGTCCCAACCAAATAAAAGCAAAGGAAAAATCTAAAACCTACTACGATCAAAACTCCAAACAAATATGTAAGTTATAACGTCGGCGATAAGGTATTGTGAGAAATCAAGAATCGATCAAACAAAAAACTAACCCCCATTTTTGAAAGACCATACGAAATATCTGAGATTTTATCTAAAGAAAACTCCAAAATATAAATAGGCAGAAAAGAGAAGGTCGTCCACAATAATCTAATAAAACACTTCAACCAAAGAAATAAGAATACACACCATCACCTATACACACACACATCAACCTAAACACTCATAACACAAATACAGGCAATCTAAAGTAACTAAAAGAAAAATATTGTTGATGTTCTTTTGATGTTGATGATTTTCCACTTCCAGTAAAGTCATTATCATCATATTCGCCATCTCCTTAAACACAATCATGACAGAGGTAATAGTACAACCGTTAAATGAGTGAAAATTATAGGCGATATATATTTCTCAGCGCTGAAGACTTAGGTAAATGTACAAAAATAGACTCCAACCATTTTATATGCGAGAAAAACTTTATAGTTCATAACCATAACACTGACAACTGCATAATACAGTTAATTTCAGGAATCCAGAACCACGCAACTTGTGAAACAAGAATATTTGCGCTTGAGCATGAAGTTTGGTTCAATCTAATGAGCAAGAATTCATGGCTGTATGTCATGCCAAAGCTAACGAACAACGTTAGGATTTTGTGCGGAGACCCATTCTGTAAAGCAATAACAAAAGAAGTTTACCTTCAGGCATCAAATACCATACAAAATAAAACTCCTATTTCATACTTTGTAGAAGAACAAACCATACCAGAAAACATAATAATTCCAACAAACTTATCCCAAATTTCACCTCTTACAACCCATATTGAAAAACTGGACTTAGATAAATTATACCTAGTATAAATATTAAAGATTTGTTAAAGAAAAACAATTCGTTATTCCATGTCACACATGAACATGCTCACATTTCTGTTTCTATTATTTTTTTCTTTGTGTTGCTCTAGCTTTATATGTAATGTTTAAAAAATTTATTAAAATAAAATGCACAATAAATAATAAACCAACAGAAAATGTGAACGATCTTAAAGAAAATGTAACACCTGGCGTTGATGAAACAACCCATGTTTAAAAAAAAAAAATTTTTAAATGTAAACAAAAGCAATATTTTTTTCATTGCCAACAAACGAAAAAAAAAAGAAAAAAATTACCCATAAGCATATATTGTATACTCTACTCATTAAGCATTTAAAACGAAAAAAAAAAATTCATTACTTTTGACCAAATAAACTTTTAGATTGTCTGCAATCATTTTGCACACCCGTACCTATATGCCGAAAGATCTCACTCGTGTTGCCTCGTACGCCTTTCGTATTTTAAGGGGGGAGGACTGTTGTGCCCCACACCCAATTACTCAACTCTAAACCAAAAACCAAATTCTTAGGAATTGCCCCGTCGCTTCTTAAACGTACGACATAGTTTCGATTTCGATAATTGTGTCATGCATTGGTTATGTCACAACAATAACAATGCATGTCAAGCGAACCGAAATACGTTAACAAAGAAAGCGACGAGGAACATACTGTGTAGTGTCAAATTGCAGACCAAGCAATTGTGAGAAATAGCACGCACATATGGTTTGCATATGGTGGTTGCAGTATGTGTGGCCCAGCTTGCGTGGTTGACCTGGCACCATAGGTAATAAGTACGGGGTGTCAAAAAGAATGAAAACACTCTGATTTTCAACGTTAAACCGAAAACGTTGTTCTTGTTCACTCTCGTTCTCCAAACTAACACGGTCAATTAGGACGTTAACAACACTTACATAATTATAATCGACCACAAAGTTTATTCAAAGTTTAGTGATTAAAAACTGAGCAATATTATTTTAAAACCAACATATTTATTACCCCAGGTGGCACTCCAGCAAAACTGGAAAATCCACTCTCTAAAGAGATCGATCCTACGGATTCTGGGGAGGACCACTTATTGCTTAAAAATTTTGAAAAACGGAGTACGAAAATACAGAGAACTCCCCCAAAAAAACTATTCCCGAAGGGTTACACCATCAATCCCCAAATAAGATAAATGACGTAAAAGTCACTAGCCAAAAAGAAACCAATGTCTTTGAAATGATCGGCACTGCAGGACAACAGAGTTTCAAAGAAAGCAAAGAAAACTGCCAAACCGAATCAAAAGATTACTTTGATGAATGGCAAAAGGAAAAAGCAGCAAGAAAGAAACTTGAAGCCTTAGTTCAAAGTCTTCAGAAGCAAGTAAAAAGACTCGAAGAAAAGGTGTCCCTATTTGACAAGGAACACAAGTCTACGGTTCAGACAAGTCAACAAGATACTGTTACTGTATATCAAACTGACGAAAAAGAACTTTTATTTGAAAATGAAAGAAAAAGAAATAAGCCCACTGCTAAAAACGAAAATCGGAAGATAGCCCTGAATTACACACAAAGAATCAGCAAACCTCGAAAACTGAAAATAAAAAAGATTTGGGTACTACAAAGAATAGTACAAATAATATGCTAGCCAATGCTAAACCGAAGTCTTTGTCTAAAGGCAGCAGAAAAACTGTACCACCTCCAATTATGATCACAGGATTCCCGATTTTTGGAGATCTTAAGAAAATTATTGGGAAATGTACTAAAAAAGCATGCAAATCATCACATCGTGTAACAAAGACAATTGGAAAGTTAATGTCGAGGAAGATGATGACTATAGACTGGTCACTGAGGAACTAAGCAAACATAAAATTCAGTGGCACTCGTATGAAAACAAATCCAGAAGACCAATAAAAGTAGTAGCCAAAGGCCTACATTCCTCATGTTCTCCAAAAGAATTAGTAGAAGACCTTGTTCAAGCATCCAAGTCCTTGATGCAGTCAATCTTATTAAGAATGAGCCTACTTAGACGGGACGCTTCAGGGATAACAAACACTAAATGGACTGAGAGTAACAACTGCCTTGCAACCAAAAAAGTTTGGCCGTGTGTAGACTCAAAACGATCAAAGAGTTTGTTGGCCCTGAACCGCCTGTGTCTTACGGGACACTGTCTCATAGGGAGACACGCCAAAAGACTTGGCGTGTTTTCCAATGATTTCTGCAGAAGCTGCATGGACGAGGAGGAGGAAGAAACCGTTCAACACCTTCTTTGCTCATGCCCTGCACTACTTCATAGGAGGAAAACTCATCTCGGTGAATTCTTCTTCGATGATACTAGCGACCTAGCTTACATAGACCCCAAAAGTCTTAAAAAATACAGTAAAAGTTCCACGTGGTTTGACTAGCAGGTGATTAACCGGCTAGTCCCGTAATGGAAGATTAATAAGTGATCAACTCGTTAATCTTACATCGGGTTTCTGAGATCAGTAGGTGATTAACTTGCTGATCTCTGTGGTATCACAATGGGCCCTTGTGGCCTAAGTGTGTTAGGCAATGTACTCATTGACTGACAGCCACTTCCACCTAACCTAACCTAACCTATTAAGAATGAGACTACTAAGAACTCTGCTGGGGAACCAACAATAATAAAGAGATCCCGGCCTTTATTCACGCTATTTTTCGACAACAAATAAAATCTTGAAAATGTCTATAGTATTCGATCAATCTTGGGCATAAAAGTCAAAATCGAACCACTGCGAAAATCAAAAATTGTTCCGCAATGTAAACGATGCCAAGCATTTGGCCACACCCTAAAATATTGCAACCGCGAGTTTGCTTGTGTTAAGTGTGAAGGAAAACACGCAACTAAAAACTGTCCATCAAGCAAAGAACAGAAAGCAAAATGTGTAAACTGTCAAGGTAATCACCCTGCAAGCTATAGAGGCTGTCCAGTTGCTAAAAGATTTCAAAAATTCAAAAGCAAAATGACATCCGGTGAAATAAAGCCTAGCAATTCCGCAAACACAAAAAGAACTACTGAAGTTGAAGATAAAGGTAAGAAAGAACCTCCGAAGGAAGCTGTTAAAAGCAAAAGCGACGAAAATAAATCCTATTCACACATTGTTAAAAACGTGAGGAAGAATGAAAAAACTTCCATTAAAGAAATTCTTGAACTTTATTCTTAAAAGAATTGACAATCAGGATTTGAACATCAAACGGCTAAGTGAAGAAGTCGCTCTTAAAAAACAATGATGGACAGAACACTAAAAATTGGAACATGGAATGCAAACGGTCTTTTATACCATTTATCAGAATTAAAAGTCTTCTTAGACCTCAAACACATAAATATTTGTCTATTGTCCGAAACTCATTTCTCAAGTGGACTGATTCTTGATGATTTAATATCAAACTATATTTGCACCACCAACTTACTCGAGTAGGAAGCAAACTGAAAAAAAAAATACCCTCACGAGATAAGAGAGTTGATATTGGAGAAGAGAAGAGCTCGAAGAAAATGGCAAAATACTAGATTTCCAGACGACAAAACAGCGTTTAACCAGCAAAGCAACGACAAATCTACTAATTCAAAAATGATTCGTTAAGTAGATTCTTGAAAAATTTAACGACTTATGCTTCAACCGATTATTCGCTCTGGAAAGCAGCCAAGCGCCTGAAAAGACCGCAGTTACAAAACCCGCCAATAAAATCTCTCAACGGGAATTGGATCGGAAATCCGAAAGAAAAAGCTAACCAATTCGCAGAACATCTTGCGAATGTTTTTAAGTGATTTCCAGCCAACACATCTGAAAACAGCTTACAGTTTATTGATAAAGTCGATGAAGTTGACATACCAATTGTCACACTCAAAGAAATAAAAAGTATGTGTCGAAATCAACTATCGAACAAAAAATCACCTGGGTACGATCTAATAACTGCTCAGGTTATGAAAGAAATGCCATCAAAAGCCTTCATTAAACTTCAATTCATAATAAATGCATGCCTAAAGACCCAATACGTCCCACATCATTGGAAAATTGCTGAAGTAATTGTTATACCAAAGCAAGGTAGGACACCAACAGAAGTAACGTCTTACAGACCAATATCGCTTTTAAAAAAAATTACAAAAGTCTTTGAAAAATTGCTACTGAAAAGACTAAGCAAAGTCAAAGAAGAAAAAAATCTAATACCAAATCATCAGTTTGGATTTAGATATAAAAATTCAACGGTAGACCAAGTTCATAGAATAACGGATGCAGTTGAAAAAGCATTAGAAGAAAAACAAGTATGTTCGGCTATATTTTAAGATGTTGATCGAGCATTCGACAAGGTATGGCATGAGGGGCTAGAGTATTAACTGGAAAGGGACCTACCCAGGCAGTACTACGAAATACTAAAATCTTATATCTCAAACTGGTTCTTCAGAGTACGGTATGATCAAGAATATGCAAAGCTATGTAAAATACAAGCCGGTGTTCCACAAGGAAGCGTCCTAGGACCTACCCTGTATTTGCTATATACAAGGGATATTCCAGTGGATAACAACACCAGTATGGCTGCTTTTGCAGATGATACTGCAATTTTGGCATCCAGTAAGTGCGTCGTCAAGGCTGCTGAGAAATTGCAAAATGCCGTCGACACCGTTAGTGATTGGACCAAAATATGGCGTATCAAGCTCAATGAAGCTAAATATGCACATATAAACTTTACAAATAAAAAGTTAAGCTACATACAAATATTCATCAACAATCAAGCTATACCTTACGCCAACACGGCCAAATATTTTGGGATGAATTTGGATGCAAAGCTAAAATGGAAAGAGCATATCAAAAAGAAATGGGAAGAGCTCAACTTGAAGTATGGAAAAATGTACTGGTTATTCGGTAGAAATTCTGACCTATCTGTCGAAAATAAAATAATGCTTTATAAACAAGTACTTAGACCTGTTTGGACCTATGGAATCCAAATATGGGGCTGTACAAAGAAAACAAATACTGAAATCATCCAAAAGTTCCAAAACAAAGTCCTTCGTGGAATAGTAAATGCACCATGGTATATAAGAAATAGCGGTTTACATCGTGACCTACAAATAGAAACGGTTACAGAAGTTGTAAGAAAACATGCTTTATCACACAATCAGCGACTGCAATACTGCATAGTCATATAAACTCTGAAATGGAGTCCGTATTAAATACGAGAGGCAATGTTCGGAGATTAAGAAGAACCAAGCCACACCAGCTAATGGTCTAAAAGTCATGGGAAGCATTAAAAGTTTAAGCTTCCCTTAAAGCGATTATATTATTGAGAAAGAAAAATCTGTTGTCGATCGTTCATAGATTAGTTCTGATTGCGAGGAGTTTTTAGTGAGGTAAGAATCCCACACTACTTGGTGTCGAATACTGCCAAGTGTCTTTTGAAGTTTTCCTCCTGACAAAAAAAAAAATGTCGGTGCCCCTAAGAAAATATTGCTTGCAACGGAACTAGTTTGCATTGTTGGTAGAGAATCCAAGCACATAGTTCGCGCTCATATCAACCCTAGTTCCGAAATATCCTTTTCTCAGAGGCAGTCCAAAAGCTTTTGAACTTGCCCATAACCGATAAGAATACAAGTATTTCTGGAATCAGTGGTAATCTTGCCATAACGTCGAAAAACTCTGTTCGTTTTCAATCACGTGCTTAGATGAAACCCGGATCACCATTTCCGCTCAGGCCATTGTGCTTAGATCGTTGAAGAACAACCTACCAAGTTCATCGTTTAGTGTCATCGATCCCAACCTTTTTGGCGGAGTCAAACTTCCTGATCCCACGTTTAATAAATTGTCTCAGGTTGATCTGCGGATCGGGACGGGTTTACACCCATCGATCATAAGGAACGGTCTCCAACTTGTCGCAGATTCCCTCGTGGCTCAGAACACAATGTTCAGCTGGGTACTGTCCGGACCGGCTCGTCCGGAGCCATTCAAAACGTTCGTAGTATCGAACAGTTCGAGTACTTCCAATTTGAATACTCAACTACGAAAAATTTTGGGAGCTCGAGGAATTGCCATCCACAGTCATTCGGTCAGCAGAGGACTGCTACTGTGACGAACTATATAAAAACACAACTTCGAGGCGTTCGGATGGGAGGTATGTTGTTCGTCTACCGTTCAAGGCACAACCGTCAAAGGGTAAGTTAGGGTTGTCTAGGCACTTCACATTAAGGCAGTTCTCTAGAGTCGAAAGATCGCTAGCCATGAAGGCGGATCTCAAGACTCAATATTCAAGCGTTATTTCTGAATACCTCACCCTTGGTCATATGCAGAAAGCGTCTCCGACGGAAAAAGTTGCAAAAGGTCAAGTAAACTCGTTCTATCTGCCACATCATGCGGTCAGTAAACCTGAAAGAACGACCACCAAAGTGACGGTTGTTTTTAGTGCGTCTCAATCGTCGTCGAATAAGGTAAGCTTAAACGATTTGTTGTATCCAGGGCCCATCTTGCAGCAAGATTTTCTATCGCTAATTCTCCGCTGGAGATTTTATAAATTTGTCTTTAATGCGGACGTTGAAAAAATTTACCGCCAAATCTTGGTCGACCCGAGGGACACTCCATTTCAACGAATCCGCAGTTCCCCAGAGTCAGAAATCGAAGACTTTGAACTTCAAACCGTCACTTTTGGTGTAAATTGTGCACCATATTTGGAGATCCGCACCCTCTTGCAACTCGCAAAAGAAGACAGAACCATGTACCCCCTAGCGTCTAGAATCATACAATCGGAGTTCTATGTGGATGATGTTCTATCTGGTGGTCATTCTCTTGGTTCGGCTGAAAAGGCACAGATCGAACTTATAGCGTTGCTTAACTCAGCTGGGTTTCCACTACGTAAGTGGACCGCAAATTCGTCTAGCCTTCTTAACCATTTGCCACCAGAACATGTGCTGAGTGAAACTGAAATTTTCTCGAAGTTTAAAACTAGATCTCTATCATTAGTATTGACAGAGATATCGAATTTAACAGAGGTCAGGGTTCACCAAAGTTAGCCTCTTTTTAAATTGTCAAAAAGTGATGTCAAACTTGAGAAACGACTTTAGTGTAGAACAATTTTTTTCTTAGAATATGACCAAGAATCATATCCCAAAGTATGTAAAACGAATTACGGGAAACCCTGTATACGCGTAAGTCACCCTAATGGAGAAGCAACCTCCTACTTGATGTGTGCGAAGTCCAAAGTTGTTCCTTTAAAGTCGGTCTCCTTACCGCGTCTTGAGCTGTGTGGAGCACTTTTGCTTTCAAAAATAATTAAATTTTACTTACCCAACTTTCCAGTCCAGGCATATTAAATCTTTTTATGGACAGACTCATCCATAGTTTTGGCCTTGCTCAAAAAACCTCCGTGCGCTTGGAAAACCTTTGTGGCAAATCGTACCAGTGAAATACAGGACAATGTCAGCAACGCAGTATGGAAGCACGTCAGATCTGCCGAAAATCCCGCGGACTTGGCCACTCGAGGTGTAATGCCCTCCGATCTGAAGCAGAATCGTATGTGGTGGCGGGGCCCATCATGGCTCTGTGAACCAGGCTCTCATTGGCCGGTTGCATTACCAGACGCTCCACGGAAGATCTCGAACAGAAAGAGGTTTCCTCGTTGGTGGTCCAGCCAATTTCTCAGAGTCCTATATTGGGACTAACATGCATTTCTCTCGACGACTCCGAACAAAACACCAACTCATTGGCAGTTCAACAATATCCGGAAGATTTTCTTGACCGGTTTTCAACTTTATCTATTTATTTTTTTATTTATTTATTTATTTCTACCAAGCATAAACTCTCATAGACTGATATAATTTAATTACAAAGCATTCATAATGAATTTCTTACATAAATTTCTATTGAAATGAAAATCAATAACATTATTTAATTTATTGAAACATGACATAGCATTTGACAAAGGTTCATTCTGACCATAATTAGTTGTGTGCCTACAAGTAAAGAAGAATATGTGTTCTCTAGGTCTTAACTGCCGAGAAGGAGCATAAATATTTAATAACTCTTAGAACTGTGTGCAATCGATATGCTGACAAATAATGTCACGAGCAAATAATGCGGAAAAAGAAAACCTTTTTTTATATAGAGGTTCTAAAGCAATCAATAAGAATCTGGCTTCATAAGATGGCATATTATCAAAGTTAAAAAGCTTCCGTAAAGTGAATCTTGTGAACCTCTTTTGAATCCTTTCAATACGCAATATGCTGTTCGCTGTTGTTATAATAGGGACAAATTATACAACAATATTCAAGTAATGATCGAATAAGGAAAATATAAACAGATTTTAATGAGTAAGGATGAACAAACTCTTTACTATTTCGAAATAAGAAACCAAGCATAGAACTCGATTTTGAAATAAGATAATCATAGTGCTTATTATACCTCATATTAGCATAAAAAAAAACTCGAAGATCTTTTTGAAACGATACTCTTAGCAAAGTTTCATTATTAATTTTATATGGGAAAACTACCGGATCAAGGGTGCGACTAAAAGTTAAAACAGAGCATTTCGATATGTTAAAATGTAAACAGTTCCTAGTACAGTACACTAAGCATGAATATTATCAAGATCAGTTTGCAATTTAAGGCAATCTGATAACGAAGCAACAGATTTAAATAATTTTACGTCATCAGCGTACAATAAGCATTGTGAATACGACAATGCATTGGGTAAGTCATTAATAAAAAGGACAAAAAGTAACGGACCCAGGTAACTACCTTGAAGGACGCCAGAAAAGTTTTGAATTACGTTTGAAAAACCTACGCCAAAGACGAAGTACTCTCATATGCCGCTGTAAAAATCAATTTTGACAACTGCACATGCCACTGCCGCAACTGCAAAAACGCTTTGGTTTTGGAGAACCTTAAAACTCCGTTTATTCTAAAAATATCTTTTATTACATTTTCTTTTATACCAAGTATCATTAACTCACTGCAATAACATTAATCTTATTAATCTATCACAGTTTTGACCAGAATTAGTTAAGTTAAACCTAAGATGTTAAATAGAATAGAAAATAAATCAAAACTATAACTATTATTCACCAACGGGCTGACTAACCAGTCTGATATTGATTCAATTACTGGAATGACTGACACCACCGATTCATAACCTTTTTGTGAAAAACAAATGGAAAAAGTGCGGCAAGAGAAGTAAAGGTTTGCCCTCTAATTCATTTCTTCTCTCTGGTCTAGAAGTACTGACAGCATATGATTTCCATCAGTTAAAGAGATGAAGTACAAATGGGTTTTTTCAATAACGTCAATTCTTAGTGCGAGAGTGGTAAAATTTTAAATTTAATATCTTACGTAATATCAGGTTCACTACCCCCCCTGCATATAGTAAGAAGTTATAATATTCAGTCAACCCCCCCTCCCCCCTAAACGCCTTACATAATTTATGAACGGCCCCTAAATTTCTTTTCATTGCCGTATGAGTCGGTGAAAAATTCAACTATGAAAAATGGCCGCAAAACTCAAACGATGAAAAATCCAATTGGAATCCAATTGAAATGAAAGAGAAAATGAGAGAAAACTGTCAGAATTTATCATTTAGAACGTTTTAGTACTTTTTAGATCCGGAGTCGCTTAGAGTGGGTTCGTGAAGTGATAAAATGAAAAAAACTGTATGAAAACTGAAATGATATTTTTTTTTTCACTTCACAGCTTCACAGATCGGGAATTGACCCCCAGTTCCAATAGCACTTCAGGTTTCGGAACAGAAATTTGTTTGAAAAAAGTTAGCAAACATATTGCAGATATCGTTGGTATCCGAACTAGTATAATCCTTGAACTTCATTGTAGCAGGAAGGCCAGTGGAGTAGTTTATAAATTTCTAAAAGTCCTTGCAGTTTTTTTTACCTTAGATTCCACAGAAAGTAAATACTGACGGTACAAAAACCTTTTCAAAAATTCAAATTCTTTCCCGAGGCGACAAAACTCGCTTCGAAAGGAAGTATTTTTTTACACTTTTCCTTTGCATTTTAAGCATAGTCTTTTTTAAATTACATAAGCGATAATTAAACCAGAAAACATCTTCAATTGTGTACATAAAAGAACAATAAGCCAGATTTAAATCAGATGTTGATAATAAAATATCCCAATCAATCGAACACAAAAAAC